>OX382283.1:1626568-1853586 GCA_947507595.1 Pyralis farinalis
CTTCCCGCCTCGCTCAGCACTTGGAGGATGGCCCGGGACCGGGCCTATCGGATGCCCAGTTCGGGTTCCGGGCCGGACGGTCGACCGTCGACGCCATAAGGCGCCTAAGGTCGGTGACGGAGGATGCGGAGCGCGAGGGAGATGTGGTGGTGGCGGTGTCGTTAGACATCGCCAACGCCTTCAACAGCCTCCCCCACAGTACCATACTGGAGGCCCTCAAATACTTTGGGGTGCCTCCGTACTTGGCGAGACTGTTGAAGGCGTACTTGGAGGACAGGGAGGTGCGCTACGAGGACGCGAGGGGCCAGATGGTAAGAAGGCGCGTCGTGTGCGGTGTCCCACAGGGGTCCGTTTTGGGCCCCATTCTGTGGGACCTCGCATACGACTGAGTCCTGCGGGGCCGTCTCCTCCCCGGGATGGGCGTCATCTGCTACGCAGATGACACCCTCGTCACGTCCCGGGGTAAGACCTTCGTGGAGGCGGCGCGGCTGGCCGAAGTCGGAGTGGGACTGGTGGTCAGCCGCATAGAGAGGCTTGGGCTTCGGGTCCGTTTGGATAAAACCGAGGCCCTCCTCTTCCGCGGGACTGGTAGGCGGCCCCCCCCCCCCCCCTCGGGAGCGCACCTCCAAATAGGAGGAGTTAGAATAAGGGTGAGTGCCCAGATGAGCTATCTGGGCCTCACCCTGGACGGGAGATGGACCTTCGGCCCCCACTTCGAGCGGTTGGGGCCGAGGGTCATCAGAGCTGCGGCGGCGCTGGGTCGCCTCCTGCCCAATTTGGGTAGGCCCAGCGCCGCATGCAGACGGCTGTACTCCGGCGTCTGTCGGAGTATGGCAACGTACGGTGCCCCCATATGGGCGGACGCCCTCTGCGCTCGGAACAGAGCTCAGCTGCGCAGAGCGCAGCGGGTCATAGCGCAGAGGGCGATAAGGGGGTACCGGACGGTAGCGTGGACGGCCGCGACCGCCCTTGCTGGCGACCCGCCCTGGGAGTTGGCGGCGGAGGTGCTCGCCGAGGTATACGTGTTTGTTGCGGAGAGGAGGAACCTCGGCGAGCGCCCCACATTGGAGGAGGTGGGGCATCCCATCCCAGGGCGGGTCGCCAGCAAGGGCGGTCGCGGCCGTCCAAGCAACCGTCCGGTACCCCCTTATCGCTCTCTGCGCTATGACCCGCTGCGCTCTGCGCAGCTGAGCTCTGTTCCGAGCGCAGAGGGCGTCCGCCCATATGGGGGCACCGTACGTTGCCATACTCCGGCAGGTACCGGAGTACAGCTGCCTGCACGCGGCGCTGGGCCCGCCCAAATTGGGCAGGAGGCAACCCAGCGCCGCCGCTGCTCTGATGACCTTCGGTCCCAACCGCTCGAAGTGGGGGCCGAAGGTCCATCTCCCGTCAAGGGTGAGGCCCAGGTACATCATCTGGGCACTCACCCTGATCCTCTGTCCTCCTATTTGGAGGTGTGTTTCGGGGGGAGGGCCCCGTCTGCCGGTCCCGCGGAAGAGGAGGGCTTCGGTTTTCTCCAATCGGACCCGAAGCCCAAGCCTCTCTATACGGCTGATCACCAGTCCCACCCCGACTTCGGCCAGCCGCGCCGCCTCCACGAAGGTCTTACCCCGGGATGTGACAAGGGTGTCATCTGCGTAACTGATGACACTCATCCCGGGGAGGAGACGGCCCCGCAGGACCCAGTCGTACGCGAGGTCCCACAGGATGGGGCCCAGAACGGACCCCTGTGGGACACCGCACCCGACGGGCCTCCTCACCATCTGGCCACTCGCGTCCTCGTAGCACACCTCCCTGTCCTCTAGGTATGCCTTCAAGGGTCTCCCCAAGCACGGAGGCACCCCAAAGTATTTGAGGGCCTCCAGGATGGTACTGTGGGGGAGGCTGTTGAAGGCATTGGCGATGTCCAGCGACACCGCCACCACCACGTAGTCGAAATCCACCTGGTGAATTGAACGAATGTCAAAATGATGCCCCTTCTATTCTTAGAATAAGCCAAGAAGACTGGTTACTTAGCTTACAGTTAAAAGATCGTGAATTACAACGAATTAGAGAAATTTTAGAGAATTCAGAATATTCAGATGTCAAGAAAAATTATGTACTCAAAAACAATAAGCTCTTTCGGAAGGATGGTGACCAAATAAAGTGGGTTGTGCCAAAGATTGCCCGCTTTCAATTGTGTAAATTAAATCATGACGACATTGGTCACTTCAGTATAGAGAAAACATTTACCAAAATTCATAAAAATTTTTGGTTTCCTAAAATGAAACGTTTTATAAAGAAATATGTACGCTCATGTCTTGAATGCGCCTATAGCAAAGAACCATCGGGACCTAAGGAAGGACTCCTTCATCCGATTCATAAGGTTGATAGGCCGTATGACACTATTCATATTGATCACTTAGGGCCCTTTATTAAAAGCGCTAAAGGTAATTCTTATCTCCTTGTAGTTGTTGATGGTTTTACTAAGTTTTGCTTACTGAAACCATTAAAATGTTTAAAATCTGCTCCTACAATACGAGCTTTGGAAGACATTTTTTTCACATTTGGGTTTCCCGAGAGACTGATATCAGACCAAGGTACCACTTTTACTTCCAATGAATTCAAGCATTTTATTGATGATTCTAAAATAAATCATGTCCTTAACGCTGTTGCCTCTCCACGAGCTAACGGTCAAGTAGAGAGGTACAATAGAACAGTGCTAGACGCTTTGACAGCTCACAGTGATAAAATAGGAGAGAAATATTGGGACAAAGCTTTAGGTAAACTACAATGGGGTTTAAACAATACCCTAAATAAAGGAATAGGAAAATCACCATCCGAAACTCTATTCGGCATACAAATGGTGAGTAAAGGGGATAACATATTTAGCTCTGTCTTGAAGAATACACGACGAATAAGTGAATTAGATGATCTAAGAAAACAAGTAAGAAAATACATAGAAAAAGACCAACAAATACAAAAACACAGATATGATAAAAATAAGATTAAAGCCAAGATTTATAAGATAGGGGATTTAGTAAAAATTTTGAAACCTATTCAACATAATGAAGGCAAAAGTAAGAAATTGCTTCCCAAATTTACAGGACCCTTTAGAGTTACTAAGATTCTCGAAAACGATAGATATGAAATCTCCAGCATACCTGGTACAAATATAACATATAAAAACTATTGCAATATTTGGGCTGCTGATCGTATTAAACCTTGGGTATCTACGTACAATAATGATGACACTGATGCTAAAAGCAGTAGTAGTGGAACTGAGACATTTATAATGTACACTACACATAAAAATAATAGTTACGCATAAGTATAAGTACAGTTTGAATAAGAAGTATATACATGAATATATGAGGGAATTTAATTATGTTATTATTTCGTTATTACGCATAGTTAGTTGATAAGTATATTTATAAAGTTGAATAATACTTACAAGAGTGTTATACTATGTATATTATAGTGATAAACTTTGATGTATGAATGTATATGTTTGAAACTGATTTCTCTCAATGTATTATATTTACCTACACAATTAAGATAATTAAAAATATTACAGAGATATGGATAAGATGCTTGATGTTGATAGAACCATCGGTATTTTATCCAATAATAAAGATAAATTTCTTGATTTTGATAGATCAATCAGGACTCTGCAGTAAATAGCAAAATGAAATATGGGATAAAGTATTTGATTTTGACAGATCAATCGGTACTTTGTCTCGTAACAAGGATAAAATATTTGAGTTTTTTCATTACTGTATAATTTCACTAGCACTTATGTTACAAAATACTATCGAAATTGTCACACAAAACTAATTTTATACTGAATTGTAAAAATTTCAAGTAAAACAACAATGTCACTCGTCAAAAGCGCGGGAAGAAGTCCTGACATTTACTCAGTGTCATTACCACTACTTTTCACGTGACTCTTCTTACTTTAGTTATCGGCAATCAGCGCTCACTCCTAAACTTTTTGTCATTATGCCTAAATGTACTTTATGTGATAAGTTATTGTATGTCACCGAACTGTATAGCCCTGAGTCTTATGTTTCCGCTGTGCTTTCATGGAAGTATGTTTTCCGTTAGCTTTCATTCTGCTGGCGGGTAGATAGTTTTAGTGTTTAAAAACTTGTATATCTGTTTATTTATATTTATATTTTATAGTTATAGCATACACACACACACACACACACACACAGAGAGATGAGTACTGATATTGAAATTAATGAATGTTACCTTTCAGCTTCTTCTTCTTCTTCTAGTGATAGTTTTCATAGTATTCCTATTACTTTAAAGGAATCTCTCCAGCAAAATTTTTCAGATGCACCTAAAAATTTTAATGTTGTGCATATAAATGCACAGAGTATTCCGGCACATTTCCCAGATCTACTAGATACTTTCGATGTCAAGAACGTCCACGCTATCCTAGTCTCGGAGTCCTGGCTTAATCCGTGCTTACCATCAACGTCATATTCGTTGCCTGGGTTCCGACTTATCCGTAACGATCGCGTTGACAGAGGTGGCGGTGGTGTTGCCATTTTCCTACGTGCGCATATTCCTTTTCAGATCGTGGCTGCATCTCAATTAACTAACCCTTCCAATGAATTGGAGTATCTTCTGATTGATGTATCTCTTTCCCACACCCATATTCTTCTAGGCGTTGTTTACAGCCCTTCTATCACTGTTAACTATTTTTCCTCTCTTGAGACTCTTCTTGAAAACACTGTCACTTCTTTCAATCACACTATAATTATGGGTGATTTTAATACCTGTCTTCTCAAAGGTGATTATCGATCGCATTCTCTTAAATCTCTTACCAATGCTTGCAACTTAACTATCTTGCCTCTGGATGCAACTCATTTCTTTCCAAGTTGCAAGCCCTCCCTCCTTGACCTTATTCTTGTATCATCTCCCAGTCACGTCATGAAACATGGCCAGTGTCCAGCTGAGGCTTTTTCCTTTCACGATCTCCTCTACCTTTCTTACAAAGTCCGCACTCCTAAAGCCAAACCTAAAACTCTCCTGCAACGTAATTTTAGTGGCATGGATGTCAGTAAGTTACGCGAAGACGCGTATAACATCGACTGGTTTGACCTTTTGAGGGATTTACCGGTCGACGAACAAGTCAGTCTCTTTACTGACAAACTGATACAGCTGTATGACCATCATGCTCCTATACGGCCAGTAAAAGTTAAGCATCTACCCGCACCTTGGTTGACAGTGGAAATTAAGGATTATATTAAAAAAAACATCGCCAAAGCTAAGTACAAGGCTAATCCAGACAGATATCGTGAACGTTACATTTACGCTCGTAATACCTGCAACAAGAGGTGTAGGGAAGCACAACGTCGCCATATCCACAAGTCTGTCGAGAATGGGGACCCTGCAAAGGTCTGGAAATTCTTAAAATCTATTGGAGTTGGAAAAAACCATCACAATAATTCTAATAACGTCAATGTAGATGATCTTAATATCCATTTTTCCTCTTCTGCTGTTTTTGATAGCAGCACTAAAACAGCGACACTTAATTATCTTTCATCACTTCCAGCTCCAGATTTTCCACCATTTTTCTTTACTCAATTTGCGGACAGTGATGTTGAGAAGAACGTGCGTGCAGTAGCGTCAAATGCCATGGGGGATGACAGCGTTAGTCGTCTTATGATCCTACCGATTCTTGATATCATCCTTCCTGTTATTACATTGATCCTAAATAACTCCATAACATCCGGTTTCTTTCCTTCTGCGTGGAAATATGCTCACGTAGTCCCCTTACCCAAAAAACCCAATCCTTCGTCTTGCTCAGATTACCGTCCTATTTCTATTCTTCCTTTCTTGTCTAAGGTCCTCGAACGCTTGGTTCAACACCAGTTAAGTTGTTTCCTTGAGAAACACAAGATTCTCAATCCCTTCCAATCAGGTTTCCGCCCGGGTCATAGTACGACTACTGCTCTCTTGAAAATTACCGAGGATATTCGATCTAATATGGATAATGCTCAGCTTACGGTTTTGGCGTTGCTTGACTTCAGTAACGCGTTTAATACCGTCGATTATGACATTCTTTTGGGCCGTTTACGTTCGATCAATATATCTCCTTCTGCAATTGAGTGGTTTCGTTCTTACCTGTACGGTCGTCAGCAGCGAGTACGTATTGAGGATACGTTCTCTTCTTGGTGCTCTTCAACTGCTGGTGTGCCTCAGGGTGGCGTGTTGTCTCCTCTTTTATTTGCTTTATTTATTAATTCCATCACATCCGAACTTCGCTCCTCCTACCATCTTTATGCAGACGATCTTCAGATTTACACGCAGGCTCCCTTATCCGAACTTCCAAATGCTATTTCCTCTATTAATGAAGATCTCTCTCGTATATCTGTCTGGAGTAAGTCTCATGGTCTTTTTGTCAACCCTTTAAAGTCGCAAACCATTATTATAGGTAGTACTCGTCGCGTATCTAAAATTGACTGGAATAATACACCTTTTGTTATATTTGACGGCACACCAATAAAGTTCAGCGATAAAGTAAAGAATCTGGGAATAATTGTTGATAACTCTCTATCTTGGTCATCGCAGATTGCAGAAGTTAGTAGGAAATTGTTTGCTGCGTCTGGTTCCCTCAGAAGATTACGAAATTTTCTACCAGTAGACACTAAAATTGCGCTTGCACAATCCTTGCTCCTTCCTATCCTCGACTATGCTGATTCCTGTTACCTTGATATTACCGAAGAGCAATTAAATAAACTTGAGCGCCTTCAAAACTTTTGCATACGGTTCATATTTGGACTTCGTAAATATGACCATGTTTCTGAGTTTCGTTTTCAGCTCAAGTGGCTCCCTATAAGACTTCGTCGCAACTGGCACACCCTTTCGCTTCTTTATTCTATCCTCTTTGATCCTACTACCCCAACCTATTTAAAGGAACGTTTTATCTTTCATAGCGATTCGCATGATCGTACCCTGCGTAAAGCACTGTTACTCCGTCTCAAAACACCACACCACTCCACTGATTTCTACACTAATTCTTTCTCGGTTGAAGCAGTGCGCCTGTGGAATGCTCTGCCTTTCGATATCCGGAATGCTCATTCACTTCAATCCTTCAAACATCTTGTCAAACTTCATTATCTTTCCCTTAACATTACGTAATTAGCATTATTTTCTTGTATATCCCCTCAGTCTCATTTAGTGTGTGTATATTTTATTCAATGTATTAATCAATTTGATAAATTGTGTGTACATGTGTACTTGTTATATATAACATATGTAATAATGTGCTAATAGTGAGCTAAAATTCCTAATAAATTTCGAGAAAAAGTTTACCATCCCTATAAAAGAACGGAGTTCACTAACATTCGCAGGTGTCTGAATTTTGCTTATAGCTCGAATCTTAGACTTATCTGCTTTAACACCATCCTTCGACACTATATACCCTAAATAAGTAACTTCATTTACTAGAAATACACATTTTTCTTTCTTTAATTTTAGTCCATTTTCCGATAATCTCTGGAAGACTAATTCCAGTGCTTGCAAATGTTCGTCTTGCGTTTTCCCTCCAATTATGACGTCATCTAAAAACACCTGAACATTGGGAATATTTTGCAGTAATCTCGTCATTATCCTTTGAAATATTCCTACACTAGAAGATAAGCCATAGGATAACCGATTATATCGGAATAATCCGCGATGTGTATTAATAACTGTGTACATCTTAGAGTCATCTAATTCGACTTGATTATAAGCCTGAGACAAGTCTATTTTACTAAAAAACTGTGATCCATTTAGGCCTACTAGCACGTCTTCAATTCTCGGTAGAGGGTATCGATCGATCAGCAAGACAGGATTTAGAGTCGACTTATAATCCGCACAAATCCGTAACGTACCATCTGCCTTTGTGACCGGCACTAGTGGGGACGCCCAGTCGGAGCAGTCGACGGGCTCGATGACGCCGGTGCGCAGCATTGCGTCCAGCTCGATGTCTATGCGCTCGCGCAGCGCATAAGGTACCGGCCGCGCGCGGTGAAACACCGGGCTCGCGCCCTCCCGTACTCGCAACGTCGCCTTGCCGCCTCTATACCGTCCCAACTCACCGTTGAATAACTCCTTATACCTGTGAATAATTTTTCGAATGCTTTCATTTGCATGTAAACAATTAAAACTACTTATCTTACTTTTATCATTTGTAAATTTAGGTAAAATGACCTGTAACTCCGCTAACCATTGTCTACCTATTAATGACGTAGTACCATTTTTTATAATAAATAACTCCAACTGTTTCGATTGTTCGAGATATTGCACCTGTGGTCTAATAATACCTAAAGGTTTTATGTTGGTACCGTCGTAAAATTTTAAAATAATATTGAAAGGACTCCTTATTCTTCCAAAATAAAAATGAAGATTGCTTCAGTTTTTACTGATTTATTAGAGCACGTGCGTACAGTTCGACAGTCAATCCGTAAGTGTCTTCCTCCGCTTTATTCACTATAACGGTTCACGTCTGTCACTGACATGACAGGTGACGTTTGTCAGTAACAAACGTCAATTACTAAATGTTCTTCCTTACGATAAATTAAAGAAAAGAAACTTGCCACAATAAAAGTAAGAAATAAAAATAATCAACTGTTGTAAGGAGCCGGTCAAATAATTCATACATTATCTCTATCTACTGTGTTGGTATCTTACATTCGGCCATCCTTATGGTCCTCGCACTTCACTCCTTTTTTTTTGTTGTTCACATATTTGTACTTAATATCTACGGATAATACTTGCTACTCAATTATACATTAATAAATAAATTGGCATTCTAACATCATTACGTGAATGATAATGATAAAGTTCGCTAACTAATTAACAATTAATTAAGCAAAAAATAGCATCAACTATAAATATATCTTACACCAATTCTAATCAAGGTCAATTCGCTAAGTCTTATACAGATCTATATCATTCGGTAGTTCTGATCTGCGAACATCTGTGCGATATCAAAAATTGGTATCACTCGCTTCTGCACTGTCCGCTCAGAATCCTTCACAATCACGGATCGCGCATAGTCTGTCATGATCTGCAGTTATCTATGCATGAAGCACTAACTGCTCACGACCTATGCTTTCCAAAGATTACATATGTAAATTCTAACAAACTCGTTCACCTTCTGTAGATACAAATTTATTATCGTGAGTAATGCAAATTTTTTTTTTTGTTAATAAAACTCTGATATAGTCTGTCGCAATCTGCGGTCATCTATGCATTATGCACTGACCACTCACGACCTATACCATCGTCTAAAATATACATATGTAATCAATCTTAGTCTAAGAACTAGTCGATTTGAGTTTGTACCCACTTAACCCCTCGAGCGTGTTTGGCCCGTATTCGATCATGAGGTAAAAGTGGCTGTAGTGTACTGGTCCCGTATTCGTGCGTAACGGTTAGGCCCACTTTTATTTCATTGATTCTTCCGTATTATTCGTTTGGCTAGCTTGTAAATGTTTGTACCATGTCTATGGTTATTTCAGTTTATAATAAGGTCGGTTTTGCCCAACCTGTTGCTCCGAAGACCAGTATAAAAATGAAATCAGAGTGAGTCGGTACATTTTTCCGTTTCGCGCCATTTTGATATTGCTGTGTGTGTAATGGATTCCGATAAAAATGTTTGTTATAAATAAACAGTCAGTGCTTTTTACATGTAATAAGCTTCAATCTTTTGGAAATTTTGTGTTCTTTCAAGTTATTCTATTACTTTTAGTGAATAACGGGATATTATTCGTGAAAAAACATTCAAAAATAGTGAAGCCGGCATTTTCGACATGTCCGTCGTACGAAATTTATTTGTAAAATGTGTTTATGTTTAATTATTATTAGGAGTGTAATAAATATTATCTTGTGGCAAATTTATCCAGGAATCTATTTCTAAAATTACTTTTTAGCGATTGTTCATTAATTTCGTGTAATAAATATCTGTTCATATCAATGGACTGAAGTGGACTGAAGTCACCTAAACTCCCCCACTAGAATGTGCTTGTTTTCATTTTTATAATAAATACATTAGACATTTGAATAGTTTCACGTGGTTATAAAAGAGTGTTCAATTGAATATATCTCCCGAAAAGTACAAAGTGAATTGGAATGCAGTGTATGAAGTAAAAATGTTCGCGGCGTCGTGACTTATAAGCTAAATGTCTCGATATATCGTACATCTAAGGAATGATAAAGGTATTTTATCTACGAGTTCTTTTTATATTAGTAGTATTGGAATATCAGCTTTCCAACGATGTATATTTCATAAAATATAATTATCAATTACTCGAGAAATTTCACTTTTTCTAACCGCGGTCGCGCATTAGTTAACGCGAGAGAATGCTTGGCCACACTATAGGCACTTTAAGTCGCCCGGGCCGCCACGCTCGAGGGGTTAATTCGAATCATTACAATCATTATTCGATCTATCTTCATCAACGTAACTGTTATCGTCACTGTCGTTTTCGCTACCCATCCCTTTAAAATTTAGCCAAGGCTGAATCTTATCAATCGAGACTATATTTTCGTATTTTTTCTTACCTTTTTTGGTAAGTGGGGTATCGTTTACTAAAAAGCGATCGTTAGGTAAAACTTTTGTAATCCGGTAAGGTCCATTAAATTTAGGCATTAATTTTTTTGATTTCCCTAATCTATCTTTATCATACACCGTCCTTTCTATTCTGATAAGGTCGCCAGCTTTATATTCAGTAGGTACTTTTCGACGCTTATCAAACCGATTTTTCGCAATGATCTGTTCCTTTTCAATTTTGTTCATAGTATCATTCCTTAATTTTATCATTTCATCTCCACTGATTCGCTCTACTGTTTCGTCGATTATATGGCTTAGTATATTTTCCGAAGAAGTCGTTATTTTATAGCCAAATAACAATTCTGATGGACTTTTGCCGGTGGTCTTGTTGCTCATAGTATTTAGTCCTAGCTGTATGTCACTGACATATTCGTCCCAAGTGTTGTCGTTTTTTCCATGACACTTAGTACTAAGAGCATCCGATATAGTTCGGTTGAATCTCTCCACCTGTCCGTTCGCTCTCGGAGTCGCTACCGCATTTAATACGTGTTTTATACCTATGCAAGTTGTGAAATTTTTAAATTTTATGCTCGTAAAGCACGTTCCGCGGTCCGTAATTAGTCGTGATGGAACCCCAAAGTAACTAAAATGTTCTTTAAATACCCGGATAGCTGTTGCTGACTTGGTGTCCCTTACAGGTTTCAAAGTTATGAACTTTGTAAAAGAGTCGATCACTACCAATATATATGTATTCCCTCTCCGTGAACGAACGAACGGGCCCAAATGATCGGCGTGTAAAGTATGGAATGGAATGTCTGGTTTAGGTATAGGATGAAGCATTCCTTCTTTAGCACCGCCTGGCGATTTATGAAACGCGCATTCTAGGCACGCCGCTACATATTTTTTTGTAAAGCGTCGCATTTTAGGGAACCAAAAGGAACTTCTAAGACGTTTCAACGTTTTTTCGTAGCCGAGGTGACCTACGTCATCGTGGTTCATTCTTAGTAATTGCCACCTAACAGACTTCGGTACTAACCACTTGACGCCGTCATCCACAACTTTATACACGTGATCACCTTTCAATTGATAATTTTTATAAACTTCCGCTATGTACTTTGTATCTTTATTTAACAAAATTTCTTTTATTCTCTTAACTTCTTCATCGTCACTTTGAACTGTCGCGATCCAGTCTTTAATTTCAATATGAAACACGTCTATACCGTGAGGTCTACTCATAATCGTTGGTTCCGTAACCGGAGCACGACTAAGCGCATCTACATGCGCCATTCTCGCACCGGATCTATACTCAATTTCACAATCAAATTCTTGGAGTTGAATCCACCAGCGCCCTATTTTAGGTACTAAATCGCGTTTAGTCATGGTCGTACGTAGCGCATTACAATCGGTTACTATCTTAAATTTTAAACCTAATAAGTATGTACGAAATCTATTTAGTGACGACACAACTGCCAAGGTTTCCAAATCATACGAGTGTAATTTTTGCTCATCGCAAGTAGTCTTCCGACTGTAATATGCTACAGGTCTTATGAGCCCGTCAGTGCCACGCTGCATTAGTATGCCCGCAACACCATGCTTCGAAGCGTCTGTGTGTAATTCTGTCTCGAGCTTTGCGTCGTACAAAGCAAGGATCGGTCTCTCTACTAATTTATTCTTAAGAGTTTCAAAAGCGTTTGAGTGTTCTTCAGTCCATTGCCAATTAAAATGTTTTTTTAGTAAGTCAGTTAGTGGTCGCGCAATCAAGGAAAAGTTTTTCACGAAACGTCTAAAAAAACTAGCAAGACCTAAAAATCGCCTGACCTCATGAACATTTCTTGGAGTTGGAAAATTTGAAACGGCGTTAGATTTTCGCGAACCTGGTCGTATACCCAACTCACTGACTTCAAAACCCAAAAAGTCAATCTGTTTATAAAAGAAGAAACATTTACTCAATTTTAGTGTAAGCCCTGCCTCATGAATTGCATTCAAAACCTCTTTTAACCTGGTCAGACCTTCTTCGAACGTTCGCGCCGGTACGAGGACGTCATCCATGTAGACTAGGGTATAGTTGAGCTTTGATAAGACTTTATTCATCGTTCTTTGGAACACAGAGGGGGCGTTAGACAAACCAAAAGGCATCCGTTTGAATTGATATTGTCCATCGGGTGTTACGAATGCCGTTTTATCCTGAGAATCTTTTGCAACAGGAATCTGGTAATACCCGGATGCTAAGTCAAGGGCAATAAAAAGAGAGTTTCCAGCTAATCTATCCAACTGATCGTCGATCAATGGTAAGGGAAAATGTTCCCTTTTCGTTTTTTTATTAAGTGCTCGATAGTCAATGCAAAACCGCCTATCGCCAGTTTTTTTCTTGACTAAGAGAACCGGGCTGGCATAAGCTGAATTAGACTCGCATATGATATCCGCATCAAGCATTTCCTTGACCATTGATCGAACGAGTTCGCGCTCGGAGTAAGATAACCTATATGGTCTGTATACTACCGGAGTAGAATCTGTTAACTCAATCTCCATATGTTCTACATTTGTAAAGCCTATATCCTTCAAATTACTAGAAAAACACTCGTCGTACGTTAATAACGTTTTTTTCAATCGTTCAACTTCCTCCTGAGATAAGTGTTTACTGAAATTTATTGAATTAACTACGTCTGTATCAGTAAAATCTAACACGTTAATGTTTTTATAATCGTTTGTGCGTAAAGCTCGCGTTATCAGACAACCTCGTTCAAGAGTTATTGGCCCCTTAGTTAATCCACGTACCAATAGAGCTCCTACTCCATCAGTCATGGTATATTCACCTGGCAACAAATAGTATTCCTTTCCCGGATAACCACGCAAGGAACCATTTATATAAAAAGTACCTGAATATTTAACGTTTTCACTATTAATTTTTATGACTGTCATATCATTTGGTGGTATTGTCGTATCTTCGGATATAATTAAACGTATTTTTATTGGTAAATCCCGTTCAAATATCAATGACTCGCTTGTTTTTGTTATTACGATTCCCGGTTGCTCTGTAAAACTATGTCCAATTAGTATCGCATGCTTGACAACTGTATCGTCTACCACGTAAATTTCAACTTCTTCTGAGATGCCATGGATGTCTATTTGCGCTGTAGTCTTACCCAACGGCGTGACAATGTTGTTCCCTATACCGCGCAAAACTGGTAAATGACCAATCGTTGACCATTGAATTCCTAACATTTCCGCTTCGCAACGGCGTATAAGGGTACACTGGCTACCTAAATCTACATAACCTTTAAGAGGTTGGCCATTCAGTTTCAGATTTATCAAATATTTATCATTGCTTGCATTAATCGTGTCTAATTTCATAACGGATTTTTCCCTGGAAGAGTCAGGTTTACTGTTACTATTCACCGGTAATTTCGGACAACTGGTAGTTACGTGTCCCAATTTATTACAGATATTACATTTAAGTATTTTTTTAGTACACCTGAAACTGTAATGACCGGTCTCGTTACAATTATAACAGACTATAGGTCCTGTATTTTCGCGAGGTCGGATAATTTTCGTATTTATCGGTTGAAGTACGTTCACGCTAGTTAAGGTTGATTTCTTGTCATTAAGAATTTTGGATCTACTTTCCGAGTCACGTGTTTGTTGTTTGATTGATTGAAAATATTGCAGTACTTGTTCAGGCTCTTTACATTTTGCCGCTTTAGCTCCTAACCTCAACGATCGGTCTTCTATGCCATGCAGTAAGCAATCTACCGCACGCTTTCCTATTATTTCACAGCGATTCAAAAGGTTAATTTTATCATAATAGTATAATTCTAACGAATCATTATACTTAGCTTTCTTGGACAACATCTCGGTTAATAAATCAGCGTAATCGTCACTATGTGGAAAAGATTCTATTAGTTTGGCCTTCCATTCAGGCCACGAAAACGACATTGACGGCAGTGTTTGATACCATGACTTAGCTACGCCACTCAGCTTTGGAAGTGCATAGTGGATTATCTGATCGTCTCCCCACTTATACAATCGTGCACATTCTTCGACCTTGCTGAGCCACATGTTAATGGTTTGACCTTTAATCATGGGATCAAACTCTGGAACAACATTTCCTAACATCGGAAATTTATTTCCTTCCGGACGGTTATTAGAAAGAGATTTTATCAATTCGGCTAATAATAACTGCGTTGCATTTTCATTACAATCGGAACGACTTACATGTGTGCGTCTTGGTGACAGGCTTGGAGTATGATACCTGTTCGCATCCGGGCTCGGTGTGCGCTGGCTCCTCGTTGACTTCGCGCGGCGGCTATAACTTTCGTCGTGTAGGCTGCCTCTTTTGTTTCGTGATGGACGGTCCTCTCGAGATCTTTTCCGTTTCGGTTGATGCTCATCCGTACTCTGACTTCGACTGGAACGGCGACGACGCTTGGATCGTTTTACATGGTCCTCTAATTTTGCTGTGCCATGTGGACGTCGTGAAACACTGTGACTTTTATTCCGACTTCTAGATTTTGCACGTTTTCTTTTACTTGTAATGTGCCGTTTGCTGGTATGTATATCGCCACTGCTACGATCTAAATCGCTATTCATATTTTGCTGCTTTCCAATTACTGATCTTCGAATATATATTTTATTTTTATACAATGACTTTGGAGCGGAAATAAGTAGTGGGTTTTAATAATACCACTTCTGAACTGAAAGGACTCCTTATTCTTCCAAAATAAAAATGAAGATTGCTTCAGTTTTTACTGATTTATTAGAGCACGTGCGTACAGTTCGACAGTCAATCCGTAAGTGTCTTCCTCCGCTTTATTCACTATAACGGTTCACGTCTGTCACTGACATGACAGGTGACGTTTGTCAGTAACAAACGTCAATTACTAAATGTTCTTCCTTACGATAAATTAAAGAAAAGAAACTTGCCACAATAAAAGTAAGAAATAAAAATAATCAACTGTTGTAAGGAGCCGGTCAAATAATTCATACATTATCTCTATCTACTGTGTTGGTATCTTACAATATCATCACTCATAATACCTAAATGTGAAAAATATAGATCGTAAGTATGCTTAGAAATACATGAGACAGCCGTTCCAGTATCGACTTCCATTTTTATCACTTTGCCTTCTATACAAATCGGTAAACTTACAGATTTATAATTATTAAGTCCCATAAGGTTCAAATTCTCCTCGATGTCTTCGACGCTTTCTTCGCTTGACTCGCGACAGGTGTGTCCGACGTAAACTCCCTCCTTCTGCCTTCCTCTAGAATATTTTATTTTTAATTTTTATTTAATTTTATTCACAACCACAGTACATAATTATATTACTCATACAATAGTATCCAAAATAACATAATTTCAGGTGCAATTCGAGTATACGTGACATCTGAACTGGTATGAATGAACATACTTGTATCTCAGATGCCACTTACATTCACAAAACGCAGGACGATGTGTGGATTATGCTACACTTAAAATTTTAAAACAATATCCGTATAATTACCAAATACACGAACACTGTACCAAAACCAAGAAATCGGCAGTAATAAAATAAAAATCAAACACGTAGATTACATTTTAGATTACATTATTACAACAATAAAAACAAAAATAAGGTACAGTCGGTCGCAGACCATGCGCAACAGGACCGCTTTTGAATCTTGCGAGATGTTCAATGCAGTGCAGCTGCTGCTCCAGATATGCAGTCCACCGCACCGATAACAGTGGATTTTGTAAGAAAAATTAAGACATAGTAACAAGAATATTCTCAGTCTCGTCATAACTTTGCGTCAGAAGCCATTCAGTCAACACATTCTTACATCTGCTTTTTGTCAGCGGGTGTAGTACTAACAGTTTATTAAGTTTGTTGTATAGAAATGAGCCTGTAAAGAAGAAGAATTTTTTTATAAAGGTAGTATTTATTTTTGGAATGTTACATACACTATAGTAACGTCGCTTAGTTTGGTAGATGTTGGGGTTATTAGGCGTTTGAGAGTATTTTTTAAGAACTGTATTGAAAATATATAGTTGTCTGACTGTGAGGAGGCGAAGAGATTGATATAGTTCATAGGTGGGAAAGCGTATAGGGCGAAAAGTGGACACTTTTAGTACGGCTCTGACAGCCCGTTCTAAAGTGAGCATGGTGGTTCTATTCGAGCCTCCCCAGACTGTAATACCGTATTGTATGATTGACTGGCAAATTGCGTAATATACCATTTTGATCAAGTGTAGATTTCCAATATGTCGCAAGTTTTTGAATACGTATATTAACTTGCGCACTCTTCCAGTCATACTCTTGATATGTTCTGTAAAATTGAGGTTTTTATCTACGATAATTCCGAGATATCTAATTGATTTTGTCCTATCCAAAACCGAACATTGACATTGCTGATTATTTTCACATGTATGTGCAATGAGAGACAGGGACGAGGATGGCTGAGTATTGTTACGTATAGAAAATGTTATATATTTAGTTTTTACGGCGTTAAGCGTTAGAATGTTTTGGTTCAGCCAGTATGACACAACGTCAAGGCCCTCCTGGGCATATTGAAATACTTTGGGCCACGAGTCTCCAGTAAAGCAAAGGGCAGTATCATCTGCGAAAGAAACAATTTTACTATTTTTGAGCTGCAGCAGACTTAGGTCATTTATGTAGCAGAGAAAGAGAGTCGGACCGATTATACTACCCTGTGGGACTCCATAGGACGTTATCTCTTCGTCACTGATGAAATTATCGACGGTAACACACTGTCGGCGATCAGTCAGGTAATCCCTGAGTAGTTCTAGTTGAGAACCCCTGATTCCCATTGACTCTAGTTTGTTCAGGAGGATGGAGAAAGAGACCGTGTCAAATGCCTTTGCCAAGTCGAGGAAAACGGTCAAGCATTTTTTCCCACTATCTAAATTTGTAGCCACATAGTCTATAACATCGTGGACAGCGTCAGAAGTAGACTTATCTCGTCTAAAACCATATTGTTTAGGTGAGAGTAAGTTTTGTTTTTCCAGATAGTTTACTAGTTGTTTATTGATTATTCGTTCCAGAATTTTGGACATTGCAGGCAAGATTGATATAGGGCGATAGTTATTGACACAATCTCTAGCTCCACCCTTGTGCACAGGTCGTATAACCGATTTTTTGAAAGCTCGGGGAAACGTTCCGCTTGCTAGACTGAGATTACATACATGTGTTAGAGGCCCAGAAATAAGTTTTATGTACTGTTTCAAAAATGAGGGAGAAATTCCATCCCAGCCCGTAGCAGTGTCATCTCTTAGTTCCATTACAAGACGCGCCACCTCATCTTCATCGGTATCCAAGAGGGCAAAAGAGTTAGTTTTTGATTGTGGAGATAAGAAGTTAGCAAAGTGCATAGGTTTGGTTCGATTATTAATATGAGTGGCAAGTTTAGATCCGATAGTTGCGAAGAATTTATTGACATCAGATAAAGATTTTTCTGGCGATTCATTATAATTCAATAGTTCTTTTGGTTGCTCGTGATTTTTTTTCGTGTTTATTATGTTATTAATTATTTTCCATGAACGTTTAGGATCGTTCCCGACCTCGAACAACAGATTTCTTTCGTAGTCCCTTTTTAGTTTCTTGAGTAACCTGTTACAATAGTTCTTGTAACGCGAGTATGTTATCTTGAGGATTTCATTGTCAGGAGACATTTTGAGTTGTAAGTGCAGCTTGTCTCGATTTCGAATGCAGCGCAGAACACCTGGAGTAATCCATGGTTTAATTGTTTTTTACGTCGCGACACACTGCATATCTGACTGCTAGCTGTTATGGAATTATTAAGAAGAGAAACAAGGAGGTCTGCAGCTATATTCGCATTTGTAGCATGATAAATTGGACTGAAATCTATACTGTTCATGAGAGATTCGAGCTTTTTTCGATCGATTTTAGTACGGGATGTAGTTGTGCGCTCTATACGTTTATTTAGTTCAACTGAAAGTAAAACCGCGTTGTGATCCGTAATTGATGTATTAAGAACTAATGTCGTGGCTGCACAATTTGTTTTCAGGAGAACATGGTCGAGACATTTGTCGTTACGTGTTGGAAAGTTATGAGCAGGTAGCAGACAATGAAAAGCTATTAAGTTGAGGTATGACTGGATATGTAAGTCGCTGTTGTTGGGATCTTTAATGTGAATATTCATGTCACCGACCACTGCAACAGTTTTGTAGGAATCAATCGACGCCAATATTCTATCTAGTGATCTTTCAAAAAGGTCAGTATTATTGTACGACGGTGAACGATAAACTGCAATAAGGGCAATGACTTGATCTATTGTAACGACCAGACAAGTCCCTTCCGAGAATTCAGGTTCTTGTACACTAACATTCAAATCTGTCCTTGCATATATCACAATTCCATCATTCTGATTCTTATTACAAGTGCTATAATAAACTTTATACCCGTCTATACTCGGAGGATCTGGGCAACAGGACAGCCAACATTCAGTGAGTACTAACAGGTCGCAATCAACGTTGAGCCTGGCTAGAAGCGTCATAAAATTGTGAATATTACAGCCAATACTACGAATATTTTGTGTAAGGATGTTTAGGCATCGATTTTTCTGCGGTATAAGGAGGTGACAAGATTTCGGTTCGCAGATCTGGGAATCACACACTCTTAATGTATCAATAGTTTTCTGGAGCTTTTTTATCGAACCAAATTTAAACTTTTTAGTTTAGGCGAGCAAGGTAGGCCCAATATAAGCGACTGTGATATTCCA
The DNA here is from genome assembly GCA_947507595.1 of Pyralis farinalis. NCBI lineage: Eukaryota > Metazoa > Arthropoda > Insecta > Lepidoptera > Pyralidae > Pyralis > Pyralis farinalis. The sequence goes on from OX382283.1 coordinate 1,645,839, forward strand.
TAATAATTGTGCAAGAGGAGACATGTGTTGACCGTTAAACATGGCAAAATGACAATCGTGGATTTGTGTATGACTTGAGAATCATTTGATTTTGTGTATATATAGACTGCGGTGCGTATTTTCGTTACTATGTGTTTGTTATGTAATGCGCTATAGCGCAGGCAGTATAGAATAACTGTAAAAAACAAAAGCAAAGAGACAAACCTCGTATTATTAAAATTGCCTCTCTGTTTCCCACTATAAAGCTTAGAATGTATGAAATTGATCAATACTGTTACACTAATAATATATAAGAACATTAAAAAAATATACAGGTAAACAAAATATGCATTAAACAGTATTGGTCGCAATAAGTCTAATCATTGGCGGCCTGGATTTTTAAGACTAATAAGTAGCGCTTCATCCGTAGCCGAAACAAGCGGCGAACCTTCGTTTCTTCTCAACAGGACTTTCCCGTTTGATGTCCAACAAAATTTGAACTCGCCAGACCTAACGAGTTCGCGACCCAAGTAGTGTAACCTTCGAGCTTTCGGGGTAAGGTGTTCGGCAATATAAATATCACGAATGTTGTGTTGTTGACCGATGCAAGCAGTGTCCAAGCGCTGATATTTGTTCATTAGTTTGTATTTTTTTACCGCTGCCAGGATTTTATTTTTAAGAATAACCGTTGAGAGGGACACCAAAATTATTCGGTTTTCAGACTTGCCAGGCAAGCGACGAATGTCAACAATGTCATTGGGTAAAGTGTTGACTGAAACCGTTTTCGTTATTTTCGTAACCATCTCTAAGAGCTGTTCCTGAGATTCCCCCGCTATGAGTGGTACATTTCGAATTTCCAAGTCATTTAGGTATGATTTACGACATTGTTCTTCACTATTTTTTTCTAATAGTTGGAGCCTCTGCTCATATGTGTTTGATTCTCCAGGCTTTCTACTTTTTCAGTTAGAACGTCGCATTGAGATGCTAAATAGTTAATGGATTTCTCAATTTCGCTGTTAGTTTTTTGCATGTCAGAAAGCTGATTCTTAATGTCGCTAAAATCTGAACGAAATTCAGAAAATGTTGACTTGTATTCCTCTTTCCAGGTAGACATTATATTAGATATCTGGTTTTTAAACTCAATAAGAGCACTCTCCAAGTCAAAGTCCCTTGTTCGTTTCGGGAAACTGGAAGTTGAATATTCTTGTTTGGCTTTTTTGTTCAGACTGGGGTCCGATCCATACATAGGATCTGAATCTGTAGATACTTTCGTCGGTGTTCGGTGCATTTTAAATTTGCATACAATGAATTTAGGAGACAACTGTGTTCTTGGGTATAACAATTGACTCCAGACTACAATGGGGCCCACAAATTGAAAAATTATCAGGAAAACTAAGTTCTGCAGCCTATGCAGTGAAAACTATTAGACGGCTCACTGATGTTGATACGGCTAGAATAGTTTATTTCAGCTACTTTCATAGTATTATGTCATACGGAATTCTTCTTTGGGGTAACTCCGCGGACATTAACACCATCTTTTTATTGCAAAAGAGAGCCATAAGAGCTATCTACAAACTTGGTCCCCGTGAGAGCCTTAGAGAAAAATTCCAAGAAATAAATATTCTAACAGTCGCATCGCAATATATCTATGAAAATCTTTTGTATGTCCATAAAAACATAGACTCATTTTGTAAAAAGAGTGATACTCATAACATAAATACTAGATATAAGCATAATCTTGTGTTACATGCAAGCCGTCTCCACAAAATAAGTAATTCTTTTATGGGGCAATGTATACGGTTCTATAACAAACTTCCCAGCAATATAAGAGAATTGTCAATAAACAAGTTTAAAACTACTATTAAAGCCAAATTGTGTAGCAGGGCATATTATAAAGTATCTGACTATATTAATGATAAAAATGCCTGGGATTGAGTCGATCCAATTATAATGTAATTAATAAATTATGTAAATTTGTTTGGATACCAAAAGAGGGATGCCTGAGTTTTTTGGCAGTATTTTTATCAGTGCTCACCTAGTCATGAACTGCACGGTAGGGAAAAAATTTGTGACGATTCCAAACAAATGTAGCCATTTTTACGGAATAAAAAGATTTTGACTTTGACTTTGACTTAGGCCTAAATGTCACTTGCCGTCGGGCTCAGGCGGCAGCGGATCGTCGGTCTCAGGTAGTTATAGATCGTTGTGTGTGTACGTCGCAGTGACGTCACGAAGGTCACGCCCCTAGGTAACTTGCTTCTGCGCCGGTGGGAGGTGACGTATGCAGCCAATTAGGAGCGGGTCACCGACCGATAAGGCTTTGTGAGTATTAGAAACAATTGTTATCTCACTCACCGATTTAGTGCGTTCCCTGTCTGGCCTGTTATTTGAACTTCTCCAGTTTGTTGTTTCCCTGTTACTTTAGATGTTTATTTATTATATTTACATGAGTTTCCGAATATTAATTTTTGAGATTTTTCAATTAATTATGGGTTTGAAAAGGTAATGCGGATCACTACAATCACGTCCACACACGGCGGAGTCCGGGGAGGAGAGGGCGATAGGCGAAATCCCGCCTCGGTTGCACATTATATTCCGGGCACACTCGACGCAAGTGGCCCTTACACTGACATCTGCTGCACGTAAATTCCCGAAAACGACAGCTATCGTGAGTATGAGTAGTAGCGCCACAAGCCGCACAGTTTGCTCGCCGAGACGTACCCTGTGATCGGTGAGCGCTCGCTCCGCGTCTCGCTGCCGCCGCCGAGCCCGCTCCGCCGGCCCACCGACCGCGCTGCTTACCGCGCCCTCCGCGGCCTCCTCCCGCCCATGGCGTAAGTGCATGAATTGCGCTTGTTTTATTTTCCCCCAAGCTTATGGAAGTACTCCCTTCCACTACTACCGCATCTCTCTGCCGCTTCCAACGAGCTGGCTAACTTAATGGCTTGCATAAAAGTCACTGAGTCATCTTCCGCAAACAATCGTTGCCTAATGACGTCACTTTTGAGTCCACAAATAAATTGGTCGCGTAGATTTTCATTCAGGTTGGCTGCAAATTTACAGTTCCGAGCTAGTTTTTTCAATTCCGCCACATACGTGGCCACGTCCTCCTCTCCTCCCTGCCGTTTTTGTCTAAATCTGTAACGTTCGGCTAATGAAGATGGCGTCGGTTGTAAGTGCTGACGCATAATGCTGTCGACTTCTCGAAATGTTAAATCCGATGGCTTCTTTGGACTTGACAGGTTCACTAGTAGCTCATAGGCTTCATCCGCACAGATCGTCACCATCCACCGCTTCTCTTTGAGATTTCAGTCAAGAAGCCTTTGTGTAATCTTAAACAAAACCCTCAAACTCGCCGTAATTTTATTGGATGTGATTATGTACAAATTAAACGCGAACTAAGAGCAATAGACTGGAATATTGCATTGAACCAGGATAGTATTGACGATTCACTAGATGCTTTCTATTCCATTTTATACGAACTCATAAATAAATATACCCCATTGTATAGAGATGATCTCTCCAAATATCCCACTTGGTTTTCCCCTAATCTAAAGAGGTGCTTGCAAGAAAAGAACAAATTTCATAGGCGTTACAAAAAATACCATAACCCTAGAGACTACGACACCTTCTCCCTGTTACGAGCACGAGCTAAGCGTTTGATTGAGAATTGTTATAAGGACTACGTATCTTCCACAGAAAATTCTATCGGCTCAGGCATTAAGCAATTTTGGTCTTTCGTTAATAACAAGAAGGGTACCGTATCTATACCTTCTACCATGAAACTGGAGGGAATATCTTGTTCAGATGGAAAAGGCATATGTGGTCTTTTTTCGGAATACTTCGGTTCAGTGTTTGAAAGTGTTAGTCCGCAGTCTTCATATACGGAGGACAACACTTCTCAGCATACTAATACACTATCACAGATTAGTGTTACGGCGGACGAAGTCCTCAAAAAGTTAAGACAGCTTGATGTAAATAAAGGTGCCGGCCCGGATGGTATCCCAGCTAGGTTCTTCAAGGAGTGTGCTGAGGAGCTATGCCAGCCACTCTCACTGCTGTTTAATAGATCGTTGAAGATGGGTATCTGCCCTGTTAAGTGGAAGTGTGCGCATGTCATTCCGGTGTACAAGACTGGAGACACCGCTCTCTGTGAGAATTATAGGCCGATCAGTATTCTGTCCTGTCCTGCTAAGCTCTTTGAATCCGTTGTATATGACCACATTTACCACCAAGTCAAACGCATCCTCTCTCAAAGGCAACACGGGTTTGTCAGAAACAAATCCACCACCAGTAATTTGTTGGAATACAAACAATACCTTTGTGATGCTTTTGACAACAGAGGCCAAGTTGACAGTATATATACGGACTTCCGGAAGGCTTTTGATAAAGTTGACCATGGTATACTTTGCAGGGAGATTGCGGGGGTAGGTATCCACGGCTCGGTACTGAGATGGGTTCAATCTTATCTTGCTAATAGAAGCCAGTTAGTAGCGCTTAAAGGTTATCGGTCTGCTCCCATTGTGGTCACATCGGGTGTTCCTCAAGGTTCCCATTTAGGTCCTTTATTCTTTTTGATCTTCATCAATGACTTAATTGATAGGCTTTCCTGCCGATGCTTATTGTACGCTGATGACCTGAAGATCTTCCATAAAATTAGTAGCATCCGTGACTGTATGAGCCTTCAGTGTGACCTTGATGAGGTCATGAGATGGTGTCAAGTGAACAAAATGTCTCTAAATTTTAACAAGTGTTGTGTAATATCTTTCACCAATAAACACAATAAAATTATCTTTCATTACCAACTAGGGGGTCTGACACTGGAAAGAAGAAGTTTCGTGAAGGATCTTGGTATCATCTTTGATGATAAATTAACATTTAGAAGACACTATGACCACATGGTAAATAAATGTTATCAAAACTTAGGCTTTATTGGTAGGATTACCAAGGATTTTACGAAAATCAGTAGTCTCATTCTCTTGTATAATACCCTTGTCAGAAGCAAACTGGAGTATGGGTCTGTTATATGGTCTCCCCATTACGCAATCCATATTAAACATATTGAAGACGTCCAGAGGAAATTTCTTCGACTTCTTTGCTATAGAGTCATGCCAGGCCGGAACAGATGTTCTTATCTTGAAAAACTTAAGAAATTTAATATCTTGGACCTGGGTTCCCGTCGCCATCTACATGAACTAGTAACTTTGTTCAAACTGCTTCACTCAGTAATTGACTCCCCCTCGCTACTTTCTCAATTACAGATAAATTTTAAACACAATCCTCGTCGGAGGCTCCCTACTTTTGTTCTCCCCACTTATAGACTGAACGTGTCTTTCTCTAACCCATTAGCAAGAATGTGTCGGAAGTACAATGAAGTCTCAAAAGATGGTGATCTTGACATCTTTGGTAACCGATTAAATACGTTTAAAAAGTCATGCCTAAGCATCCTCAGCTCTGCAACTTAATCATGACCCACATGACAATGTATCTAACTGTCAATGTCACTGGCCGCACACCAGATTTTTTGGAGATTCAATTAACTGAATATCCAACTTATACATATTGATTTGTTGGTTCTTAGAGATATTTCTGTGGCATGTTGATTCTTAATCCGCTAGTCTCTTTGAGCATACACGCTTAGGGTACTGAATTGGAAAATTAACTTTTGTGACCAGAATTGTGTAATACTCTATACATTTAGTACCTGTTGTGTTGCCTTATTAAATAAATAAATAAATAAATCCCCCATCGTAGCTATTAAGGTTGGTAATTTCAAGTCGTCCGTCACTTTATTAACTTTGAAATACATTTCCAGTCTATCCATATATAAAGACCACTGTCCCGTTTTCACATCGAACTCACTCAAACGACCGATCGACATTGTTTTATTTATTTGTTTATTATTTTTTTTACTGTATTTCCGCTATTTCGGTACGAATTTAATATCCTCGTCGCCACTGTAGTATATAAGCCGGGAGATAAAGGATATACGTGTTTACTGGTTGACCATTTATTTCAGACTGCCTTATAGTACAATTGATACATCTACCCTCTAGCTAGCATATAAATAAATGTGACTACAGATACTACAGAACCAATTACTATTGAACTGCATTCTTTCTGTGACAGTTCACAGCGTGCATACGGTGCTTGCATTTATATTAAATCTATTAATAACAATGGCAAAGTAACTATAAACCTATTATGTGCAAAATCTAAAGTTGCACCTATAAAACCAATGACGATTCCACGGTTAGAGCTCTGTGCAGCGCTGCTTGCTGCCAAATTAACAAAGGGTGTTTGTGATTCTATCGGGTACAAACCCATGCGTCTGGTTTATTGGTGCGACTCCAGCGTTGTACTAGCTTGGATTCACATTCCTCCTAGGAATCTGAAACCTTTCATGGCCAATCGCATAGGGGAGATTACAGAATCGACCCAACCATCATCATGGAGATACGTACCTACTACTGACAACCCAGCCGATCTCATTTCCAGGGGTGTTAGTCCTAGCAAATTACCGACATTGAACTTTTGGTGGCATGGTCCAAAATTTCTCGCTGAGCATGAATCTAAATGGCCATTACTTAAACCTAAGATTACAGAAACTAGCTTACCTGAAGTAAAATCCCATTCGACAGTAATTGCATAGCCACTGATTGATTTTGAAAAATATTCATCATTCTCCAAAATTCACCGAATATTCGCGTATCTAAAGCGGTTCATTTTTAATGTTAAGAATCCGTCTTCTAAACGAGCTGGTAGTTTAACTACTGTTGAGCTTGACGAATCTTTTAAATGCATATTTTTTATAGCACAGCAACAGTTATTTTATTCCGATTATAAAATGTTAATTCAAAACAAGCCATTACCTAACAAATCGAGAATTTTATCTTTATCGCCATTCGTTGATGAAAACAATTTAATTAGAGTAGGCGGAAGACTTCATGCTTCTAGCTATCCCTACGATAAAAAACATCCTATACTGACTGACGCTTCTCATCACCTTACTAAACTATTTTTTCAGCGCGAGCATCTTCGACAGATGCACGCTGGACCACAATTATTATTAGCCACAGTCAGAGCAGTGGTTTGGCCTCTAAGTGGACGACGTTTAGCTAGACGTACGGTTCATAACTGTGTGACGTGCAGGCGATTTCAAGGTAAAACATTGCGCCCTAAAATGGGCAACTTACCAGAACAGCGAATTACCCCTGATTTTCCATTTTCATTAGTAGGTCTGGATTTTGGTGGGCCTTTCTTAATTCTCAATCGAAGGGGACGTGGATCAAGGCTCATCAAATGTTATTTGTGTATATTTGTTTGTATGCGATATAAGTGTGTACATCTTGAGGCAGTGAGTGGATTGTCTAAAGACGAATTTATTATGACACTCCGTAGATTTATCGCGTCCTCCTCCGTCGCGGCAAGCCAGCGGAGATATTCTCGGACAATGGCCGAAATTTTGTTGCGGCGGCCAAGGAAATAGGATTATTTTTAAAAACTAATGTTCATTTACTTTCCGATTTCGCTGCACTTGAGGGTATTACGTTTCATTTTATACCAGCCTATACCCCCCATTTTGGTGGAATATGGGAATCGGGTATCAAATCCGCCAAACACCATTTAAAACGTGTAATAGGCAACAGTCATGTGACCTTTGAAGAAATACAAACATTATTCACACAAGTAGAAGCAATACTTAACAGCCGTCCTTTATGTCCTCTCTCTTCCAATCCTGATGATCTTCTATCCCTTACCCCAGAACATTTTCTTATTGACCGGGACCGGGCCGGGACCGGGCCTATCGGATGCCCAGTTCGGGTTTCGGGCCAGACGGTCGACCGTCGACGCCATAAGGCGCCTAAGGTCGGTGACGGAGGATGCGGAGCGCGAGGGAGATGTGGTGGTGGCGGTGTCTTTAGACAGCGCAGAGGGCGATAAGGGGGTACCGGACGGTAGCGTGGACGGCCGCGACCGCCCTTGCTGGCGACCCGCCCTGGGAGTTGGAGGTAGAGGTGCTCGCCGAGGTATACGGGTTTGTCTCGGAAAGGAGGAGGCTCGGCGAGCGCCCCACGTCGGTGGAGGTGGGGCGGTACCGCCAGCGAGGGCATGTGGAGATGATGCGGAGGTGGGGGGAGGACCTGGCGCGGCCGCGGTATGGAGTCCGCGTTGCGGATGCGCTGCGCCCGGTCCTGGAGGCGTGGATGCGCCGCCGGCGCAAACCCCTCACTTTCCGCATGGTGCTCACCGGAGATGGGTGCTTCGGTGAGTACCTGCACCGGGTCGCGAGGCGAGAGGAGCGGCCAGGCTGCCACGATTGTGGCGCGGCCGAGGACACTGCCCAGCACACTCTGGAGCAGTGTCCCAGGTGGTCTCGGCAGCGCCACGAACTGGTGTACGCGCTAGGAAGCGCGGACCTCTCGCTCCCGAGCGTGGTCCGCTCCATGCTCGGGAGTGACAGTGCCTGGCAGGCGATGGCCTCGTTCTGTGAGACGGTCATGTCGCAGAAGCAGGCCTCGGAGCGGGACAGGGAGGACGATCCCTCGGCTGTCCCGCTCCGGAGACGGCGGACGGGAGTGCGGCGTAGGCGCTACGCGCACCTATTGCCGCCTCTCTAACATGTAGGACTAGGGGTCAGGATGGGAACCTGGCCCCATAATGGTCCCGCCGCCGGAGGGGCTGTCCCAATTTGCCGGGATAGCCCCTAGAGAGAAGAAGTCCGGCCCCTTTTGAGGGTCTGGCCAGTCGCAGTGGTGCCCTGTTGCTGACAGATCCGGGGCACCACACCAACGCGGCCGATGGCATTTCGCGGTGTCGTTTAGTGGGTATACCGTCAGGCAGCCGACGGGGAGTCCCACACTACCACCGGAGGCCACCCAGGCACCGGTGGTGTGCGTAACGCATTTTTCCCCGCGTCACAAAAAAAAGGGTTAAGAGCTCTAACACAATCAAATAACGTGGACATATAACTTGTAATATATAAACATATACCAATGGACTAGGAACAAAAGGTTTGAAGCAAGTGGCTACTCGTTGCAACAATAAATTATTAAATAAAAGTCGTACGCATCTAAATTTATATACATATACATTGATTCCTTGCGAGGTAATCAGCTTCAAACCCTTAGCAGTGTGATGGAAAAAGCCTGGCCAGGATTAATTTTGCCACGATATTAATACCATAATACGTACCACACATGCAATTAAAACTCGCTTAATCCCGAGTTTATGGGCGTAGTTCCCTTACTCGTTATATGACACTAGGCGCTAAAGCATGGTAATATCTTATATCAATAGATATATATATCGATAAATCGATATATATAACTGCAAATTCAACTGTACACAGGATTGGGAGATAAGTTTTAGTTGAATATAGAACAAATAAGACAGTAGATAGGTAACCTAGGTAGGTTTATTACTAAACATATAAGTAGGGTATAAGACGGCATTTAGGTCACCTTGGTAGGTTTATTACTTAACATATAAGTAGGGCATAAGACGGTATTTAGGTCACATAGGTAGGTTTATTACTAAACATATATGTAGGGCATAAAACAGTAGTTAGGTTAACTAGGTTCATTTAATATTAAACCCAGAAGTAGGGCATAAGACGATAGTTAGGTTATCTAGGTAGATCTTAATACTAAACATATAAGTAGATCCTAGAATAGGCACATAAAGGAAACATAGGTTAGGCACATAAGTAGGTATTTAGGATATTAGTTAGGAAGATTTGTAGGGCTTAGCGAGGTAGAACCATTTAGTTCGTTAGGTAAGATAATAATAACAGGATAGCAATAATATTAGGTAAGGTACTTCAGTAGCTGTAGGTGTAGTTCGGTAGTTAGGTAGGGTCGTAGTGCGGCTTGCAGCTATAAGAGGCTGTGGGTCTCATTACTTAGTGGATGACGTGGCCTTAGATCAGATCGTCAGGTCGGGTCTCATGTGGTAGAGGGCTGTGTCTCATCCATTACAGTATAGAGAAGTCAAGTCGTGTCAACAAATGATCAACATTTTATAAGAGTAACTAAAAATCGCGGTGTCTTATTGTTTTTTCAATATCCTCCTTAGTAATAATTTCGAGTTGATTACGTCCGGGTCCAGGAGTGGTATCGTGACCGCCGGCTCGTCTCCGGTGTGATCCTTTTTCTATCTCATATATGGTAATGTTTCGGCCGCGCCAACGGCATCTTCCATACCGGCTCGCTTCCTTGTTTGTTTTACAACTGGATGTAGCGGCAGTGACCAAGGTGCGAAAAGTAGCCTGAAAATATATTCCTTTCTCTGTTCACTATCGGGCATATTTTTATTTTTTATTTTTTTTTACCCACAAGAAGACATTGCAATTCGAGTATACGTGACATCTGAACTGGTATGAATGAACATACTTAAAATTTTAAAATAATATCCGTATAATTACCAATATTAATACACTGCTAATATACGAACACTGTACCAAAATTAAGAAAATCGAGTAGTAATGAAATAAAAATCAAACACATAGATTACATTTTAGATTAGATTATTACAACAATAAAAATAAAAATATGGTACAGTCGGTTGCAGACCAGGCGCAACAGGACCGCTTTTGAATCTTGCGAGATGTTCAATGCAGTGCAGCTGCTGCGCCAGATATGCAGTCCACCGCACCGATAACAGTGGATTTTGTAAGAAAAATTAAGACATAGTAACAATAATATTCTCAGTCTCGTCATAACTTTGCGCCAGAAGCCATTCAGTCAATACATTCTTACATCTGCTTTTTGTCAGCCGGTGCAGTACTAACAGTTTATTAAGTTTGTTGTATAGAAATGAGCCTGTAAAGAAGATTTTTTTTTATAAAGGTAGTATTTATTTTTGGAATATTACATACACTATAGACGTTACTATACCGACGTTACGGTTAGTTTGGTAAATGTTGAGGTTATTAGGCGTTTGAGACTGTTGTTTAAGAACTGTGTTGAAAATATATAGTTGTCTGACTGTGAGGAGGCGAAGAGATTGATATAGTTCATAGGTAGGTGTTGCGTGGGCTGTTCGATGCTTGGTCGTGGTGGTATTGAAGTAAATATTTCGTTATTTAACTGAACTATTTATTTATATAAGTAAGCGACTGACAAAGAAGCGTGTGCGGCGTGCGGCCGGTGGATACGGAAGAGAGCGTGGATGGTGTTGCCATTGCTGTCGTTAACAAGGTAGTTATTGCATGTGACATCTTCCTTTTTTTTTTTTTTAAATAAGTTACATTGAAAACTTAAATTCTATTATGGCAACATCGTCCATACTTTACAATTATTTGACAGAGGACAATTGTTTTCGGCTTCTTAGACTAATTTTGTTGACTAATACAATTTTGACTATCGCTTAGCTTTAATCGTTACTATTTATTATATTTTATTACCTTCACCCCCTTTTTTTTAATAAAACAATAACTTTATACTTATTTAATTTAACAACATGGAACATGATACAACGTGAAACGGAACGCAAATAAACTCTGTATCCAAGGCTGTGAAAACAAGAAAAAATAATGTTTTGGCGTAATCTGTAGCAGTAGACTGACATTCGCCTCGAAAATAAAAGTAAACAAATGATGCAAATTTTACATATTATTCATGTGGTATGAATAACAAACAAAACACATTAATTAATAATTTGAACGACAGTATTTCAACGGCGGTTTAATTTCACGCCCAGAACGTGTACATTTACGAGTGTTATCGTGAGAAATGTGTTGATCTGAAGTGTTAACCTGAATAGTTTCATCAGAAATGTCTACATTGCCATTATCACTACAGGCACTCTGTGGTGATGAAGTATCTATTGGAATTTTACGCAATAACAAATGCTGTCGGTTTCTACGGTATTCACCTTCAGGACTTTGTACCATGTAACTACGTGGCTCTGGACCGACTTTGGTGACAATACCTGGTATCCATGAACTATGTGGCTGTTTTTTATATAATATATGATCGCCTAATTTTAAAGGTTTCAATTCTTTACTGTTTTTATTATAATAAATATTAGACTTTTCTCTGTAATTATGTAGTTTCATTTTAAAATCCTTGTAATTGTACACTTTAGGCTTGAGATCTTTTTCTAAAATAGGTAATTTTGTTCTTAATTTTCTAGAAAAACATAATTGAGCTGGAGAACATAAATTATCTTTTGGTGTGTTCCTGTACTGTAAAAGTGCTAAATATGGATCAGATTTATCTGCGTGGCACTTTTTTAACATATTTTTAATGATACCTATTGATCTTTCTACTAAACCATTTGAGCGACTTAAATAAGGACTTGAAGTGATGTGCTCTATATCCCAATCTTTACAAAAATTGCTGAAATCTTGTGAATTGAATGGTGGACCATTATCGGATATTAATGTGTATGGAATTCCTTGTCTAGCGAATACTGATTTCAAATTAACAATAACATTACTGGAGGTACTATTGCTATGTAACAGTGCAAGTTCTATAAATTTAGAGAAATAATCTGTAACTATGAGATATTTTTGTTGATTAAATTCAAATATATCAACTCCCACTTTATGAAAAGGTATCAACTTGTAATCATGACTTAATAAAGGTTCTTTACTGTTGCTTCTACGATAAGTTAAGCAAATATTACAATTATTTATGTAATTCTCAATTTGATTATAAATGTTAGGCCAAAATACAGAATCTTTAGCAATGCGCTTACAACTATTTATTCCCTGGTGACCTTCATGTATAATTCTTAAATAATCTAAGCGTAGCGACTCAGGAATTACAATACAGTGTGACTTGAATATGACATTATTGACAACATAAAGTTCGTTTTTAATTGAAAAGTAAGGTTTTAAATTATCATCTACTTGTCGTTTATGTTCTGGCCAACCTTTACTAGAGAATTGTATTATTTTAAGTAAACATTCATCTTTTAAAGTATTTTCTCTAATTTGTGATATTCTTTCCTTGCTAAGTGACCAATTAGACATGACTAGATTAACATGTAAATCTATTTCTTCATCTAAATCAGTTAATTCATGATTCGGTAATGCAGAGCGGGACAAGGCATCAGCGATGTAAAGATATTTACCTGGCTTATATGATATTTCCAGATCATAAGGTTGTAATCTTAGCATAATTCTTTGCAATCTAGGTGGTATACTATGTAATGGTTTCTTATACAATGTAACAATAGGTTTATGATCAGTCTCAACATAAGTTTTTTTTCCATAAATGTACTGATGAAATTTTGTACATCCGAACAAGATAGCTAGTGCTTCTTTTTCTATTTGTGAATATGACTGTTGACATTTATTTAAAGATGCTGATGCATATGCAATGGGTTTTTTATCATGTGAAATTACTGCACCCATAGCGTCTTTTGATGAATCTACTGACAAGGTAATGTTTTTATTTTGATCATAATAAACCAAGATGGGATTTGAACTGATATTATCTTTTAAGTTATTAAATTCAGATTCGTGTTGGTCTGTCCAACACCAAACTGTATTTTTAGACAATAGAGACCTAAGACTAGACGTTTCTTGTGACAAATTTTTAATGAATGGACCAAGGTAATTTATCATACCTAAGAATCTCTGTAGTTCAGTTACATTTGAAGGTGGTGGCAATTTTCGTATTGCTTCTACTTTGGACTCATCAATGCTAACACCATCTTTACTGAAAATGTGACCCAAATATTTGACTTTATTCTGACAAAATACTGACTTTTGTTTATTGAACTTTAAGTTGATTTCTCTAGCCCTTTTAAGTACTCTTTCTAAGCGTTCGTCATGTTCATGTTTGCTCCTGCCAAAAATTAGAAAATCATCCATCATGATTTTTACTCCTGGTATGTCCTTAAACCGTTCAGTCATTAATTGGTGAAAGATTTCAGGTGCAGATTTAATACCAAAAGCTAACCTCAAAAAACGATATCGCCCTTGTGGAGTGATAAAGGTACATAGTTTAGATGACTTTTCACTAAGTTTTAACATATAGAATCCTTTATTTGCATCTAAAGTTGTAAAATAAGCGGCACCTTGTAAATGTGACTTTATTTCATCTACTGTAGGAAATGGATAGTGTGGTCTCATAATTGATTCATTTAATTTTTTGGGATCTATACACAACCTAAGTCTACCATTTTTCCTGCTAGTGATGACAATTGGACTCACCCATTCGGTTGGTTCCTCGACTTTAATTATTATATTATTATCTTCAAGTTCTTTTAGTTCCTTAATTAATGGTTTTTCTAGCTGAAATGGTATACGTCTGCAAGCAGATATAGAAGGTATTGCATCAGGTTTTAATTTTAAATCACATTCGAAATCTCTAATACAGCCAATGCCCTGAAATAAATCTGCATATTCTTCGAATACATCTGACTGAGTAATGTTGTTATCAAATGTTACAGTATTTATTCTTTTAACTAACTTTAAATATTTGCTAGTATGTCGACCGATGATGTTCTGACAATTCAAATCTACAACATGAAAACATACATTGTAACTGTTATTATTGTAATATACTGTAAGTTTGCATTGTCCTATTGTAGGAATGATTTCACCACTAAAGGAGGATAGTTTATGATTACTAGGATATAATTGTTGATATGAAATGTTTAAATTATTAAAGGTGTCAACTGAAATAATATTTGTGTCTGCCCCCGTATCCAGTAAGAATGAAATAAGTTTATTATTAATAACAAAATCTACATTCCAATTGTTGTTCTCGCTACCTTGAGTGTTAACAAGTGAAACCGTTCCTATGAATAAACAATCTGAGCTATTATCATCATACTTAATATGACTGCATGTCACCTGTTTTATGAATTTACTTCTGCACATGGATGAGTAATGATTGTATTTTTTACAATTTTGACATTGTACGCCGATGGCTGGACATTTATATCTGTGCTGCTGACCGCATTGCCCACATTTCTTATTAGGTGAATTGCTCCGATTGTTGTTTCGCCTGTATGGAGACTTTGACGCTGCTCTTGATTGCTGATTATGTTCACTTCTTGATTTATGGACGATAGCTATTGTATTCAACGAAGCTTGTTCTGGAGACATTAATAGTATGTTGTTTTTCCTTGTGGCTATGCAATTTTTTGCGATTTCGATTGCTTTAGATAAAGTTGGAGGATTGTGGTCCAAGAGCTTTTCTCTAACATATGAATATGTATGATGTAGGTTGAAAGAAAATATGTCTTTTAGAATGTCTTCTCGTAAATGGCTAAAATTGCACTGGAAACTGATGTTTATCAAATCGGTGACATATGTATCTAAATCCTCACCTTCATTTTGCCTTCTGTTAAAAAGTCTATGGCGCTCCATCATGATGTTGATTTCAGGTAAAAAATAGTTTTCGAATTTATTGCACAGTTCTTCAAAGCTAATCTTATCCAGATCGACATTAAAAGAGTGGAATATATTAAGTGCATCGGATCCTATGTAGTGTAAAAATATAGCAACTTTCCTCGAGTCGTTTTCTCCTTCGAGGTTATTGGCGCGTAGATATATTTTTAATCTTGTTAGCCAATTTTTAAAGTTTAAAGGCAAATTATTACCTGACATATTTAGTGGTTCGAGACCTGAAAGAGGCTTACTTGACTGTTTGTGATTGTCGAAGCTTTGCTCCAGACTTGGACTTGATTTAATGTTCGTGGTCGCGTGCGCCATTTTGTTGCTTCGACCTTGTTCGGTCGTGAAAAATATGAGATGTAATTAACTACCACTCTGACACCATGTTGCGTGGGCTGTTCGATGCTTGGTCGTGGTGGTATTGAAGTAAATATTTCGTTATTTAACTGAACTATTTATTTATATAAGTAAGCGACTGACAAAGAAGCGTGTGCGGCGTGCGGCCGGTGGATACGGAAGAGAGCGTGGATGGTGTTGCCATTGCTGTCGTTAACAAGGTAGTTATTGCATGTGACAGTAGGAAAGCGTATAGGGCGAAAAGTGAACACTTTTAGTACGGCTCTGACAGCCCGTTCTAAAGCATGGTGGTCTATTCGAGCCTCCCGAGACTGTAATACCGTATTGTATGATTGACTAGCAAAGTGCGTAATATACCATTTTGATCAAGTGTAGATTTCCAATATGTCGCAAATTTTTGAATACGTATATTAACTTGGGCATTCTTCCAGTCGTACTCTTGATATGTTCTGCAAAATTTAGGTTTTTATCTACATATGGCATTGCTGATTATTTTCACATATATGTGCAATGAGAGACAGGGACGAGGATGGCTGAGTATTGTTACGTATAGAAAATGTTATATATTTTATTTTTATGGCGTTAAGGCGTAAAGCAAAGGGCAGTATCATCTGCAAAAGAAACAATTTTACTATCCTTGAGCTGCAGCAGACTTAGGTCATTTATGTAGCAGAGAAAGAGAGTCGGACCGATTATACTACCCTGTGGGACTCCATACGACGTTATCTCTTCGTCACTGATGAAATTATCGACGGTAACACACTGTCGGCGATCAGTCAGGTAATCTCTGAGTAGTTCTAATTGAGAACCCCTGATTCCCATTGACTCTAGTTTGTTCAGGAGGATGGAGAAAGAGATCGTGTCAAATGCATTTGCCAAGTCGAGGAAAACTGTCAAGCATTTTTTCCCAATATCTAAATTTGTCGCCATATAGTCTATAACATCGTGGATAGCGTCAGAAATAGACTAATCGCGTCTAAAACCATATTCTTTAGGGGAGAGTAAGTTTTGTTTTTCCAGATAGTTTACTAGTTGTTTATTGATTATTCGTTCCAGAATTTTGGACATTGCAGGCAAGATTGATATAGGGCGATAGTTATAGACACAATCTCTAGCGCCACCCTTGTACACAGGTCGTATAACCGATTTTTTGAAAGCTCGGGGAAACGTTCCGCTTGCTAGACTGAGACTACATACATGTGTTAGAGGCCGAGAAATAAGTTTTATATACTGTTTCAAAAATGAGGGAGAAATTCCATCCCAGCCCATATCAGATCTTAGATCCATTATAAGCTGCGCCACCACATGTTCATCGGTATCCAAGTGGGCAAAAGAGTTTCATAGGAATTAAACAATTTTTAACGAAAGTATCGCATGTTTTATTTATTTTGTTGAACCTGACGTTTCGAACGCTTTGCAGCGTCCGTGGTCGCAGGAAGACTTATTTACTTACTTAAGAAGAAGAATACTTCCGTTAAAAAATGTTTAATTTGAATGTGTAACAATCGCGAAAACCTAAGACAATACTAAAGTTCATAGGTTTGGCTCGATTATTAATATGAGTGGCAAGTTTAGATCCGATAGTTGCGAAGGATTTATTGACATCAGATAAAGATTTTTCCGGCGATTCATTATAATTCAATAATTCTTTTGGTTGCTCGTGATTTTTTTTCGTGTTTATAATGTTGTTAATTATTTACCATGAACGTTTAGGATCGTTCCCGACCTCGAACAACAGATTTCTTTCGTAATCCCTTTTTAGTTTCTTGAGTAACCTGTTACAATGGTTCCTATAACGCGAGTATGTTATCTTGAGGATTTCATTGTCAGGAGACACTTTGAGTTGTAAGTGCAGCTTGTCTCGATTTCGAATGCAGCGTAGGACACCTGGATTAATCCATGGTTTAATTGTTTTTTTTACGTCGCGACACACTGCATATCTGACTGCTAGCTGTTATGGTATTTCTAAGAAAAGAGACAAGGAGGTCTGCAGCTATATTCGCATTTGTAGCATGATAAATTGGGCTGAAATCTATACTGTTCATGAGAGATTCGAGCTTTTTTCGATCGATTTTAGTACGGGATGTAGTTGTGCGCTCTATACGTTTATTTAGTTCAATTGAAAGTAAAACCGCGTTGTGATCCGTAATTGATGTATTAAGAACTAATGTCGTGGCTGCACAATTTGTTTTCAGGAGAACGTGGTCGAGACATTTGTCGTTACGTGTTGGAAAGTTATGAGCAGGTAGCAGACCATGAAAAGCTATTAAGTTGAGGTATGACTGGATATGTAAGTCACTGTTGTTGGGATCTTTAATGTCAATATTCATGTCACCGATAACTGCAACAGTTTTGTAGGAATCCATCGACGCCAATATTCTATCTAGTGATCTTTCAAAAAGGTCAGTATTATTGTACGACGATGAACGATAAACTGCAACAATGGCAATGACTTGATCTATTGCAACGACCAGACAAGTCCCTTCCGAGAATTCAGGTTCTTGTACACTAACATTCAAATCTGTCCTTGCATATATCACAATTCCATCATTCTGATTTTTATTACAAGTGTTATAATAAACTTTATACCCGTCAATACTCGGAGGATCTGAGAACAGGACAGCCAACATTCAGTAAGTACTAACAGGTCGCAATCAACGTTGAGTCTGGTTAGAAGCGTCATAAAATTGTGAATATTACAGCCAATGCTACGAATATTTTGTGTAAGGATGTTCAGGCATCGGTTTTTCTGCGGTATAAGGTGACAAGATTCCGGTTCGCAGATCTGGGAATCACACACTCTTAATGTATCAATAGTTTTCTGGAGCTTGTTTATCGAACCAAATTTTAACTTTTTAGTCTAGGCGAGCAAGGTAGGCCAAATATAAGCGACTGTGTTATTCCATAATAAGACACATGTTGACCGTTAAACATGGCAAAATGACAATCGTGCATTTGTGTATGACTTGAGAATCATTTGATTTTGTGTATATATATAGACTGAGGTGCGTATTTTTGTTACTAAGTGTTTGTTATGTAATGAGCTATAGCGCAACCAGTATAGAATAACTATAAAAAACAAAAACAAAGAGACAAACCTCGTATTATTAAAATTGCCTCTCTGTTTCCCACTATAAAGCTTAGAATGTATGAAATTGATCAATACTGTTACACTAATAATATATAAGAACATTAAAAAAATGTACAGGTAAACAAAATATGCATTAAACAGTATTGGTCGCAATAAGTCTAGTCATTGGCGGCCTGGATTTTTAAGACTAATAAGTAGCGCTTCATCCGTAGCCGAAACAAGCGGCGAACCTTCGTTTCTTCTCAACAGGACTTTCCCGTTTGATGTCCAACAAAATTTGAACTCGCCAGACCTAACGAGTTCGCGACCCAAGTAGTGTAACCTTCGAGCTTTCGGGGTAAGGTGTTCGGCAATATAAATATCACGAATGTTGTGTTGTTGACCGATGCAAGCAGTGTCCAAGCGCTGATATTTGTTCATTAGTTTGTATTTTTTTACCGCTGCCAGGATTTTATTTTTAAGAATAACCGTTGAGAGGGACACTAATATTATTCGGTTTTCAGACTTGCCAGGCAAGTGACGAATGTCAACAATGTCATTGGGTAACGTGTTGACCGAAACCGTTTTCGTTATTTTAGTAACCATCTCTAATAGCTGTTCCTGAGATTCCCCCGCCATGAGTGGTACATTTCGAATTTCCAAGTCATTTAGGTATGATTTACGACATTGTTCTTCACTATTTTTTTCTAATAGTTGGAGCCTCTGCTCATATGTGTTAGATTTTTTCTCCAGGCTTTCTACTCTTTCAGTTAGAACGTCGAATTGAGATGCTAAAAAGTTAATGGATTTCTCAATTTCGCTGTTAGTTTTTTGCACGTCAGAAAGGTGATTCTTAATGTCGCTAAAATTTGATCGAAATTCAGAAAATGTTGACTTGTATTTCTCTTTCCATGTAGACATTACATTAGATATCTGGTTTTTAAACTCAATAAAAGCACTCTCCAAGTCAAAGTCCCTTGTTCGTTTCGGGAATCTGGAAGCTGAATATTCTTGTTTGGCTTTTTTGTTCAGACTGGGGTCCGAGCCATACATAGGATCTGGATCGGTAGATACTTTCGTCGGTGTTCGGTGCATTTTAAATTTGCATACAATGAATTAGGCCTACATGTCACTTGCCGTCGCTGGGCTCAGACGGCAGCGGATCGTCGGTCTCAGGTAGTCGCTGTGACGTCACGAAGGTCACGCCCCTAGGTGACTTGCTTCTGCGCCGGTGGGAGGTGACGTATGCAGCCAATTAGGAGCGGTTCACCGACCGATAAGGCCTTGGTGAGTATTAGAAACAATTGTTATCTCACTCACCGAGTTAGTGCATCTCCCTGTCTGGCCTGGTATTTGAACTTCTCCAGTTTGTTGTTTTCCTGTTACTTCAGATGTTTATTTATTATATTTACATGAGTTTCCGAATATTTATTTTTGAGATTTTTAATTAATTATGGGTTCGAAAAGGTAATGCAGATCACTACAATCTCCACACACGGCGGATTCCGGGGAGAGAAGTGATGCGTATTGCGGAACGAGAATGTATGATCGGAGTCGAGTTCCTCGCGCACGATTCAATTGTTTCTCTACCGTTCGTATTTGTCGCTGTCGAGCCGCGATTGATTTTTCTTCGCTAACAAAAGAAAATCGTACCATATCGTCGAAATCTTTCGACATTATCTGCGCATTTGTAGCAAATGGTAAGAATATCGTTTACTATTTTTAGGCAAAAGCGAATTTTCTAACTTTCTCACAAAATTTTTTTTTTGCGAGTAATTACTAAATAGATATGTATTGAATTCTGGGTCCGATAAGCATATACGACATGAATTTCGTGATATTTCGATATTGGATGCTTTTAGTTTAACACAAAAAAATAACCGAAATAAACGTGAAAAGTTCTCTGGGATTTTTTTTGTAGTTCCCGCCAAATTCTTAGATAAAAAATATTGATAAGGACACGTTAAGAAAATATAGGTAATTTTCAAATCGCTATTTTGTACAGCCCAGTAATTTTCTAACTCAAATGCCAAGAAAAATAAGTATGCGTATACAGCTTAGTGATATTGTATAAATTATACTCTTGTATATTCGATTAAATATATTTCTTGCATGTATTCAACAACTTTGTTTAAAAACGCACGTTTTCACGCCTAGAATTGGTTTATGTGTACTTATTGTTCAACTCATACATATAATTCAGTTATGTAACAACAGATGGCGGTGTACTGTTTTGATTATTTTGTACATCTTCATTTGCATTTTTTGCCATCTAATATGTAGCGTATGTGTACGGGCCCCTTCGATACGACCCGTACACTTTCGTAAATGAATATAAAAATAATAAAATGTAGGTACTGGCGGGCTTCGTTCTTCGACCTCCGGTTGTAAGTCGCAGGTCTGTGGGTTGGTGCAGAATGAAACGCCTGATGCTTTCTTCAGAAGTATGGAGCCGTAGGTATTTGCTGCTAGGTCTGGACTGGCTTGGTTTCGGAGTGACTTGGCTGGCTATTTCACTGTAGTGTGAGCGCTGAGTGTAGCGGACGACTGGTACCGATCAGTGTGGGTCATCTCACAACCTCCTCACGGTGGCTGGGGAATCAGTTCCGAGATAGAAATCTCTCTACTGAGGTATCGATCGCAGCATGTGAATACATACCGGGCGTTGTGTTGGCCGTATAGGCCGAGATGCGCGCTACGTTTCTAGTTCGTCAGAATCGTCTCATGTGTCGTTGTTCGCGAGTAACTCACGAGCGTAAGGGCGTCCGTCCGGCGGCCGAGTATGTAGAGGCGCCAGATTGCGTATATGACGCAAATCCGACGCGTCCGCACGCTCGAACAGGCTTACAGTGAGTCGGCGTATAAATGCGTCCGTGCTCTCCATACGTAGGTCCCTCTGTATAGTGGCGTTCTTTACAATGCGCGGGGCGCCTGTAATCTGCCTGAGGGAGATGCTCTGTTGCTGTTGGATTCTCTCAGCGTTTCCTTTGCTCAGTAGGGCGAACCAAGCTGGCGCTGCGTATGTTAAACGTGGCCGTAGGTAGGTCTTGTATATGCTGAGTTTCGTGTTCAGCGGAAGCTTCGAGGAGAGCACCGGCCGCAGTAAAGCGCGCGATGCACGGGTCCTAGCGATGATTTTGTTCGCGTGTTTTTTCATAGTGAGCCGCCGGTCGATTTCGACGCCTAGGTAGGTCGCCGATTCGCGCCAAGCTAGCTGCTCACCATGGAGATACAAGGTGGAAGGCTTCTTTACGGAGAGATTCACTAGCATTGCTTGTGTCTTTCGCACGTTAACCGAGAGCCTCCATTTGTCAAGCCACTCGGGGAGCAGGTTTAGTACGCGTTGCATTTTCAACACTGCGAATCTAGCATTTTTGTTGTATGTCAGATACGCTGCGTCGTCGGCGTACAGTGCTAATGTGGATTCGTCTGACTTCGGAATGTCATCGGTGTAACGTGCGTACAATGCTGGGGAGAGGCAACTCCCTTGCGGTACGCCGGCTAAGATTTTTCTGGACGTCGAGGACTCTGTTTCTACGGATACGTGAAAACTTCTATCACTCAGGAAGGAGGCTATTATTCGGACTAGACGTTGGGAAGCGCTGGACGTCGCTAGTTTGTACAGCAGACCGTCGTGCCAAACTCTGTCGAACGCTTTCTCCATATCGAGAAATACTGCTACTGTGCTTCCCCTCTGGTTCATACCCTGGGTCATCATGTGCAGCACTCTCAATAATTGAAGAGTCGTCGAATGTTCCGCTCTGAAACCATACTGCTCGTCGCGGGGGGCGATGTGCGGGGCGAGGTGTTTCAGTAGGAGGCGTTCGTACACTTTCGACTGCGTAGATAGCAGTGTAATGGGCCGATAACTCTCCGGTTTCAACACGTTCTTACCGGGTTTAGGCAGCAATATTACGCGTCCGTCTCTGTATATAGACGGGAAGTGTCCAGTGCGATTTATACCGTTGTACAGTCGAGTTAGCGCCGCGACGGCGCGCGGCGGTAACCGACGTAGGGCTTCATTGGTTATTTTATCTGCACCGGGCGCCTTCCGAAGTTTAGCGCGTTGTATTGCACGCTGCACTGCGCCCGGGGTGAAAACAATTGGATCGTCATCGGCCGCTATCGACGTAGAAAAATAGCCTCGTAGGTACTGTTGCACCATTTCGACGTGAGCTGTATTTTCTGTCTCGTTAGGGCGGAATTGGCGTTCTAAGTGGTCGGCGAATATTTCAGCGCGGTCTGCTGCGTGATATCGCAAAGTTCCATCGGCTGCCAGTAGTGGGCGTACTGGAGGCGGAGTTCTCGTCAGCTGCCTGCACAGTTTGTGGATGGAATTCCAGTCATCACTGACATCCTCTACGTGCTGCTGCCAACTCTCCTCTCGATGGGTTTCTAGCGCGTCCTTTACTATGGTCGTAAGGCGATGAAGTTCGGCCTTTAACACAGGACACCGCGTCCTCTGCCACAACTTGCGTAGTCGACGTTTGTCTGTTAGCTTACGCTTGATGGCGTCGGGGAGTGGCGAGTATTGTTGTCGCTTCTTAGTCTCGGTGGAGGACTCATTGAAGGCCGTCTGGATAGTCTCCGTAATAAGCACCGCTAGCCGCTCCACATCATCCGGAGTTGAGATGGGAAACGACGCCGCGAGCCTGGAGTCTACTTTTTCGGTGTACTGGGCCCAGTTGATGAGACGCTTGGGAATTGGTGGTGAGACCGAAAGTGGAGTCTCTGGAATCGTCACGAGTACCGGTAGATGGTCCGAGAACATGCTCTCCAATAGAACCTCTTGCGTAGGTTGGCAGTGTAAGTTCTTGTGAACTATAATATCCAGGACATCGGGTGCCGCCGCATCACTATACGGATAATGCGTCGGAACCTCGGGGCCCTGCACGGTATAGCCCCAGCGCTCCGCATCGTCAAACAACCGACGTCCGCTTGGGCAAATGTGCGTGGCGCACCATGCTGTGTGTTTGCAATTGAAATCGCCAGCCAGAAGGACAGGTGTATTAGTCTCCGTATCGACTAGGCGGGTTATCTCCGCCGGGTCCAGCTTCCCAATCGGGGGTCTATAGGCTGCGTACAGGTGCATGGATTGCCTACCCGCGTGGATGTCAACTCCTAAAGCATAAAGCTTGGCCCTCTTGTGGACAGACTCGGTCTCGACTATCTTGATCGGTTGATGGACTAAGCGGCGTCTGACTAGCACTGCCAACCCACGGTAAGCCCTTCCATGGGGAGAACGTTCGTCTTTCCGATAGATATGGTAGTTTGGGATTCTCAGCGTAATGGACTCCTTCAGGTGCGTCTCAGACACCAAACAGACGTCAATATCCTGCTCCTTGAGTAGCGCTTTCAGCAGAGCAACCTTTTTGTATAGGCCGTCTGCATTCCAGTGCAAAACTCTAAGAGCCCCCATGTTGCAGTCTCAATTGGATGAGCTGAGCCATTCCTCCTAGTAACACTGACAGGGTGTTCTGTCCTGTCCGTACGGCCTTCAATACGTCCTCCATGATAATAAGAGCGACGTCTAAAACAGCAGTAGCGTTGTTGTCGATCGCTCCAGCGCTGGGTGCCGGTATATGCGATGTAACAACCGCCGTTTGCCTCGCCTGGCGACCTACTTGTTGTGTAGGGACGCCCGCTTTCTTCAAATCACCTTTTCGGGGTGCTGAAGTGGTTGCGGTCTGGGTCCTTTCGGCCGGTTTTTGCGCCTGTACGGCTTGCGCAGCCTTCCGGGACTTCTTCCTACGCCTCTTCTTCTTGAGAGAGGCGCCTCTCTCGGTGGGAGCGTTTGCCTGTGCCATTAAAGAAGTCGTTTCTGTCTGTAGATCGACTGTAACGGCCTTCTTTGTCTGTTTTGAGGCACCGGCGGTGATTGCAACTGTCCCTGCTTTCTTGTTTCGCAATTCGCGACGAAACACAGCGCATCTGGGATTGTTGGCCGTGTGCGCCTCTCCACAGTTGGCACACGTCGGCGGCTCCTCTCTGGGACGCGGACAGTCACTAGCTGCATGCTCTTCTCCGCAGCGCACACACGCTTGCTTGCGGTGGCACATATGCGATGAATGCCTGAAGGGCTGACAGCGGTGGCACTGGGCTGGCCCCTGCCTTCCTCGCCACGCCTCTATCTTAACTCCGGGCATGCACAACAGCTCGGTGACGTCATATATCCGGAGGATTGTGTCGGCGGTCTTCTTCAGTTGGGCGAAGAAAATGCATCCAGGTCACCCTTGTCGCGCACGGATGGGTCGCACGTACTCGGGTACGAAGTTCAGTTCCGCTAGGGCTTCTGAAATCTCGTTCGGATCCGTGTCAGACGGTAGCCCTCGTATCGCTACCTTCGCGCTGGTTTCAGCAGGCAACGAATACGAGAACCAGCTGAGCTTCTGGGTCTTCTCGAGATCGTACAAGTACCTTTGCACGGCACGGTATTCTTCCTCAGACTTCGGTGTGAACCGCACTCCTCTGCCAAAGGGTCTCGCGTTCGGGC
Source organism: Pyralis farinalis (assembly GCA_947507595.1). NCBI lineage: Eukaryota > Metazoa > Arthropoda > Insecta > Lepidoptera > Pyralidae > Pyralis > Pyralis farinalis. The sequence goes on from OX382283.1 coordinate 1,671,099, forward strand.
TATGGCCCAGCTTAGACTTCAAGGCTTTGAAGTGCGTCGTCCAGTCCGGTAGGGTCTCAACAATAAGCGGTGGGTAGCGCGGGTTTGCTTTCGGCGGCACCGCAGGCTTGCTACTCACCGACGCCGGCGGTACTTGTGACGCACCGGACGTTGATGTCGACGCCTGCGCTCGTACCGTGTCAGCAAACGACATTGTAGGCACTACGTCGCTCCTTGTCCGCGGGGGGGGGGGGGGGGGGCGCTTCGTCACTTGACGGCGGGGGGGGGGGGGGGAGGAGGAGGGCACACTACATCGCGGCGTCGACAGATGCGCGGGTCGCGTTGCTCTCTCGGGGTTGGCATGGCAGGGGGAGGTACCTCCATCGGTACAGTAAGAGAGGCAGGAGGGCTAGCGAGTGCAAGGCGTATACGCTTCTGCATCTCGGCCTCTGCATCGCTCTCTGGGGACCTCTGGCGCCTTACACCGCGCTCGCATAAAGCTTGCACGGCTTCTTGCGCCTCGACCACTTCCAGTGAGGGGGGGGGTTGAAGACCCTGCCGCCACCATCCACCTGACGCCGCCGGCGGCGTCGATGTCTGGTTTTACCCTTTCGCGTGGAGTGTGCGACGGCGGCCTGGTGGCTTCGCCCTGAGAAGGGCGCATGCCTCCGGCGCTGCGCTCGGACAACGACGACGAATGGGAAGCAGCGACGCCCGCGACGGCGTCGGTGCTTTTAGTACCCTTTCGGAGGGACGTCAGCGGCGGCTGCCTGGAGGTTTCGCCCTGAGAAGGGCGCATACCTCCGGCGCTGCGCTCCGGCTGGGAGGTAGCGACGCCCGCGACGGCGTCGGTACCTTTTGCACCCTTTCGCGGCTGCTTCGACGCAGATGGCTGCGGAGCAGGTACGACGGGCGCACGCGACGGCTGCGCGGGGGGGGATCGCGGCGACGGCACGGGGGGTTCGCCTCGGCTGGCGGCGACGGGCGTCGGGCGTTTGGCCCCGAGAGGGGCCTTTTTATCGGAGCCCTGAGAAGGGCTCGACATCGGAGGGACGGTCTTGCTCCTGTATCCGCAGTCTGGCGGCCACAAACCTCACGCCCCCAGGCCCTAAGGCCCGAGGGGAGAAAGTGTTACGGCTTAGCCAAGAGTCGTCAGGGCTGTGGAGTCACCTCTGCAATGCCTTCAGGTTTGATTGTACCTTAAAAAAGTACAGAGAAACTTTCCGGCGGCGCAGGCGTATCTCAGTTGATGTTTCGTTACGAAACACAACAGAGATACAACTAGCGACACTGGTCAGTCGCGGATCGCACAGGTACTACACGGAGCGACCGTCGAGACGTCTGCTCAGTGCGGCGGCCGTAGCGGTCTGGTACCGATCACCGTTGTATGGCCCATATTTATACCCCCGCTGTGCGAGCGAGAGGTACATGTGTGGGAAAGAGATAGCAATAGCCAAAATCGCCCAGACCTAGAGGCAATACCTGATCGTGCTCGCTTTATTTGTGTCTAAAATGTTTGTAAGTTGTACTATTATTTCATACATTTGACCCCTTTTCATATAAAACCATAAAAACTTTTGCTAAAGTTATTGTCAAAACTTATGGGTCAGATAAGTTTTACGTATAAATGTTTTCATTACAAACTTAAAACTACGTTAATAGGTACATCTATGCGTTATTGAGCTGTTGCAGCCACTAATCAGACGTTTATAACTTTATTATATAGTCTGGCTTGCAACAGCTCGTACCTATATACTAAAAACATGTAAAACTTATCTCTAACAAAGTATGTATGTAAACTGTGTAAACCTATTCTAATCCTTACATAAACAACTAATACAAACTATACATAAACAACTATAACTATATAAAATGTGCATCACTTATACTACGCGCGACGGTTATCTATTTATTTACATAGTTGTCGCGAACAGTATGAAATTGATATTTTTCTTAAAAACCGGTTTGCTCGCAATGCAACCGGCGCCCCTCATTACTTCAGGGTCGCAGATCTCCATCTCGACCTTGAACTCCCTTCCATCATTAGTTTCATGAAGGAAGCGTCTAGGCACTATTTCGAAACTGCCTCCCAACACCCCAACCCATTGATAGCCCGCGCTGTCAATTACACCCCGCGGATCGACGCCGGGGGTTCCGGCGCAGACCATCATCACGGGCATACAGCGAAACTGTGTGCGAGCATCGAGCTAATGCTCCTGGCTCGAGTAAGGCTCCGGGGGCGTAGCCGCCCCCGTGTAATTAATTTTGCTATGAGGACATCATTCGTGATGTAAGCATGGCCATACATTTTTCTAGCGGACCGTTGGACTGACAGACAGACACTTTGTATGCACTATAAGTGCAGAAGGAATAATTTTTGTTGTATATAAAAAACAACATAAAACATGTATATAGATGGAGGCATTGATATAAGTGACTTTGTCACAGAAATAACATTATCTTCTTCTTGTTGCAGGCTGACAACGACGGACTAGTAGGGGCTGCGCCGCACGGGTCCTACGCTTCCCCTCCACCCGCGCATTCCCTCCCCCGCGATCCAGACACTAGATTACCATAGCAAGACTGGGCCTCGGGAGAGGGACGCGACTGGGAGTGGCTGCGCGGTATTCCGCCGACACACCCGGCTAACCGACCTGAGTGGGTGTATTTACGCCCACGCAAACAATAGTTGCAGGTCATGCGTATGCCTACGGTGACACAAGTGCCACCGCCCACGCACGCGTGTCCCTGCACAAAGACGAAGACTATGGAGCACGTAGTTTTTGGGTGGATGTATGCACACAATTAATACTGTGTGCATTCACCCACTCCAATCTGTAATAAATGGATTAGTGCATAGTTGGTTTGTAAATACATACGAAATAAACATATATACTGCATTGTATTTTTCATTTTGATGTAAAATAATCGAAAACGAGTAACAACGATAGTATGGATCGGCATTTGGTTGAGACAAAACACAATTTTAAAAGGAGATAGAATTTTGGTAGGTCAAGGACAAGGCTATACTACGGAAAGGGACAAATCACTATTTAGAAGAGGACAGACACTAACCGTAGAAGGAGACATTCAGTAACCATAACCTTTGAAAAGAGACACGGCTATGGGGAAGGAAGGAGAAAAAACAACAACAAACCATATTGTGGTTGTTTGCCCGCTGTTTACAAGAACCTGTGTTTACTTGTAACCAGTTGGATGCTGTTTAACGTTTTAGGTACTATTTTATGGTTTGTAGTAGTTTTAATCCGTTTTTTGGACTGGTTTTGGGTGGCATTGTGGCTTAGTTGTCGCGAAGTAGGTCTCGCGGGCCAGGGCGTCCGTCCGGCGGCCTAGCATGCAGCGGCGCTATGTTTCTAAGATGTAAGTATGTCGAGTTATCCGCGCGCACGAATAATCTTCGTGTGGCATTGACAATAAATTCATCTACGGAGGAAATACGAAGGCTGTTGATAATAGTTTCGTTAGAAACATAGCGCCCCGCATCTACAATCATTCTCAGTGCTCCGATCTGCACTGTTTGAAGCCTGCCCTTTTGCGTGGGCGAGCAGAATGCGTACCAGGCGGGGGCTGCATAGGTCAATCTTCGGTGAGTACCTGCACCGGGTCGCGAGGCGGGAGGAGCGGCCAGGCTGCCACGATTGTGGCGCGGCCGAGGACACTGCTCAGCACACCTTGGAGCAGTGTCCCAGGTGGTCTCGGCAGCGCCATGATCTGGTGTCCGCGCTGGGAAGCGCGGACCTCTCGCTCCCGAGCGTGGTCCGCTACATGCTCGGGAGCGACAGTGCCTGGCAGGCGATGGCCTCCTTCTGTGAGACGACCATGTCCCAGAAGGAGGCCGCGGAGCGGGACAGGGAGGATGATCCGTTGGCTGTCCCGCTCCGGAGACGGCGGACGGGAGTGCGGCGTAGGCGCTACGCGCACCTACTGCCGCCTCCCTAACCTGTGGGACTAGGGGTCAGGCTGGGAACCTGGCCCCATAATGGTCCCGCCGCCGGAGGGGCTGTCCCAATTTGCCGGGATGGCCCCTAGAGAGAAGAAGTCCGGCCCCTTTTGAGGGTCTGGCCAGTCGCAGTGGTGTTGCTGACAGATCCGGGGCACCACACCAACGCGGCCGATGGCATTTGGCGGGGTCGTTTAGTGGGTATACCGTCGGACAGCCGACGAGAAGTCCCACACTACCACCGGAGGCCACCCAGGCGCCGGTGGTGTGCGTAACGCATTTTTCCCCGCGTCACAAAAAAAAAAAAAGGGTTGGGCTGGAAGCTGTTGGCGAGGTAGTCCGCCAACACTTCTGCCCTGTCGATTGCTGTGTAGCATTTGTTGCCTGCACTGTCGAATAGTGGGTTGATGGGCGGCCGTGCCTGTGTCAGCTGTCGGCTGAGTCGGTAGAGGTCGGTTTGGTCTTCCCAGACCTCATCAATCCGGGCCTCCCAAGTCGAGCTGCGCCATATATTGACTTTGTCTGAGAGCTGCGCGGATTTCTTGTTAAGCTCCGCCTTGACGCGGGGGCATCGTTCTGGCCCACCGTTGGCGTAGCGTGCGTTTCTCTTTCAGTAGCCTTTTGATGTCGTTGGGTAAGTCGCCGCGACGCCTCGGACTTGTAGGCGCTGGTTTTGTGGCCTTTTCCTTCGCGGCTATTATTGTGCTTGTGAAGCGCCTTACGGCTGCCTCCACGTCGTCCGCCGTCGTTAGCGGCCCGTCGAGCGAGATTTCGGCCGTAGCTTCGCGGAAAGCCTTTCAATCGATACGGGTGCGCGCAGGGCGCAGAAGTGCATGTGGTGCACCCGTGTCGATTGTAAGTAAGATGGGAAAGTGTTGATTGTCGGCCGAGTAAATAACATCGACCGACATACGGTGAGCAACGGACTTTGTGATCGCTATGTCTAGAACATCCGCGGATAGTCTAATGTCGGTAGGAACGTGTATCGGCGACGTGGGCCCTAGTACTACGTACCGTTCTTCTTCAGCCAGTCTCTCCAGGAAGCGACCCGCTGAGTTGGTCAGTATTGAGCCCCATAGGGGGTTCTTGGCATTAAAGTCGCCTAGGGCTATCGTTGGCTCGCTCCCTGAAAAGAGTGCCAGAAAGTCATCCTTGTGGGTGGGGTGTCCCGGTGGGTGGTAACACGCGAAAAACCTCATCTCCTCTCCACCCGCCTTCAGTTGCACTCCAATGTTGGATAGCGTCTGAAATGGCAGGTGCTCTAGCTCCACATGTATGCAGTCCCGTTTCACCAGCGCCGCCGTACCCCTGAAGGGTCGGCCCTACGGTGTAAGTTGGTCTCTGCGATACATGTGATAGCCAGAGACTCGGAATTGCGTTTTTGGGCCGAGCTTAGTCTCGCCCAGTAATATGACATGCGATGCGGGTCATATTCCTGGGCGAGCAATCTAAGCTCCTGAGCCTTTGCAGTCACGCCACCGGGGTTCCAGTACATTACACGCAGTTCTCTATCCATTGCGGGTGAGTAGCTGCGTGAGTGCTTCGCTGGCCGCCGACCAAATGTCGACTCCAGCAGTTATGTTCATGAGCATTTCGACTAGTATCTTGACAATCTGAATAATCACTTCGTTAGCGGTATTAACGGGCGTTGTATTGCCTTCCTGGGCGTTGGCTTGCGATGTATGACCCGCCGGAGCCCTAGCCGTCCCTCTGTATGTAGTGAACCTAACGCTGGGGCGACCGCGTACATCATGGGCGATATTTTCGCGTAGGGTGGGCGGTGGGGCGTTGCCCGCACTGCTTGCGCGTTGCGTGATGTTTACAAACTGCGCCTGGCCTCTTGCTGCTTGCGCTTGTGTGGTTGTGAGCGTCTGAACGTCTTGTTGTTCAGTGGCTTGGTTCTTTTTCCCTTTCCTTGACCTGGCTTTCTTCTTCTTTTTTGGCCTAGAGCTTCCTGGGTTCGCTGGAGGGGTTAACGTTGTCGGCAGCTGTTCGGTTGGGTCTGATTGTGGTTGTGTAGCCGTTGCTTGTACGTCGACATGCGCTTGGTGGGCGTGTAGTAATGGTGCTGGACGGCCGCGACGATTGCCAGCGACTTGCCACCCCTCCGCCACCTCCTCCTGAGTGAGTTGACTTGGCGGCAGGGGTTGGCGGTCGGCTAGTTGGCTAGCCCTGAGAGGTGGCGCTCCGGAGAGTTGAATCCCTCTCCTTCTTGCCTCCCTCCGCAGGGCCGTACACCTTTTATCGTTCGCGGCGTGGCCCTTGCCGCAGTTGGCACAGTGTAGTGCCGCTGTACAGTTGCCGGCTAGATGTTCACCGGCGCATCGTACACATTTTTGCTGTCTATGACAGTTTGTCGATGCATGGCCGAAGCTTTGACTTAGAGGCCACCCATGCTTCTATTTTTATGCCGGGCATGTACATTATTTTATCCGTGCGGTGACGGAGAAAGAATATTAAAAATCACCGCCCCCTCTCTTCCCCTGGGTGTCGTAAGAGGCGACTATGGGATTTCCTGACGTTCCAGCATCTCAGCCGGTGGTAGGGTAAATACCCGCCTGGTTGGCTACCACCGTATACACGGCGAAACACCCGTGAAGTGGCGTACCTATGAGTACGCCGCGTTTCGGGGTCAGCTGGTGTATAACCAGTGCTCGGGGGATTGTTGACGCGATATTGCGGGAACAGTGGTGGATTCTGTCTATCCATTGTCAGAAGGACTGAGCTGACCCGTCGGCCAGGGAGACCCGTTGAAACGGTTGTTCCGCTGGCCGCCCGCGGTATAGTACAGGGGCCCAATCAAGACTAACCACCTTGAGAGGCTGCCCTTTCATACCGCGCATAATCTCGGGGTAGATCGTCGTGCCGATTGGTGACCGGATGGTGGGGACCCGGCGACTACTTCCGGGGGGGTTCGGGGGCCCTTCCGTCCGACGGATCAGCACAGCTCCTTTGTCGACAAACTAATGGAGAAACAGTCCACCGCGTTTCTTCCCCAATGTCGTGGCAATTCTCTCCCGCTTCACGCTTCCGTTCTTTACATTACTCATGACAGCGCAAATAGGAAAAGATGGTCTAACAGCGGTGCACTCCCCCACCACTCTGTTCAAGGTTGAGTTCGCTAACATCCGCGGACTCCACTCTAACCTTAATGCCGTCCACCAACACCTAGAGACGGCACGGCCCGCCATGCTCTTCCTGACGGAGACACAGATTCAGCGTCCAGCGGACACGTCCTACCTCCAGTATCCCGGTTATGTGCTTGAGGAGAATTTCCTCGCGAAAGCCGGGGTCTGTTTGTTTGTCCGCTCGGATGTATGTTGTCGCCGTCTGCGCTGCCTAGAGGATTCCTCCTTTCCTGTCCTCTGGGTGCATGTAAACCTGGGCCTTCAGAGCCGTATTTACATGTGCCTATACCGACCCCATACTAGGGACACGGAGACAACTCGGCTCTTTGAGTACATGAGTCGGGCGGCAGATGAAGCGCAGGAGCGGTACCCTACTGCAGAGATGGTATGTTTGGGGGACTTTAACTCTCACCACGACTCCTGGTTGGGATCCTCCACAACTAACCATGCAGGAAGGACTGCCCACGCGTTCGCTCTTTCGCACAGCCTGACGCAACTGGTGCACCAACCCACCAGAATACCTGATGTTGCTGGTCAGGAGCCCTCTCTGCTAGATCTACTGCTGACCACCCACCCTGCTGGCTACCGGGTTGAGGTCGGGGCGCCCCTGGGCACATCTGACCACTGCCTAGTATCCAGCACAGTGCCAAGCGCGATTCCGCCACAACCCACAGAGGTTAGGCGTCGTGTCTGGCACTACTCGTCAGCAGATTGGGACGGTATGCGCGACTACTTTGCTTCCGTCCCATGGGGGCAGCGCTGTTTCAGTGAGAAGAATCTAACGGCGAGTGCTGCGGCCATTGTTGATGAGATCGGCGTTGGCATGGAATACTACATTCCCCACTCCGATGTCGTCATCAAAAGCCGGAGACGCCCTTGGTTTAATCGCGAATGCGCTGAAGCTGTTAGTAACAAACAGGCGGCGTATCGCGCTTGGATCAGGGGTCGCGCCCTTAAAGATCCGAATACTGACTCACTGAAATCAGCCTACAACACTGCCACCAAGATCTGCAAGAGAGCATACATAAGAGCGGACGCCCAGCGCGTTACACGTGTCGGCACGGAACTAGTGGCGCACCCTACTGGATCGCGTAGCTACTGGCGACTGGCCAAAGCCGTGCAGGCCAACTTCTGCCAGCCCTCGCTGCCACCGCTGCGATGCCCTGATGGCTCACTGGCTCATCAGCCGCAGGAGAAAGCCGATCTTATGGCCAGCCTCTTTGCGGCTAACTCCCGGATCGATGACTGTAGCACGCAACCACCAACAATACCCTCCAGTGGATCCGTTATGCCTGATATCCACATCAGGCAGCGCGATGTGCGTTTTGAACTACAGTCACTCGATGTCCGAAAAGCCATGGGTCCTGACGGTATCCCAGCGATTGTTCTTAAAAAATGTGCAGCGGAGTTGTCTCCGGTGCTGACGCGCCTCTTCCGCCTCTCGTACTCGACCGGTTCTGTTCCGGATGCTTGGAGAGAGGCCAATGTGCAGCCGGTCCCCAAAAAGGGAGACCGTTCTGACCCATCGAATTACCGCCCCATTGCCGTAACTTCAGTGTTGTGCAAAGTCATGGAACGGATCCTTAACAATCAATTGATCCGTTACCTAGAAGATCACTCCATAATCAATGATCGTCAGTATGGTTTTAGACCGAAACGATCAACGGGTGATCTTCTAGCGTATGTGACGCACCTCTGGGGGGAGGCAATCGATAAATATGGCGAATCCATGGCAGTCAGCCTAGATATCGCCAAGGCGTTCGATCGGGTCTGGCACAAAGCACTTCTCTCCAAACTTCCGGCATACGGTCTGCCCCTCCAGCTATGTAATTGGATTGCTGGCTTCCTGCATGAGCGTAGAATCCGCGTCCTTGCAGATGGATGCGCTTCGCGGTTCATGTCAGTGAATGCCGGTGTCCCACAGGGCTCCGTTCTATCGCCCACCCTCTTTCTTCTGCATATCAATGACATGCTGCCACTTGGTAATATTCATTGCTATGCGGATGACAGTACGGTCCATGGGCGATATTTCGGTCGGCCTGGTGCTGGTCGGACAGAAATCGGTGAGAGGTGTGAGAGTCTTGTCGTTGAACTGAATCGGGTTTTGGATCTCATTAGTAAATGGGGTTCCAATAACCTGGTTGAGTTTAATGCCGAGAAAACTCAGGTTTGCGCGTTTACAACAAAAAGGTCCCCCTTCCTTCCCACTCCCAGTCTTCAGGGTGCTTCCCTCAGTATGCGTGATAGCCTGAATATGCTGGGTATGGGTATTCGTTGCGACCTTAACCAGCGTTATTACATCGAGAGCCTCATCTCAACAGCCTCAAGAAAGCTCGGAGTCCTGAACAGGGTGCGCCGGTTCTTCACGCCGGACCAACTTTGTCTGCTTTATAAGACACAAGTTCGGGCCTGCGTGGAGTATTGCTCGCATCTCTGGGACGGCTCCGCACAGTATCTTCTTGAGGCTCTCGATAGGTTGCAGCGACGGGCTATCCGCATAATTGACGACGAAGAGGTCACCAAAAACCTAGAACCTCTTCAACTCCGTAGGGACATAGGCTCTCTAAGCGTATTTTACCGCCTTTACCATGGCGAGTGCTCTGAAGAACTGTTTTCCCTTATCCCACCCTCACCCTTCCGTCATAGAACCACACGTGCGGGCTTGCGATGTCATAGTTCCACGGTTGAGGAGATCTCTTCGCGTACCAAAAAGTTCGGCAACTCCTATCTTTGTCGTATCATTAAAAAGTGGAACGCCTTGCCTGCACATGTGTTCCCTCCTTCCTACAATATGGGATCCTTCAAACGAAGCGTGAAGAAGCATTTTGCGGGTCAGCATGGCAGCGTCAACTGACAGGATACGGGATGTAGTATGTTGTCAGTTGCAGTTGCGATTTGGGCTCCTCTTTCGCTTACCATCAGGCAAAGAGGGGCCACTATGCTGAACTACTATAAAAAAAAAAAAAAAAAAAAAAAAATTAGCTCGTCCACTGCGTACAGACGGGATAATTCCGCATTCGACAGGTGTTCGAGCTGGACGTGGAACAGACACGACATTTGGCCTCTGCCGGACACGATGGGGCGCACGTGTCTGACTGCGTATCCTAGTGTCTCGAATGCGGTCTTAACATCGTCGATGTTGGTACCCAGTGGTAGGCCGCGTACCGCTATTTTTGTAGGCAGTTCCTCCGCTGTTGAATAGCAATACCATTGCAGTTGGGCCTCTGACTCTCCTAGTATTCTAAGATATGCCTGGATGATTCTGTATTCATCAGGACTTTTTGGCAGAAATCTTACGCCCTGCTTGAAAGGGCGCGCGTTGGGAGCATGTCCAAGCTGCGTGTGTAGAGCGGTGAAATGCTGCGCCCAGTTGGGAAATACCTCGGCTATAATAGGCGGGTATCCTTTGATTGATTGGGCCGTGGGTTGTGCTGGTGCGCCGCTTCTTGGCGTAGGGGGTCTAGTAGGCTGAATTGGTTGGATGGGTGGATTTAGCGCTGTCATTGCAGCGTAAGACGTGCTGGCCTGTAGTTGATCGCGTGACGGTGACGGAAGCGAGCATGCTTCTTGCATGTCGCCTTCGTGACTGGCTATGCGTCTATATGATGTTTCTTGCGAGTCATGCGATGTTTGTTGCTGCAAGAACGGTGGTGAAATATCTGCCAGCTCTTCATGGGATGATGCTGGAGAGAAACGAGCCTGAGATGTGTGTGGCGTGCTCTGCGTTGCACCGCCTCTGCGCGAGGGATCTGAGTTCGCTCTGGCTCGAGGCTTCTTGGTCTCGTGTTCCAGGCTTTCGTTGGGAGATGGTGTTGGCCTATTAGTGCGTGTGTCCATAGTCTAAATTTTTTGCAGTACCGCTGCAATAAGTTGACTATCGTCTGAGTGGCTAGTGAATGTGGACGAAGCGGTGGTGATACCTAGTTCGGCCGGTGAGACATGACGCAGTTATCCTGACTGCAAATTGCGGGCAACTATCTGTTTGCCACCGAATGGCGGAGCAGGTTTCTTTCCCTTGAGGGGGGGGGGGGGGGGGGGTCCATGCCTACGGTAGGCACCCTTCTAGGTGGCGTTGGGCTTCTGGGTGGTGGTGGACTTTTTGGTGGCGTTGGGCTGCCTTTACGGTCTGCCATGCCAGAATAGTTTGGCGGGGCTGAGCCCGCTTAGTACTGCCGAAGTACTTTGGTTGATACTATCGAAGATAGTCAACCAAAATGACAGCCAAGCGGCTCGTGGGATTGTACAACTGTACTACGGGATTGTAGACACCCGATATCCCGAAGGAATCTCGGGTGCAGACTAAGGCAACACTTATACGAGGACGCGGTTTGCGAGACTAACAGGGGACAGAACTAAATGACAGAGACAACGAATATGTGGACTTAATTGTCGTTTTTCGCACGAAAAACGGCAATTAGTTCCCGTCTCACGACTTTGTAGACGCCACAGAGCCGTGGACGATTAAACACAACACAAAAACACGACACAACGACACGAATATAAAATAATCAGCCGATTGTTCGTCCGAGGACCCAAGCACACCGTACAGGAAGCCGAAGTTTCCCGAGCGGCGCGCCCGACGTCACCCGAGCGGACAACCGGCGGGAGCGGTACTGCGGAAGCAGCCCTTGCTCAGAATCGTGCGATGCACGGCCTAGCAAGACGTGCCGAATGCACTGCGCAGGAGATACGCTCTAGCACAGTACAGTCGGCACGAACGGATAGGTACGAGGATTTGTGAGGTAGGAATTGCTGCGAGCAGCGGGAGTGAACAGCTGCGCTTTCCACGATCCCAGAGCGGGGCTCAATGGGAAGGGTACCGGCGCTTGACTGCTATCCTTGTACGAGTAGTCGAATTTCTCCGTCACCGACGCCCAAGAGCGTCGGATTCAAATAGTTCAACTAGCTCGCCGTGGGAAAGGATGGTTGGCTCGGCGCAGACCGCGAAATTCACTCTTTGATCCCGATGATCGCATTACTGTTGCGAACGCCCCCTACCTCTCCCCCTTCGACTCCAACCCCAACACTCCGCACACACACCGCGCTCGGCGGATCCGGGCGCGAAGAGTTAGTAAATCTGCGCGATACACCAGGTACCGAGTAGCCCAGGTACCTGAGCGCCTCTCTCCGTAAGGCCCTTCAGGCACGAACCCGCGTGTTCGATTAGATTTTCCAACGACGTCCTGAGCCGAGGTTCGACCCCTCTCGGGGGGCCTTAGGCTGTCGTTATACTTAGTTTGCTACGCTGTGGCGCCTCACGCCCGCCTCTTTAGTCCGGTGACGTAGTAACAGCCCACTCGGGGCTAACTACATAGTCAGGTCAAAAAAAAGAAAAAGAAAAAAAAAAGATATTTTTCTGCCTTAATCATTACATGTAATTGTGTGGTAATTGCGAGTATCATAATACACTACCAGTTGAGAAGTAAATAAATTGGTTTTATTTCGCTCGATTGAGTTTGTGTTTTTTGAAGTAACGGCGGTGAACATTTGGTCTCTTCGTTGTCGGATCTGACACTTGGAGTATTACATGACACGAGCCTCTCTTTCGCATCTACGGGCAATAGGTTGTTGTCAAGGGCGAGGCGTGACAGATTGCAATTTAGAATTTACGCGCGCTTGAGTTCGCTTGAGACGAGCTCGGTGGCGCAGTGGTGAAACGCGTTGTTACGCTACTTTGACACCAACGCTCGTGGGTTCGATTCCCACACAATACAAACATTTGTGTGCATGAACATGTCTGTTTGTCTTGGTCTGGGTATTTTCTATGTATAATAAGTATGTATTTACAAAAAAAAATGTATTTACGTATGTTTATCAGTTGTCTAGTACCCATAACACAAGCTTCGCTTACTTTGGGGCTAGATGGCGCTGTGTAATTTGTGAGCCAATATTTATTTATTTATTTATTTGAGTGTCTGCGCAGCAGCAGCGCCCCCTGGCGGCGGACTGGTGTACTGAAGAAATTGATCGATACACAACAGCGCTCTCTGATGGCAAACTAAGGAACTAGCGTGACGTCATCGTGTGTAGTGAAGTGAGTGAAACCGGAACAACTGTGAGTACATTTTAATTCAACTAATCAATTTTCAACCTTAAAGCTTTGGAGAAAAATACATAGACAATATTATTTTACTTTATTTTAGTTTTATTTTATTCAGGACAACAAACAGCAAGTACAATAAAATATTACGTAAACAATGTTTCTAAGGTTATATTAAATTATTGTACAGCCAACACCGTTATCCACAAATATACGAGGGTCATTTGAAAAGTTCTTAGCCTAACATGGTTAAAGTCATTGGTTTTTTTTTATAACTACCCTCATTTTGTAGTTACATTATTTAGCAACAAGTATGCACAGTTTAGTTTATTCACAGTAACTCATTGTTCGTTTACACGTGATACCGTAAGTCAAGTCAGAGCTGTTTTTGAAAATGGATAAAATTGAACATCGTGCAGTGATAAAATACCTGAATTTGAAAGGTTTAACTCCAAAAGCTATACATGAAGACATGTCTACTACTTCGGGTGAGTCCGCTCCTTCGTATGCGACTGTTAAAAACTGGGTGGCAGAGTTTAAACGTGGTCGTGAGACCATTCAAGATGAGCCCCGTAGTGGCCGGCCTTCGACTGCTTCCACTGATCAAAACAAAGAAAAAATCTGTGATTTAATTTTATCTGATCGAAGATTGACTGTCGAGGAGATAGCTAAGACTGTAGGCATCTCATCTGAGCAAACACATCATATAATTACTACTGAACTTGGATTCTCTAAGGTGTCTGCGCGGTGGGTACCGCGACTGCTTTCAGTGGAACAAAAACGCAACCGACTCACAACTTCTCGCGACTGTTTAGAGTTATATGAAGTTGACCCAATAGAATTTGTTGAAAGATTTATAACCATGGATGAAACCTGGATTCACCACAATACACCCGAGACAAAAGAACAGTCGAAACAATGGAAAAGAGCAGGATCGCCCACCCCAAAGAAGGCAAAGGTGGTTTTATCGGCGGGCAATGTCATGGCATCCGTTTTTTGGGATGCAAAGGGTACAATTCTCGTGGATTATTTAAAAAAATCGGCCAAGTGCGAGTCAGACTCGCGCACGAAGGGTTCCGTACCACTATCTATAAAAACGGCAAAAAAAATTACGTTTGTTGTATGGGAAGCCCCCTTAAATATTTGTTTTATTTTAATTGAATTATTTATTCTTAAAATGAATATATGACTAAATATTCTGTGAATATTTCAAGCGTCTACCTGTTGCCGTTATCAATATCGAGCAAAAACGAGCAAATAAATCACGTTGGATTTTATGTAATGTAATTAACAAGATTTACTAATGTAGCGTATATGTAGTAGCTGCTGTGACATTTCATGCTATTCGATTTAAGCAGATTGCGATATGTATAGAGTCAAAAGTTATTGCTTTATTATATTAAGTTTTTGAAAATCTCTATGAAATAATATTATATATTTGTCGTTAGGAAACTGTAATGTGATTCTAACTTCATATGATGTTTGTAACGAGTTTTGTCAACTATATCACTGTTCAATGATATGTAAAATAAAGTAATGTACCTAATCGTTAAATGTATCAATATAAAAGAGCAACTTCTGAGTTTCTTGCCATGTTCTTCTCAGTTGAATCAGCATTGCGAACTGGTGGTAACGTCTTAGTGCTCACAATAACCCATAGTAAATGTATATAACGAGGATTCTTGCTCATCCATTCGAAGGCACACGAAATAAAAGCCCTGATAGATTAGTTAGGTACGTATATTTATCCTCCGAAACACGTTTTACATAAATTATTATTATTATTTATTCCATATTACAACAATAAGACTTATGATTATATCTAGGACGATATGCTAAAAAGCTAACAAGCTTTATGCGCATACCGGGCCGTCTAATATCTTGTGTCCATGTGATGTTTACATTGCGCATGACAAGAGCTCTTAGAATTAAGGCTAGAATACAGTTACAATTGCCTGTTAATAAAGATACCGGTGACTTTTGTTTATATTATCTACAGAAGTACTAGTTTCATCAGAATCAAATATCAAAAAGATAGCACAATATTTGTTAGTGTCAACGGCACTTCCCTTCTTCCAATAACGAAACGGCTTAGTGATGCCTTTATAAGGCTAATTATGAGCATAAGTGCAACAGCGGTGCACGGCGCACGGGGCACCGATGCATAACTGGCCGTATGAAGTGATTGTGGTCGAGTGTGACGTGTACTAGCGCATGGCGGTGGGAGACATACCGGTTTGAATGCCGCGTACAGAGTGTTCTTTTCAGTTGCATAAGTATAATGATTTTTATTAATGTATGCGTGTATTGATGTGCATTGAGTATAAGATATGTAGGTTAGTTTTATGTATGTAATTTATTGAATTGCTTAGCTACTAGTATCAATATTAGATATCATTATTTAATTACAATTAAATACTTATTTAAAATGTACCTATATGTAAATTATTTTATTTATGTAATGAGCCATGTTTGTTGTATTTGTAATATTTTATTTAGTATCCTTCGGACGTTTAGGTGTGAAGTAGTCTTTTAATTTCCATTTTATATTTTTTTCGTTTATATTATTTTTTAAGTTAGTGGGTAATTCATTCTTTAGAGTTGCTATTAGATAGTTCGTCGTTCTTTTGCCGAACAAGTTGTTAAATTTTGGAATCACCAGCTTCTTGTTAGTAACTCCACGTGTAGTGTTTGTTTTTCTAGATAACACTTGAATGTTCGTGTTAAAAAATTCTTCCTTTAGTAATGTGTATTTAATTTTAGTGTGTATGGACATGATTTGGCAATATGAGAAAAGGTCGTGATAGTTATTTTTATATTGTTTTTTAATAGCTGGATGTACTATTGTTTTGAGAATTCTTATTTGTAAATCATATATTTTATCTAGATGTGATTTACATGTACGGCCGTAGCTACTGAGGCCATATGACACTATTGATTCACCTAGGGCTTTGTAAAGTGAGAGACGTACAAAGTAGGGTGTTTTGTTTTTTATTAATGTGAACTTAGTGAGTAGTGCTCGTAGTTTGTCACAAACATGATTAATATGTCCTTTCCAGTTTAGTCGGCTATCTATGGTGAGTCCTAGATATGTTTGACTGTCAGTTAGTTCTATGTTAGGACATAGGCACGTTTTTGGGCTTGGTTCAATATGGAGACAGTTGTGGTCATGAGCAATAAGTTTGCCTAGGATCGATTTTCTATTATGGCTTGAGCTTATATACATGAGCTTGGTTTTGCTTGCGTTGAGCACTAGTCCTACGTCATGAGACCATTTATTAAGCAACGTAAAGTCTGATTGTAATCGGTCTAGTGCTCTGCTCAGGTCATGATCAGCCGCCACCAGGCAGGTGTCGTCTGCATATTGAAAGAGCTCGCACGAGTTTATGATATTTGCCAGATTATTGACATAGGTCAGGTAGTGTAATGGCCCTAAGACTGATCCTTGTGCTGTACCTTCTGTGACGTTTACTGCACTACTAGTGGCGTCACAGACTTTTACACGATAAGCCCTGTTGGTCATATAGTCCCTACACCACTCAAGCAAGGGTCCACGTATGCCGTGGTCTTCTAGGTTGTGTATAAGTGCATCATGGCGGAGAGTATCGAATGCACTGCTGTAGTCTATGAACATTACGAGGATGTGTTTGCGTTGGTTTAGGCTTTTATTTAGACTATCTGTGAATCTAGAAAGTAATTGAGTAGTACTTTTATGAGGTTGGAATCCGTACTGTTTGTCTGTTAGTATATTGTGTTTACCATAGAAGTCGTATATTTGTTTACTAATATATTTCTCTACAATTTTGTCTATAGTTGGTAGGATCGTGATACGTCGATAGTTCTCGTATTCGTTTTTTGGACTTTTTTTATGAATTGGTCGTACAAGTCCCGTTTTAAGTTCGTTTGGGTATTTTCCTGATGTCACACTAGTGTTGATGAGCTGTGCAATAGTGGGAGCTGTCTTTCTACCTAAAGCTGTTATATCACTTGCTCTTATACCATCAATCCCAGGTGCTTTATTTGGTTTGACAGATTTAATTATTTTACTAACACTATCATCGGTAGCTTTTTTAAAACGTATTGATATATTGCATGGTTTTCTGTAGGTTTCTGGATTAAGTAGCTTGTGTGTACATGTGGGAAGAATACTAGCAATACTTTTTTTAAAAGTGTTCGCGAATTTATTGACAATATCAGTTGTTGTTGTAAACTTATCTTCGAAAGCATTTTTTATGGTCTCGTCTATTGAGCTATTTATCCTGCCCGTTAATCTATTTAGTATATCCCATAGTTGCTTAGGGTTTCCTTTGCTCCGAGTTATTGTTTTTATTGTGTCTTTGTTTTTAGCTTTTTCGACTAGTTTATGTGCGCGATTTCGAGCTCTATTGTATTGTAATTTCAGTATCATATTATTACTATCCTTTTTCCATTTTGTAAATAATTCCTCCTTATACTTGCACGCATCTATAATTGTTTTATTTAGCCACGAACTGTTTTGTTTTGATGTTTGATTCGTGTTTTTAGTTTGTTTCGTATTTTCATAGCATTTAAGAAAGCTGCTTTTAATATTATTATAAATTTCATTTGGGCAACTAGATTTCCCTATATTGTTCCAATTTAGGTCATGTAACATCTTGTGTAGCTTTAAGTTATTATACACAGTTTTAAATTTTGCAACATCCTGTACTAGTGAGCCAATGCTCGCAACTATTATCGCTCGATGATCTGCCAGTGTTATGTCGAGTGCCGCGGTGTAAGTGTCTTGTGTTCGGGATTTTACAAATATGTGATCAATACATGATCGGCTTGTTTTGCCGTTGCATGTTTCAATTCGTGTGTACTCAGTTATCCCGGCCGCAAGACCGCACCCCGACATCATATTGATGTATTTATGTTTTATAGGGTTATCCAGTGCAGTGTCAATGTTCGTGTCCCCCAGCAAATATATGTCGTGTGCGCAATTTAGTGAGAGTATAAGATTTTGCATTTCGTTAGTGAACAGATGTTTACTATTGTTTGGTGGGCGGTAGACTGCGCAAAGAGCTGCGATGTATTTCGTGGGTGTTTGAATATAACCTATTAAAGATTCGAAATACGTTGTTTGCCTTTTAATCTGGTTAAATGTATGTTTTTTGTGTATGTAAACAATTATTCCTCCGCCCCTGCGTGACTGTCGCAGCTCTGTGTACATCTTATATCCATCCAAATTATACATTGAAGATATAGAATTCGAAATATTAGCCTCTGTTAGTATGACAACATCAATACAAGTTTTACAACTTGTTATGTACTGTTCTAGCATTGAAAAATTTTTTATTGTAGATCGAACATTTATATGTATGCATATTATATTCGTTCGATTATTAGGTATGCAATCCTTGAAATGCTCAATGTTTGGGCAATTAAATATTTCTGTTAGTGCCATTTTGGTAGTTAATTTATAAGTAAAGTAAATGAAAATTAAAGTAATAGCAAATAAAAAAAAAAAAGTAAATACCTGCTGCTTAAATTAACTTGCTAGCTTTTTGATATCTGATTCCGATCGGATTTGAATTACAGGTTTAGAATTATCGTCCTTACGTACTAACACTTTTCCCTTCTTGCACCATATATATTTATAAGTACCACTTAGTTCGTGCTTGGTGTTCCAGAGCAGTTTTTTATTGTATGCCGTTAAAAATTGACGTACTATGATGGGCTTTCCGGCGACATCAGGATTTGCTGTAGGAAATGCCTAATATAAAATATGCAACAAATAATCAGATGCAAATCGATTAAAGTTATTTGGAGCTCAATGGGGTGTTTTCGGTCCGGCGCGTGATCGAAAAGTGCCCCCTGCCAGCCACCCCCACTTCCTTCGCCCCTTTTTTAGCATGAAGAATGTAATCCAACGGAAGTTAGCTACTGAGCTCCAAACAACCTCAGAACAACGCCGCCTATGATACTTTCTAGAACTAGCTAATAGATGGCGTTTCTTCAATAAAATGACTACAGCGCAATAAGTGATGATCTTGAGACTTAATTTTCATGATGCGACGACACGGCCGTCCTGCGCCTCACACGTCCTCGTGTAGTTCGTCTGAAAATAGAAAACTCCAAGTACATTTTCTTTTCTCGGCCAGACCTGACCACGTAGGTCAGAATGAAAATCAAGTAGCAATTCAGAGAGTAAATCTTTATCCGAGTACAAAGATTTTATGAACCATGAACGAATGGACTTAAACAAAGGAAGTACTGTTACATTGTCGGTCAGTTATCAATAAATTAAGTTCACATAGTGTACTATATGCGAAAACGGGAGTCGACTTTAAACAAAGAGTAGAGTAACACAAGCAGTTGCAACAAGGTTTTATTCTCGACTGATACATCGGTTACCACGCCCCAAGTACCCACATGATATTTATATAAACAATGAGGGTTAGTTCTCTTAACAAATACTACACTTCCCCAACCCAAATTTTAGGCTTCTCTCTCCCTATCTCGGAGTCTTGCAGCTCTGACAGGCTGTCGTCTCACAGGAACGCTTCTTGCATCAAACCCTGGCGGAGGCTCCCACACGCTCCTCTCGTCCTCCGAGTTGTGATCTGGGCTGGTGGCGCAGTCCCGCCAATCTTCCGACTCTCCAATAACAGACTGTTCTGTCGGCTGATCTGGTGAGGCCGTCTCGCGGGTATGCTCTTCACTGCTTTGCAACTCCGGCATGCTATTAAGTGCCGTTTCGTCAAGTGTGATAAAATCGTAATCTGTGGGGCTATCGCTATTTGACGAGATAGGAGTTAATGGAGAAAACTGGCCTCCGCAGTACCGATGTAATTGATCCACATGTTTCTTCACTACATAATCGTCTTTACCATTCGATATTTGAACTAAAAACATTCTCGAACCTAAGTCTTTCTTTATCGTACCCGTAACCCATGTGTGTTTGGCACCGTTGCATAAATATTTTTTCACAAGTACCGTATCTCCGATTTTAAATTTTAATTTTCTAATTCCATGAAAACTTTTACTCTGCAAAATCTGTTTTTTATTAATGTTACGGTTTGCCGTTTCGTGCGCTGCGTTATCAGAAGGTAACAAATCATCTCGAGGATGCAAGAAATATAGCCGCGAACGTAAAGATCGGCCGAACATCAACTGCGCGGGTGAGACGCCCGTACTGCAGTGAGGAGTGTTCCTATAATCCAGCAGGTATTTATTTATTTTTAATGAAAGTAAAAACTGCGATGTACTTTCAGAACCTAGAATTTTTATGGCTTTTTTAATTGTTTTTACCGAATTTTCGGCCTGACCATTCGATGCTGGATGATATGGAGCGCTTGTTAAATGAGTGATCGCGTTATCTCTACAAAATTGTTTAAATAAATCTGAGGTAAATACTGTCCCATTGTCAGAAACCAAAGTCTTTATAATACCAAACCGACCCATGAGCTCGCCTAGTTTGTCAATAATTATATCTGCCTTTGATGATTGTAATAAAACAAAACACTCCGGCCACTTCGAATAAGCATCGATAATAACTAAATAATTTTTCCCTAAGACTGTCATTAGATCTAAATGCACTCGTTCAAAAACAAAGTGCGGGCGCGGCCACGGCGCCAGCGGAGCGCGCGGCGGGTTTCTCTTAGTCTCGAAGCATAACTCGCAACTTCCAACTTTGTGTTCGATTTCTTTGTCTATACCGGGCCACCAAAATTTTGCACGAGCTAACGACTTGGTCTTAGTGACACCGAAATGCGCCGAATGTAATTCATCTAAAATCCTTTCTCTGAGCGACAATGGTATTACAACTTTGTGGCCTCGCATGATGCAACCAGATTCACAAGTTAATAAATTAACAATTAAAATACGGTGTTAACACAGAATTTGTAATTTTCTTTGGCCAGCCCTTACTTATTAGATTAATAACCTTATTTAAAATTTGATCCTTATTAGTTTCGTTGCGAATGTCGTTAATAGAAAGCGGTAATTCCTTATGTACTGACAAGAAATTTATATAAGTGTCTAATTCCGCATTTCGGTAGCGTTCCTCAACACCGTCGCCGCCGCGACCGGTGTCGCAAGCCTCGTGCGGCGATGACGCACTCGATCGAGACAAATAATCGGCCGTATTCTCAGCGCTTTTCACATATTGAATGTCATAATTATAGGCTGACAAGAATAACGCGTATCTTTGTAATCTATTGGCCGTCATCTCTGGAATACCTTTCTTATTTCCAAAAATCGATAGTAATGGCTTGTGATCAGTACGTAATAAAAACGGTTCAGATCGGCCATATAAATATTGATGGAACTTTTTTATCCCAAAAATAATAGCAGTTGCCTCTTTATGAATTTGGGAGTAAACTCGCTCGCTCTTATTCAACGAACGGGAGCCATAACACAATACTTTCTCTATACCGTCCGACTGCACCTGCGATAAAATCGATCCCAGTCCTGAGGGTCCCGCATCTACTGTTACAATGGTTTTATAATTCGGGTTATAATGGGCTAAAACTCTATCCGACTCTAATTCCGCATTTACTTTTTCGAACGAATGCTGATGTTCATCCAACCACTTCCATCTAACACCATCTTTCAACAGTGAATATAGCGGACTCAACGCGCTGGACATATTTGGTACAAATGTTCTGTAATAATTTACTAAACCCAGAAAGGACTTTAATTCTGTTACGTTACTGGGCGCTTTAGCGTTTCTAATAGCGACTACTTTATTTGGTGACGTACGCAACCCATTTTTAGGGTTCCGTACCCAAAGGGTAAAACGGAACCCTATTACTGAGACTCCGCTGTCCGTCCGTCCGTCCGTCCGTCCGTCCGTCCGTCCGTCCGTCCGTCCGTCCGTCTGTCACCAGGCTGTATCTCATGAACCGTGATAGTTAGAGAGTTGAAATTTTCACAGATGATGTATTTCTGTTGCCGCTATAACAACAAATACTAAAAAATGAAATAAAATAAATATTTAAGGGGGCTCCCATACAACAAACGTGATTTTTTTGCCGTTTTTATAGATATTGGTACGGAACCCTTTGTGCGCGAGTCCGACTCGCACTTGACCGATTTTTATCTATAATATAGCCTAGGAATTCCACGGACTTCTCAAAGAATTTGCATTTATCTTTATGAAGTGTTAATCCGGCCTCCTGAAGTCTAGCTAGAACTAAATTCAATCGACTTAAATGCAAAGCTTTATTGGGAGCTATTATTAATATGTCATCTAAATAAATACAGACTCCCTCTATATCGTTTAGTACCTTTTCCATAGTCTTTTGAAAAATGGCCGGGGCGGACGCCAAACCTAACACAAGACGAGTAAATTTAAATAAGCCTTTATGAGTGTTGATGCATGTGAGATTCTGCGATACTAGACTCAATGGTAATTGCCAGTATGCCATAGACAAATCAAGTTTAGTAAATTCTTCCCCTCCATGCAGCTTTGCAAAGAGTTCCTGAATTTTCGGAAAGGGATATCGATCTACCACTAACACCTTATTTAATGTGACAGAAAAATCACCACAAATTCGCACGGAACCATCCGGTTTTAGTACTGGTAAAATAGGAGTAGCAAATTCAGAATGACTTACTGGTTCCAGTACGCCTAAATTTACCAACTTCTCTAAAGCCTCATCTACTTTTGGTTTCAACACAAAAGGCAACGGTCTGGGTTTGAAATAAATCGGTTTAGTATCGGGCTTTAAAAACAATTCCACCTCAAATTTATTATACGTGCGGTGACGGAGAAAGAATATTAAAAATCACCGCCCCCTCTCTTCCCCTGGGTGTCGTAAGAGGCGACTATGGGATTTCCTAACGTTCCAGCATTTCAGCCGGTGGTAGGGTAAATACCCGCCTGGTTGGCTACCACCGTACACACGGCGAAACACCCGTGAAGTGGCGTACCTATGAGTACGTCGCGTTTCGGGATCAGCTGGTGTATAACCAGTGCTCGGGGGATTGTTGACGCGATATTGCGGGAACAGTGGTGGATTCTGTCTATCCATTGTCAGAAGGACTGAGCTGACCCGTCGGCCAGGGAGGCCCGTTGAAACGGTTGTTCCGCTGGCCGCCCGCGGTATAGTACAGGGGCCCAATCAAGACTAACCACCTTGAGAGGCTGCCCTTTCATACCGCGCATAATCTCGGGGTAGATCGTCGTGCCGATTGGTGACCGGATGGTGGGGACCCGGCGACTACTTCCGGGGGGGTTCGGGGGCCCTTCCGTCCGACGGATCAGCACAGCTCCTTTGTTGACAAACTAATGGAGAAACAGTCCTCCGCGTTTCTTCCCCAATGTCGTGGCAATTCTCTCCCGCTTCACGCTTCCGTTCTTTACATTACTCATGACAGCGCAAATAGGAAAAGATGGTCTAACAGCGGTGCACTCCCCCACCACCCTGTTCAAGGTTGAGTTCGCTAACATCCGCGGACTCCACTCTAACCTTAATGCCGTCCACCAACACCTAGAGACGGCACGGCCCGCCATGCTCTTCCTGACGGAGACACAGATTCAGCGTCCAGCGGACACGTCCTACCTCCAGTATCCCGGTTATGTGCTTGAGGAGAATTTCCTCGCGAAAGCCGGGGTCTGTTTGTTTGTCCGCTCGGATGTATGTTGTCACCGTCTGCGCTGCCTAGAGGATTCCTCCTTTCCTGTCCTCTGGGTGCATGTAAACCTGTGCCTTCAGAGCCGTATTTACATGTGCCTATACCGACCCCATACTAGGGACACGGAGACAATTCGGCTCTTTGAGTACATGAGTCGGCCGGCAGATGTAGCGCAGGAGCGGTATCCTACTGCAGAGATGGTATGTTTGGGGGACTTTAACTCTCACCATGACTCCTGGTTGGGATCCTCCACAACTAACCATGCAGGAAGGACCGCCCACGCGTTCGCTCTTTCGCACAACCTGACGCAACTGGTGCACCAACCCACCAGAATACCTGATGTTGCTGGTCAGGAGCCCTCTCTGCTAGATCTACTGCTGACCAGCCACCCTGCTGGCCACCGGGTTGAGGTCGGGGCGCCCCTGGGCACATCTGGGGCGCCCCGTTTGAATCTATTCTACACTTTCGAATTAGTAAACAATTTGAATGTCAAATAAGCGATGCCCAACACGGTTTCAGGCCCGGCCGCTCCACGGCTTCCAACCTATTGTCCTTCTGGACGTATGTTACGGAATCTGTGGACGCTGGTTATCAAGTAGACACAGCATACATTGATTTTCAAAAAACGTTTGATAGTGTAGATAATGATGTGCTTCTCAAAAAGCTTTCAGCTGCCGGATTTTCTCCCGCATTGACTCGGTTTTTCGCCAACTATCTTCGTGAAAGAAGACAGTATGTGCAATACAAAGGAGTCGAATCTGAATATTATTACATCCACTCCGGGGTTAGTCAAGGTAGTAATTTGGGCCCCTTGGAGTTTTTAATAGTCATCAATAATCTACCGGAGGCAGTTAGTAGTGTTCGTTGTCTGTTGTATGCTGACGATTTGAAATTATTTTTTAAAGTTAATAATATCTCTGATTGTGAGCTCTTACAAAGGGATATTGAAAATGTAGAAAGTTGGTGTCAGAGGAACCACTTAATGTTTAATAAGACCAAATGCGCTGTGATATCATTTGGGCGGTCGTCAGATATAATTCAAGCGAAATATAAATTAGGAAATGCAGCGATTTCTAGATTAGAATCGATAAGGGACCTAGGGGTTGTGATGTCTGAAGACCTAACATTTAGACATCACATAATCTCAATATGTACTCAGGCATTCCAGACCCTCGGTTTTGTGTTGCGCCAGGCTCGGTATCTAGATAGTATAACGGCAATTAAAATGTTATATAATGCATTTGTTCGAAGCAAATTAGAATTTAATTCTATTATTTGGAATCCCCATGAAAATAAATATACTGCCATGGTGGAAAATATTCAAAAAAAGTTTCTTAGGTGGTTATATCATAAGCAGTATGGATGCTTTGTTGGATACCCGCATATGTATCCCAGCATGTTTATTTTAGGTATGCTGGGATATAATACTCTTGAAATTAGACGGAAATTATTTATAATGAAATACGTTGTACAGCTGTTTCGAGGACAACAATGTAACCAAACTGTTTTAGCATCGATATCTATGCGAGCACCTGACAATTACCTTAGAATACGTCATCGTGACATATTCCATATTCCTAGGGCAAGAACAGAGCTTTTTAAGCAAGCCCCGTTGTCACTGGCGTTAAATTTACTAAACGCTGTCACTCGCCAGTATCCGGAGATGGACATTTTTCATTGCACATTGCATCAGTTTAGCAGAACGGCAACAAAATGGTTAGAATTAAGTCATTAATCTTATTTTAATTGTATTGAATTTAATTGTGTATTGATTGTAATGTTATATTGGTTGTGTTCGTTTTTATTGTGTAATGTATGTGTTTATAATTATTAAATGCGTATTATATGCCTAAGTGAGCAAATTGGGCAACTGTCAAGCTCATTTAGCATTATGGTGAATTAAATAAATAAATAAATAAATAAATAAATCTGGCCACTGCCTAGTATCCAGCACAGTGCCGAGCGCGATTCCGCCACAACCCACAGAGGTTAGGCGGCGTGTCTGGTCGCTGGCCGCGGGACTGTCCCTCTTAAATAGGGGGACGGTCCATACGTGCGTGCGGTGGAATGGAGGGTCGGTGGTGGATCTGTCCTTCGCCACCGCGTCCACCGCACGCAGAATTGAGGATTGGAGGGTGGAGACGGGGGTAGAGACACTCTCGGACCATCGGTACATCAGGTTTGAGGTGTCTCGAGCCCCCGGGAGTCCGGCGATTTCGTCCCGGTGGCGGAGCCGGTTCCCGCGTTGGGCACTCACCACGCTCGACCGGGAACTGGCAGAGGAGGCGGCTATTGTCGGCCGCTGGGGCCTCCCGCCAATGGAGGATTTAGGGGCGGAGCAGGGGGCTGGTCGTCTTTGCGACGCCTTCACGGCGGTGTGCAGGGCGGCCATGCCCAACGTTGGGCGTCCGCCCCCAAGGCGGGCGGTCTACTGGTGGTCGGCGGAGATAGCCGACCTCCGGTACGACTGCAACGGGGCGCGTAGAGCGTATACCCGGAGCAGGCGTCGCCGCCCCCGGGACGAAGGAAGGGATAGCCATCTGCACGGTATCTACGTGGAGAGCAGGAGAGCCCTGCAGATGGCTATAAGTAGGGCCAAGGAGGGGGCGTGGCAGGAGCTGCTGGAGGGCCTAGACAGGGACCCGTGGGGCCGACCGTACAGAGGAGCGCGGAACAAGCTCCGCGCTCAGTCGGCCCCGCTGACGGAGACCCTCCAGCCGGCCCTGCTGGAGAGGGTTGTCGGGGAACTCTTCCCTGACACCCCGCGGGGTTTCGCTCCCCCGAGGATGGCCCGATCGCTGGACTCCAGAGGAGAGGTGGAGGACGCTCCGCCGCCCGTCACCGACCAGGAGATGGAGGCGGTCATTGACCGCCTCCGAAGCAAGAAGAGGGCGCCGGGTCCGGACGGGGTGCACGGAAGGGTGCTAGCCCTAGCCCTCGTGCACCTCGGAGACGGGTTTCGGGAGCTCCTTGACTGCTGCTTGCGGTCGGGATGCTGCCCGGGACCTTCAGGGTTGGCCGGCTCGTACTTCTGGCAAAGGGAGACCGGCCTCCGGGCTCGGGGTCGGCGGTTCGACCAGTCGTTCTGCTGAACGAGGCGGGCAAAGCCCTGGAAAGGGTTGTCGCCTCCCGTCTCGCTCAACATTTGGAGGGTGGCCCGGGACCGAGCCTCTCGGATGCCCAGTTCGGGTTCCGGGCCAGACGGTCGACCGTCGACGCCATAAGGCGCCTAAGGTCGGTGACGGAGGATGCGGAGCGCGAGGGAGACGTGGTGGTGGCGGTGTCGCTGGACATCGCCAATGCCTTCAACAGCCTCCCCCACAGTACCATCCTGGAGGCCCTCAAATACTTTGAGGTGCCTCCGTACTTGGGGAGACTGTTGAAGGCATACTTGGAGGACAGGGAGGTGCGCTACGAGGACGCGAGGGGTCAGATGGTCAGAAGACGCGTCGTGTGCGGTGTCCCACAGGGGTCCGTTCTGGGCCCCATCCTGTGGGACCTCGCATACGACTGGGTCGTGCGGTGCCGTCTCCTCCCCGGGATGAGTGTCATCTGCTATGCAGATGATACCCTTGTTACGTCCCGGGGTAAGACCTTTGTGGAGGCGGCGCGGCTGGCCGAAGTCGGAGTAGGACTGGTGGTCAGCCGTATAGAGAGGCTTGGGCTTCGGGTCCGATTCGAGAAAACCGAGGCCCTCCTCTTCCGCGGGACCGGTAGGCGGGGCCCCCCCTCGGGAGCGCACCTCCAAATAGGAGGAGAGAGTATAAGGGTGAGTGCCCAGATGAGGTACCTGGGCCTCACCCTTGACGGAAGATGGACCTTCGGTCCCCACTTCGAGCGGTTGGGACCGAAGGTCATTAGAGCTGCGGCGGCGCTGGGTCGCCTCCTGCCCAATGTGGGCGGACCCAGGGCCGCGTGCAGGCGGCTGTACTCCGGCGTCTGCCGGAGTATGGCCACGTACGGTGCCCCCATATGGGCGGACGCTCTCTGCGCTCGAAACAGGACTCAGCTGCGCAGAGCGCAGCGGGTCATAGCGCAGAGGGCGATAAGGGGGTACCGGACGGTAGCGTGGACGGCCGCGACCGCCCTTGCTGGCGACCCGCCCTGGGAGTTGGTGGCGGAGGTGCTCGCCGAAGTGCATAGCTTTGTCGCTAGTAGGAGGGCACTCGGCGAGCGCCCCACGTTGGAGGAAGTGGGGCGGTGTCGCCAGCGAGGGCATTCAGAGATGATGCGGAGGTGGGGGGAGGACCTGGCGCAGCCGCAGTATGGAGTCCGCGTTGCGGATGCGCTGCGCCCGGTCCTGGAGGCGTGGATGCGCCGCAGGCGCAAACCCCTCACCTTCCGTATGGTGCAGGTGCTCACCGGGCATGGGTGCTTCGGTGAGTACCTGCACCGGGTCGCGAGACGGGAGGAACAGCCGGGCTGCCACGATTGTGGCGCGGCCGAGGACACTGCCCAACACACGCTGGAGCAGTGTCCCAGATGGTCTCGGTAACGCCATGATCTGGTGTCCGCGCTTGGAAGCGCGGACCTCTCGCTCCGGAGCGTGGTCCGCTCCATGCTCGGGAGTGACAGTGCCTGGCAGGCGATGGCCTCCTTCTGTGAGACGGTCATGTCCCAGAAGGAGGCCTCGGAGCGGGGCAGGGAGGATGATCCCGAGGCTGTCCCGCTCCGGAGACGGCGGACGGGAGTGCGGCGTAGGCGCTACGCGCACCTATTGCCGCCTCCCTAACTTGTGGGACTAGGGGTCAGGATGGGAACCTGGCCCCATAATGGTCCCGCCGCCGGAGGGGCGGTCCCAATTTGCCGGGACGGCCCCTAGATTGAAGAAGTCCGGCCCCTTCTGAGGGGCTGGCCAGTCGCAGTGGTGTCCTGTTGCTGACAGATCCGGGGCACCACACAAGCGCGGCCGATGGCATTTCGCGGGGTCGTTTAGTGGGTATACCGTCGGACAGCCGACGGGGAGTCCCACACTGCCACCGGAGGCCACCCAGGCACCGGTGGTGTGCGTAATGCATTTTTCCCCGCGTCACAAAAAAAAAAAAAAAAGGCGGCGTGTCTGGCACTACTCGTCAGCAGATTGGGACGGTATGCGCGACTACTTTGCTTCCGTCCCATGGGGGCAGCGCTGTTTCAGTGAGAAGAATCTAACGGCGAGTGCTGCGGCCATTGTTGATGAGATCGGCGTTGGCATGGAATACTACATTCCCCACTCCGATGTCGTCATCAAAAGCCAGAGACGCCCTTGGTTTAATCGCGAATGCGCTGAAGCTGTTAGTAACAAACAGGCGGCGTATCGCGCTTGGATCAGGGGTCGCGCCCTTAAAGATCCGAATACTAACTCACTGAAATCAGCCTACAACACTGCCACCAAGATCTGCAAGAGAGCATACATAAGAGCGGACGCCCAGCGCGTTACACGAGTCGGCACGGAACTAGTGGCGCACCCTACTGGATCGCGTAGCTACTGGCGACTGGCCAAAGCCGTGCAGGCCAACTTCTGCCAGCCCTCGCTGCCACCGCTGCGATGCCCTGATGGCTCACTGGCTCATCAGCCGCAGGAGAAAGCCGATCTTATGGCCAGCCTCTTTGCGGCTAACTCCTGGATCGATGACTGTAGCACGCAACCACCAACAATACCCTCCAGTGGATCCGCTATGCCTGATATCCACATCAGGCAGCGCGATGTGCGTTTTGAACTACAGTCACTCGATGTCCGAAAAGCCAGTGGTCCTGACGGTATCCCAGCGATTGTTCTTAAAAAATGTGCAGCGGAGTTGTCTCCGGTGCTGACGCGCCTCTTCCGCCTCTCGTACTCGACCGGTTCCGTTCCGGATACTTGGAGAGAGGCTAATGTGCAGCCGGTCTCCAAAAAGGGAGACCGTTCTGACCCATCGAATTACCGCCCCATTGCCGTAACTTCAGTGTTGTGCAAAGTCATGGAACGGATCCTTAACAAACAATTGATCCGTTACCTAGAGGATCACTCCATAATCAATGATCGTCAGTATGGTTTTAGACCGAAACGATCAACGGGTGATCTTCTAGCGTATGTGACGCACCTCTGGGGGGAGGCAATCGATAAATATGGCGAATCCATGGCAGTCAGCCTAGATATCGCCAAGGCGTTTGATCGGGCCTGGCACAAAGCACTTCTCTCCAAACTTCCGGCATACGGTCTGCCCCTCCAGCTTTGTAAGGGTCCCGCGCAGAATGTGCACTTCGCAAAATGAGCACTCACCTCAAAATACACTTTTCGCAGAATGTGCATTTCTCACAAGGGGCACTTCGCAAAACGAGCATTTCGCAAAATGAGCACTTCGCAAAATGTGCACTTCGCAAAATGTGCACTTTGCAAAATGTGCACTTTTCTAGGATATGACTAAAATGTGCTCTATGTAATAGTAAGGATTAGTCCTAAATTAAAAAAGATATGTACTGTATCATATGGGTACTGGGTATTGAAAATAAAATAAACACTTTTACAAAGTAATCATTTCTTTTTAAAAGACAAGTATTAATTAAGTCCAGACTAGGTTACGATCGTCAATTAAATACCCTAAATAAAGTTTCTACGTATAAGTAAGTATTTGTATAAAAGATACGTTAAACGTATTTGAATTATACTTATACATTATCCTTACAAAAAATAATTACTTATCATAAATCAGAAACATTTGCTTTCTAATATTTTTTACTCATATTTTTACAAAAAATAAACAGAATAAAGAATAACACTAAACTTTACAAATATTAATATCACATTTAAGATCAGTCAATAAGTATAATAATAACAATATGCTAAACTAATTTCACTCTGCTCCACACCCTTTTTATCAATTGTTTACGATCCATTTAGATTTGAAATCATGTGAAAAGGTTACTAATATAGTACCTGTTATATATGCCTTGCTGCCTAATAAAACGCAGCAGACAGCAGTTTATTTACGAATGTCAAAGGAAATCGCAAACAAAAAGATATTGATTTTGATCGCAAATATAAAAGACTGTTGGTTACATTAGAAAACGGTAAGATAACAGTGTCTAAGTTTAAAAATGTTATTTTTTTTTTGCAGTTTTTGAAGTAATTGTAGTAATATGTCAAAATTATTGTATACTTAATTAACTGCTTAAATCTTCACAGTATTTTTTTTTGTAAAATAGGTGAGATTAGCGTAATATTATTATTATACGTATTGATTGATCTATCTATCTATCTATCTATCTATCTATAACTTCACGCCAAATCCCTTACAAGGCAGAGAGAACCGAGCGCCACGCGACTCGATCTAAAATGATTTGATTGATTTAAAATGTGATATTAATATTTGTAAACAAGTTTATAGTGTTATTTTTTAAATCCTTGTTTTTTTGTAAAAACACGAGTAAAAAATATAAGTAAGCAAATGTTTCTGATTTATAATAAGTAATTATTTTTTGTAAGGATAATGTATAGGTATACTTTGCTTATATTATAATAGCAAGCATTCACAAACTAATGTATAATAAAAGACACTGTATTCACTAACCAAAGACAATATAAAGAGTACGCGGGAATTCGTTAAGCAGTTGATCGATGAGTTACGTTGTGAGCACTACTGATATTAAAAAGTGAAAAGTACAGGTTGGCGTTTCATTTGCAAGTAGTCCTACAATCATCTGTGAAAATTTCAACTGTCTAACTATCACGGTTCGTGAGATACAGCCTGGCGACAGACGGACGGACGGACGGACAGCGAAGTCTCAGTAATAGGGTTCCGTTTTACCCTTTGGGCACGGAACCCTAAAAAGGGTGAAACAATAAACTCCGATTACTATTGCAACCTGTTGCGTCGTTTGAGAGAAGAAATCAAAGAAAAACGTCCTGGTTTATTGTGAAGAAAAGTCTTGTTTCGTCAGGACAATGCGCGCGTTCACACCTCTGTGCAATTCATGGCAGAAATCCATCAATGTGGCTTCGAATTGTTACCTCATCCCCCATATTCACCGGATTTAGCACCGTCCGACTTTTATCTGTTCCCAAAGCTGAAAAATTTTTTAGGTGGTTGTTATATATGTACAAGGACGCGGAGGAGGTAAGTAATAGCAAACGCAGTGGTTAGTTGCACACTGATTTAATGGTCACAATAAGGTCGCGGTGCGGCCGTGCGCTTGCACGCACACATACAATGTAACACTCACATTCGCATATCTAACAGTCCCTCCCCCTTATAGCTAGCATATATAAAATCCAAAATTACTAAAAAAAAAAAAAGTTCCTTAAGCTAAAAAAACTCGGCCAAGCGCGAGTCGGACTCGCGCACGAAGGGTTCCGTACCATTATCTCTAAAAACGGCAAAAAAAACACGTTTGTTGTATGGGAGCCCCCTTAAATATTTATTTTATTCTATTTTTTAGTATTTGTTGTTATAGCGGCAACAGAAATACATCATCTGTGAAAATTTCAACTGTCTAACTATCACGGTTCATGAGATACAGCCTGGTGACAGACGGACGGACGGACGGACGGACGGACGGACGGACGGACGGACGGACGGACGGACGGACGGACGGACGGACGGACGGACGGACGGACGGACAGCGGAGTCTCAGTAATAGGGTTCCGTTTTACCCTTTGGGTACGGAACCCTAAAAACGAACAACGTGAGGCCTCCGTTTCATAACCCTCATCTGGGTCCTGTGTCACTATTAGGATTGGTACTCTCAGGTGGCGATGAAGAGTGGACAGGGGTCAACTCGCGGCGCCGTAGTTTGCTCACCGGTACAGCAGGTGAGTCCCCCGTACAGCCGTCTCCTTCGTCCTCCTCCGATTGCGCGTGCGTTGTCTCTGCTAATGATGGCGAGCGTGCCATTGTGGTAAGTGGTGAGCCGTCCTCGGCTGAGGTTTCCGCGAGCATCCCACTGTTCGTTCCTCGCCGGCTCTAAATCTGGAATGACATTGGGATCCCAGTGACGTCCTTCTGTCCATGATGACGCTCTTGCTCTTATTTGGTCAATGTGCCTGTTAACCTCGCAGCTCATACTTGGTACATATACTACGTACAACACAGTACCTAACTTCCTTTTTATAATTTCTTCAACCCATTGAAATTTCTTGTTATTAGAGTTTTTTGTCTTCTTTAAATTTCGGCCTTTGTTTACCTTTAAAATATTTAGCCTGTAAGCACTGATTACGTTCTACTGTTTGAGAAAGGTCAGTGGATGGGTACGACGTCGCGTTAGGTAATAAGAGATCTAGTCTCGAGCGTAACGATTTTCCGTAAACCAACTCGGCTAGAGTTTTACCGGTGGTACTATTTTTAGAGTTCCTGTAATCAAATAAAAAAATTTGCAATGCGATCCTGAACGGGTTTTTTATTAGGGTTATTTATTATCATCGACCTTAGTCCCTTCTTTATTATTTTGACCCTACTTTCTGCTTGTCCGTTACTCGATGGATGATACGCTGGTGAAAAAATATGATTAATTCCGTTCAGTTTACAAAAATTCCTAAATTCGCAGGACGTGAAAGATGTGCCATTATCGCTCACCAATGTACGGGGTACGCCAACTCTCGACATGTAATCATAAAGTTTGCTTATTACTGCTTTCGAACCGTAAGTGGCGGACATAGTGTGGCACTCAACCCATTTACTGTAGGCATCTACTATAATCGGGGTCGGTACCAGAAGCGTGCACGTCGCGACCCTGCCAGTCCAACACTTGGACTGCAATTCTGGACCCAAACCGCACAGACGCGCGGATTAGGGCGTCCCCCGGAGGCGACGCGCACCGATCCGCCCCGTCGGTGCGAAATCTAGGGCATGCGGCGGTGGGGGCCGCCACCCACCACGCAACGCCCATCCCGGCGGGTCGAGGGGAGCTGAGTGTCGTATAGGCACATGGAATGTGAGAGGTGGTCTAAAAGATAAGATGAATGAGTTGATAGATATAATGAACGTGAGATGCCTAGATGCTTTGTGTGTGTCAGAGACCAAGCGGAAGGGAAGCGACACCGAAGATCTGCCCGGTGGCATGATGGCCCTGTGGTCCGGGGTGGACCAGGACGTTCATGCCAGCGCTGGCGTAGGTGTCGTGCTTTCATCTCGCTTGGCCGCTGGTGTGAAAGATTACGATTTAGTAGGTCCAAGACTTCTCTAGGTTAAGATAAAACTGGGGATTACGCGAGTGTTTTTAGTTGCAGCATATGCTCCTGTGAGCTCTGCTGATCCCCAGTAGCTCGAGAAGTTTTGGGAGACTGTAAGGGGTATTCTGGATTTGGCCGAAGCGAATGAACGGATAATTATGTGTGGTGATCTGAATGGATGGGTTGGGACCAAGCGAAGCAGTTATGAGGCTGTGCTTGGTCCATACGGAGATAAGAGAGTGAACGATGCTGGTAAGTTACTTTTAGACGTATGTATGGAACGAAACCTCCTTGTGTCGAACACGCTCTTCCATCACAAGGATATTCACACTTACACATGGAGACGGAATGAACAGAAAAGTGTGATTGATTTGATTTTGATAGATGGCCGTCTCCGAAAGTCGTTAATGGATACAAGAGCCTTCAGAGGTCCCACTCTTGAAACGGACCACTATCTGGTGATAAGCCGATTTGTGGGCCTTTTCAAGAAGTAGAGGCACTGGCGAGTGCGTATTCCTTTCGGAGACCATGAAAGAATAAGAAGTGAAAAATTGGAAGATGAAAGTGTGAGGAGTACGTATGTACGTCTAGTCAGTGAAAGACTTGCGAACGCAAGTCTTTCCGACTGAGATGTAGACGAATGTTGGAAAGTTCTGAAAGAAAGTATGGTGGACAGTGCGAAAGAAGCATGTGGATGCGCAAAGAGACGTAGAACACTAAGAGGAGATGCCTGGTGGGATGCGGAGGTTCAATCCTCCGTGGAAAAAAAGAGGAAAGCGTGGCTGGATTACGTATCATCTTTGCACCAGAGTGATGGTATGAAAGAAATGAAGAAAGAAATATACCGTCGATGCAAGAATGACTCCAAAGCTTTAGTGAAAGAGAAGCGTAAAAGACTACATATGATTGAGGAAGAGAAGCTGACGAAGAACTTCGAGGCAAATACCAAACTCTTCTGGAGAGAGGTAAAGAAGTCTCGAAGTGGTTCGTCAGCATCCAGAATGGACAAGATAAGATGTAAAGCTGGTGGCATTCTTGCTAACACTCAGGAAGTGTTAGAACGGTGGAGTGAATATTTTAGAGAAATGTAAAATTATGTCCATGACGCTGGCATTATGAATGAGTCTGTGATTGACTCGGCAGTGCCAGCGTACTATGAAGACATTACTATGGATGAGATTGAATGGTCGATACGAAGTTTGAAAGATGGAAAGTCAGCGGCAATCGATATGGTAACAGCTGAGATGATCAAGCTAGGTGGTACCTGCGTTAGGGACGCCTTCTGGTTTTTGAGCAAATTATGCTGGAGAACCGGAAGGGTCCCGAGCGATTCGAGACACGCAGTCATCGTGCCCTTGTATAAAGGCAAGGGCTCACGTATGGACTGCGCCAACTATAGGGCCATCAGTTTGATCAGCTTAGCAGCTAAAGTGTATGGAAAAATCATTGAAAGTAGAATGAGGGTGAAATCCGATGGAATGATTTGGGAAGCACAGGGTGGATTTCGAAGCGGCAGAGGATGTACGGATCAAGTTTTTTCACTCCGCAACATCGTAGAGAAGCATCTGGCTTTGGATCAGAAGGTTTTCTGCGGTTTTGTGGACTTTGAGAAAACATTTGATAGAGTCGTGCGAAAGAATCTCTGGAACATTTTGCCCGGATATGGGGTTGACGGTGACCTACTCCGTGCTGTGCAATCCACTTATGAGGATTGTACAGCATGTGTGCGGGTGGACGGCAGCTTGTCGCCCTGGTTTGATGTCAACATTGGTGTCAGACAGGGATGCGTGCTGTCGGCTCGGCTGTTCATCCTGTATCTGGACAGTTGTCTTCAGAGAATAAGAAATATGAATGTGGGAATGCGAATGGGTGACTCAGTGGTCAACTGCCTGCTTTATGCAGACGATGCGGCATTAATAGCAGAATCACCATCCGAACTGCAAACACTAGTTACAACAATGAAAGATGATTGTATGAAGAAAGGCTTACAATTTAAAATACTAAAAGTTTTAGTGTCCCCAAAAATAAAGCATGAATTCCATAACAATGAACATGGTCTCTTTAAACACTGTACAATCTTACCAGTACACACTCATGTACATTTTTCAATATTAAAAGATCAATTTTTTAATGAATCTTTAAAAAACGTTATCGAACATCCTGTATGCACCCGAGCAGTTTCAATGAACCGGCTTCGTACTCAGCTGGCTAATAATGTGTATGGTGAGCGGTGTACCGGCTATATTGTTCCGCGACTTATCAATAGCCTACCTTCAAACCTATGTAACAATATGACTAAGGAAAATTTCAAAGCCAAACTTAAACTATATTTTTTAAGCTCTAGTTAGGAATGTTATCACATCACGAAATTCACAAATGCTTAAAAGCGAAATGTGTGGAAGTTATATTATTATGTAAATTGTAGACTGATGATAGCATATGTTTAAACCTCAGTGGTTTTTTGTTGCTATTATTGTATAATTGTGTAAATTATATTGTACAAACGATAAATAAATATAAAAAAAAAAAAAAAATTGAATGCGAAGAAAACCAAGATAATGGTATTTGAAAGAGAGACAACCAGAACGAACGCTAGGATTAAGGTTGATGATGTAGTGTTGGAGCAAGTGAATGAGATTGTATATCTTGGAAGTGCTTTTAGCAGCAATGGAAGGTACACCGCTGATGTGGAGAGACGAGTGAGTGCCGGGAATAAGGTGAATGGAGCGTTGGGTAAACTTCTAGGCAGCCGAAATCTAAGCCAGAAGGCACAGCTCGCTGTACACAACGCGGTGCAAATTCCAACGCTAACTTATGGAAGTGAGAGCTGGGTATGGCAGAGAGAGCATGAAAGTAGAATAAATGCGGCCGAGATGCGAGCATTGCGCAAAATTTGTGGCATAACGCTTGCTGACCGCGTTCGTAATGAAGACGTGAGAGAAAGAGTTGGTCTAAAAGAGAGTGTCGGTGTTAAGATAAGAAAGGGCATGCTTCGTTGGTTCGGACATGTAGAAAGAATGCGGACGAAAGAATGACGAAACAGATATGCAATGCAAAAGTGAAAGGATGTAGGAGCCGAGGAAGGCCGAGACTAACCTACCATGACCAAATTGGTCGTGTTTTATCAGAAGGTGATGTCAGAAGCCCCAGGAACCGGCGAGCGTGCATGAAAAGAGCTATGAATGTCACAGAAGCGAGTGAAGTATGCAAGGACCGCGTCTTATGGCGCTCGGTTCTCTCTGCCTACCCCGCAAGGGACTTGGCGTGAAGATATACATACATATACATACATACATACATCTACTATAATTAAATACATTTGGTTGTTAACGGGACCGCAAAAATCCAAGTTAATCCTCTCGAATGATTCCACTGGATGCGGCCAACTCGCTAGTTGAACGTGGGCCGGTGCTGGCCGCAGTGCAGCACAGCCCCGCACTGCGCTGCTAAGTTTTCCAGGGTTGCGTCTATACCCGGGAACCATAACCGTTTACGCGCTTCCGCTTTCATTTTTATAATGCCAAAATGCGAACTATATAACTCGTTACAAATGGTGTCTCGTAAGGATTTTGTTATAACCACCTTATGTCCACGCATTAGACATCCGTTTTCAATCGACAACTGTAATCGGCAATTGTGATACGGCTTTAATTCGGTATCGGATTTTTTTCTCGGCCAGCCGTGCTTAATATGATATTTCACTTTAGACAGTACCGCATCACCGTCTGTCTCGCGCCTTAAGTCGGCTAGCGTTACCGGAAGGTTGCCCTCTATAATAAAGTTAACGTAAGCTGCGCTCTCCGCCTTACTGTATTCGTCACATTGGTCGTTCCCCCCGCCCTGTTCCCCTCTCGTCACCGATAGCTCTCGCGCATTGTTATGTATCGACGCTCGAGACAAATAGTCTGCATTATTATGTCTACTGCGTATATATTCTATAGTGTAGTTATACGCAGATAGGAATATTGCGTAGCGCTGGAGCCGGTTTGCAGACACTTCGGGGATGCCTCGGTGAGGACCGAATATTGTGAGAAGCGGCTTATGATCCGTGCGTAATACGAAAGGTGTATCCCGGCCGTATAAGTACTGATGGAAACGCCGTACCCCGAATATAATGGCCGTTGCTTCCCTTTGTATTTGAGCGTATTTTCTTTCTGCCGAAGAAAGCGTACGCGACGCATATGCAATCGGTCTTTCGCAGCCGTCTTTACCTATCTGGGAGAGGATTGCTCCTAACCCCGTGGGAGACCCGTCTACCGTTAATATTAAGGTAGCCGTCGCCGCCGGATCAAAATGAGTCAAAAAATTATCGGACGCTAATATTTTTTTCATTTTGACAAAGCTTTCGTCATGCTGTTTTTGCCATTCCCATTTTACGTTTTTATGTAATAACTTATACAATGGACATAAAATTGACGATGCGTCCGGTACAAAATCCCGGTAATAATTAACCAGACCTAAAAACGACTGTAATTGGGCAACATTTTGTGGTCTAGGAGCATTCATTATCGCTATTACTTTGTCCGGCGACTTCCTGATACCATTCCTATCTATTATGTGTCCTAAATAGCTTATTTCGTTCTTATAAAACTCACACTTACTCGCTTGTACAGTTAAACCCGAGCCTTCTAAACGTTGTAAGACAGCCCATAGTCGTTCTTTGTGCTCATCTTTATTTTTACCTGTTACTAGAATATCGTCCAAAAAAAATACTACGCCCTCTAAACATACCAGCATGCATTCCATCGCCCTCTGGAACACCGCTGGTGATGACGATAAGCCGAACACTAACCTTGTGAATTTAAAAAGGCCGCGGTGTGTATTGATGACGGTTAGCGCTTGTGATGGCTCATCCAATTTAAATTGGTTATACGCTATCGATAGATCTATCTTACTAAAACTTTTGAAAACAGTTCGGTTACCGTTGGGAGCGGGTACTTATCGACTAGTAACTGTTTATTAAGCGTGACGGAGTAATCCGCACACAACCTTAAATCACCATTTTTCTTCAATGCAGGCACAATTGGGGATGCGTAGTCCGAGTATTCTACGGGTTTTAATACCCCCAAGTCTAATAACCGGTCCAACTCCTTATTAATTTTATCTTTCAAGGCGAAAGGAACTGTGCGTGCTTTGAAGAAAATTGGTTTAGAGTCATTTTTTAGTCGCAGTGTAACGTTATATTTATTGAACTCCCCTAACTTTCCTTTGACTATCGATGTGTTATTGCAAGATACCGTGTTGACGACAGACACCAATTCTAAATTAAATGAATGAATGAAATCACGGCCCAATAGCGACACGCTGTTGTTCCGTACAACATAAAAAAATAAATTATTTATTCTACCTAGATATGCAACGGGCAGTTCGATTATACCGCACGTCTCGATATTTTCTCCTGTAAAACTCATTAATTTTCTATTGGTGAGGGATGAGGGCACGTTCCTAAAATGACAGTTGTAAATAGTTTCCGGAATCAAACTCACGGCGGAACCACTATCTATTTGGAACTCTAAAAGTAGTCCACCGACAACTACCCGTTCCGTCATTGGCCTACCCTGTGAACAACGAATGTTACAAATTAACTTACCATCGTCACCCGCATCCACGGTACCTTCCTCAATGCACCTTATTTCGGTATTAATCGAACACATTTTGCGCAAATGACCCTTTTGGTTGCACTTTTTGCACTTATAATTTTTAAACCGGCACTGTACCGCCTTATGATTAGAGTAACCGCAGACACTACACTTGTCTTTCTTGGAGATCGTAAACACGGGGTCCAGTGAGCCAGCGGCCACGGGAGTTCCGACGCCGATGCCGCGGGGCACGCCCGCCACGGCGGCTCGACGCGCACACCGCACGCTTTCCGCCATGTCTACCGCCTTTGCTAAGGTGAGTTCGCGCTGGTCTTGTGCGAACAACTTGTCCCGCTCGGGACCCGGTACCATGCCCATGATGAATCTGTCCAACAGGGCCTCTTCCAAGCTTCTAAATCCGCAGTATGCCGCTAAATCTCTGATTCTAGCAGCCCATTGAGTGTGCATTTCGCCCGGCATCTGTGTCGCTGAGTAAAAAGTAGATTTTTAATAGATTCAGGCGTTACTTTGCGAAATTCAAATCTATATGCAATTTGATCTAACCTGCTTTGCGTGCTTCCGCCACCAATTAGTTCATGCGGCCTAGCGCCGGCCGGCACCCACCCACTACTGTTAGTAATTGGTACATGCCGACGCTGCCATGGCTGCTCCGGTAGTCTCTGCCTCGGCTGCTGCGGTCGTCCGTCATCTGGAACAGAATCCGCATGCCCCCACCACCACCGTCGCTGCCACGACTGGCCTGGTCGTCGCTGCGATACGTGTTTCGCCTTTCCACGAGGCATCATCAGGCGTTGTAGACGTTAATCGTAAGAATAACATGCTACAAGTGACAAATCCATCGCAGTGCCGTCCCTTATATTGAATTGGGGGTGGGGGTGGATGGTGTGAGCGAAAAGATATTTAATAGTGGGGAATGGTTTACGTCAGTCTGTTTGTTCATGAGAGTAATTTTAGAATTTTTATGTTTATTAATTTCTAATTGTTCTGATGACGGACGACCGCAGCAGCCGAGGCAGAGACTACCGGAGCAGCCATGGCAGCGTCGGCATGTACCAAGTACTAACAGTAGTGGGTGGGTGCCGGCCGGCGCTAGGCCGCATGAACTAATTGGTGGCGGAAGCACGCAAAGCAGGTTAGATCAAATTGCATATAGATTTGACTTTCGCAAAGTAACGCCTGAATCTATTAACTATTTAATGGCAGCAAGTATAACTGATCAGGTGAAGGTGTATATTAAGTTGACAAAACTCCACCGCATTGCCGTTCAAAATCTCTGGTTCAACCAACAGTGCAAACACAACCACGTGATTCCCAACTATATTTTATAACATCACATTCACGTTCAATAGCGGCTAAAAAAGCCATCAAAAAAGCCCAATTCATCTGGCTAAATGAGGAATCACGTCGTTGGTTTGCCGTTAGGGACAACCTCAAATCACATTTAAAAATATTACATACCGAACTCGCCCACAAATTACATCCCGTAGAATTCGATTTAGTAGATCAAAAAGCCCGAGAACTCGCGTCTAATTTTATACACAAAAAGTACACCTCTCAAACAGACAAACTTGACAGACTCATTTCACAACAACGCCCATCTCCTGTGTTACAAAGTGATTTAACCTCAAATTACACTAATTCTGCATGTCACACCTTCTACCCCCGCGTAAAAAAATTATCAAATACACAGTTTACTAACCAGGAAATCACACTTTTGGAAAAGGGTTTAAAGTACAGTATCCCCCCCAAAATAACACAAACATCCCTTGAAAACCTGGCGGTTGACGCGGAGGTCGCGGTTATTAGAAATAAAAAAGATAATTTCTTAAAGCACTCCATAGCCCAACAACTTAAATGTTTTCCAAATCAAAATACCGTTAATAGTGAGGCCAAGACGTTGGTATCTGTCAGGCAGAGAATTTTAACCGATAATATTATTTTATCTAAAGCGGATAAAGGAAATACGTTAGTTATCATGGACCGTAATGAGTATAACTCCAAAGTCAGTGACGTTTTACAGACAGACAGCTTTTTGACGGTAAGTCAAGATCCCACCAACAAATATTTGGCCCAATTAAAGTTAACTGTTAACGGCTCGAAATATATCTTTCCGGATAATTCATATTCAAAATCCAAAATTATTCCCATGAATCCCCATTCTCCTATGCTTTATGGTTTACCAAAATTACATAAAATCAATATTCCAATAAGGCCAGTTGTGTCGTACATTGGAGCTCCCACCTATAAGTTGGCAAAATTTCTTAATGTACATATCCGTGAAAGGATATCTTTTGAGCCAAAACACAGTCTTAAAAATAGTTTACATTTAATTGATAGTATAAAAAACTTAGCACTACCCCCTTCTTCCAAATTAATTTCACTCGATGTTGAAAGTTTATTTACTAACGTACCTTACGAGGATTGTCTAAAAATCCTCAAGTCCTCTTTAGAAAGTAAATTCATTCATCCTGGCGAGACAGATGACATATTACGACTGACAAGACTTTGCATGTCTCAAAATTATTTTCAGTTTGATAATAAATACTATTTTCAAAAAGAAGGGTTAGCAATGGGGTCTTAGTCCATTGATGGCTGACTTATTTATGGATAATTACGAACGCGAACACATAATCGGTAAACCACATATATTCTATTACTATAGATATGTCGACGATATTCTCATATGCTGGACAGGTACCAATCGTCAATTGGATCTCTTTGTTTCCAAATTAAATAAAATCCACCCTAAAATTAAATTCACTTTAGAAATAGAACAAAATAGTTCACTTCACTTTTTAGATTTAACCATAACTAAAAATCAATCCCTCCATCAATTTTCGATATATCGTAAACCAACTCATACCGATACCACGATTCCCGCGTCATCCAGCCATCCTTGGCAACACAAGCTCGCAGCGTATAAAACTATGATACACCGTTTGATGAGCGTTCCATTAAGTAAGGATAATTACAACAAAGAACTTGATGTAATATATCAGATCGCGAAGTCAAACGGTTATTCCAAATCTACCATCGATAAATTATTGCGTAAAAAGACGAGTAGT
The DNA here is from genome assembly GCA_947507595.1 of Pyralis farinalis. Lineage (NCBI taxonomy): Eukaryota > Metazoa > Arthropoda > Insecta > Lepidoptera > Pyralidae > Pyralis > Pyralis farinalis. Next base: position 1,713,600 of record OX382283.1, read on the forward strand.
ATCGTTAACAGACTATTGTACGCGGTTCCATATATTTCGACAAATAAATACACTGCGAGTTTGTCATACCTGGGTAAAATCACTGACAAAATAGTTCACATATTTAGAAAAAATAACATACATGTTGCTCTCAAATCCCATAATTCACTCAAGTCACTTTGTAACACTAAAGATAAAATCCCGCCCAATAAAAAATCCGGCGTCTATAAGCTGTTCTGCGATGAATGTGAACACGTTTATATCGGGCAAACTGGTCGTAACTTTATAACACGATTTCACGAACACGTATCGGCGTATAAAAACAATCGCCCAGATAGGTCACACTTCGCCGAGCATCTTATAGACAAAGGACATAACTTATCACTAATACATATCAAATTTTACACACCATAGACAAAGGTTTAAAACTAAATATTAGGGAACAATTAGAAATTAATAAACATAAAAATTCTAAAATTACTCTCATGAACAAACAGACTGACGTAAACCATTCCCCACTATTAAATATCTTTTCGCTCACACCATCCACCCCCACCCCCAATTCAATATAAGGGACGGCACTGCGATGGATTTGTCACTTGTAGCATGTTATTCTTATGATTAACGTCTACAACGCCTGATGATGCCTCGTGGAGAGGCGAAACACGTATCGCAGCGACGACCAGGCCAGTCGTGGCAGCGACGGTGGTGGTGGGGGCATGCGGATTCTGTTCCAGATAACGGACGACCGCAGCAGCCGAGGCAGAGACTACCGGAGCAGCCATGGCAGCGTCGGCATGTACCAAGTACTAACAGTAGTGGGTGGGTGCCGGCCGGCGCTAGGCCGCATGAACTAATTGGTGGCGGAAGCACGCAAAGCAGGTTAGATCAAATTGCATAAAAAGTAGATTTTTCTGCAAACCCGATCCGTTTAGGTGTGAAGTGACTATCTAACAATACCAATATAGCCTCGTAGTCTACTTCGTCGACTTTTTTCGGCAGCGCCAAATCATTTGCCAGTTTGTACGTCGCCTTACTGAGTGCGCTGAGTAGTATTGCCCTCCATTTGACTATGATACACCGTTTGATGAGCGTTCCATTAAGTAAGGATAATTACAACAAAGAACTTGATGTAATATATCAGATCGCGAAGTCAAACGGTTATTCCAAATCTACCATCGATAAATTATTGCGTAAAAAGACGAGTAGTATCGTTAACAGACTATTGTACGCGGTTCCATATATTTCGACAAATAAATACACTGCGAGTTTGTCATACCTGGGTAAAATCACTGACAAAATAGTTCACATATTTAGAAAAAATAACATACATGTTGCTCTCAAATCCCATAATTCACTCAAGTCACTTTGTAACACTAAAGATAAAATCCCGCCCAATAAAAAATCCGGCGTCTATAAGCTGTTCTGCGATGAATGTGAACACGTTTATATCGGGCAAACTGGTCGTAACTTTATAACACGATTTCACGAACACGTATCGGCGTATAAAAACAATCGCCCAGATAGGTCACACTTCGCCGAGCATCTTATAGACAAAGGACATAACTTATCACTAATACATATCAAATTTTACACACCATAGACAAAGGTTTAAAACTAAATATTAGGGAACAATTAGAAATTAATAAACATAAAAATTCTAAAATTACTCTCATGAACAAACAGACTGACGTAAACCATTCCCCACTATTAAATATCTTTTCGCTCACACCATCCACCCCCACCCCCAATTCAATATAAGGGACGGCACTGCGATGGATTTGTCACTTGTAGCATGTTATTCTTATGATTAACGTCTACAACGCCTGATGATGCCTCGTGGAGAGGCGAAACACGTATCGCAGCGACGACCAGGCCAGTCGTGGCAGCGACGGTGGTGGTGGGGGCATGCGGATTCTGTTCCAGATAACGGACGACCGCAGCAGCCGAGGCAGAGACTACCGGAGCAGCCATGGCAGCGTCGGCATGTACCAAGTACTAACAGTAGTGGGTGGGTGCCGGCCGGCGCTAGGCCGCATGAACTAATTGGTGGCGGAAGCACGCAAAGCAGGTTAGATCAAATTGCATAAAAAGTAGATTTTTCTGCAAACCCGATCCGTTTAGGTGTGAAGTGACTATCTAACAATACCAATATAGCCTCGTAGTCTACTTCGTCGACTTTTTTCGGCAGCGCCAAATCATTTGCCAGTTTGTACGTCGCCTTACTGAGTGCGCTGAGTAGTATTGCCCTCCATTTGACCTTTGATTTGTCCGTTGCGTCCGGGATGTCGTTCGCAATGAACCATTGCGTTAAACGGGATTTATAGCTGCTCCAGTCATTAGATAGGTGGTCATAATTAGACAAAATGCCAAAAGACACTCCTGAAGACACTCTTAATTGCCAGTTCGGTCGTCGCCACGTGTTATATATGTACAAGGACGCGGAGGAGGTAAGTACTAGCAAACGCAGTGGTTAGTTGCACACTGATTTAATGGTCACAATAAGGTCGCGACGCGGCCGCGCGCTTGCACGCACACATACAATGTAACACTCACATTCGCATATCTAACAGTGGTAAACATTTTTGTTTGTTTGTTTGTTTGCTTGTTTATATAATCTTTATTGTACTACAAGGAATAACAAAATACAGATAAAAATATTGTTTGTACAATGGCGGACTTATCCCATCCGGGATCTCTTCCAGTCAACCATAGAATACCTGATAGGAAATGTCAATTTAATGAAGTAGGTATGAGCACAAAGTCATTCACACTATATTAATAAACAAACAAAACAATCTGTTACACATATAGATAAACGTAACGCAATACCATCGATCGACCATCGATAAATTATTGCGTAAAAAGACGAGTAGTATCGTTAACAGACTATTGTACGCGGTTCCATATATTTCGACAAATAAATACACTGCGAGTTTGTCATACCTGGGAAAAATCACTGACAAAATAGTTCACATATTTAGAAAAAATAACATACATGTTGCTCTCAAATCCCATAATTCACTCAAGTCACTTTGTAACACTAAAGATAAAATCCCGCCCAATAAAAAATCCGGCGTCTATAAGCTGTTCTGCGATGAATGTGAACACGTTTATATCGGTCAAACGGGACGTAACTTTGTAACACGATTTCACGAACACGTATCGGCGTATAAAAACAATCGCCCAGAAAGGTCACACTTCGCCGAGCATCTCATAGACAAAGGACATAACTTATCCCCCACTAATACATATCAAATTTTACACACCATAGACAAAGGTTTAAAACTAAATATTAGGGAACAATTAGAAATTAATAAACATAAAAATTCTAAAATTACTCTCATGAACAAACAGACTGACGTAAACCATTCCCCACTATTAAATATCTTTTCGCTCACACCATCCACCCCCACCCTCAATTCAATATAAGGGACGGCACTGCGATGGATTTGTCACTTGTAGCATGTTATTCTTCATTCATGTGGGGGCATGCGGATTCTGTTCCAGATGGCGGACGACCGCAGCAGCCGAGGCAGAGACTACCGGAGCAGCCATGGCAGCGTCGGCATGTAGCACGCACTAACAGTAGTGGGTGGGTGCCGGCCGGCGCTAGGCCGCATGAACTAATTGGTAGAGGAAGCACACAAAGCAGGTTGGATCAAATTGCATGTAAATGACGGATAGGTCATTATTGATATTAGCAATAGCCGAATTAATATCATCAAGTGAAGCAGATGCGTAAATTTGAAGATCATCGGCATATAAGTGATAAGAAGAAGAAAGAGACGTTACAATGCCATTGATGAAGAAGGAGAACAAAATAGGTGAAAGCACTCCCCCCTGAGGAACACCAGCCTTGCGTTCATACCAGTCGGACTTAGAGTCTTTAGTTTTTGTTAACTGCTTTCGGTTAGTGAGGTAAGACTTGAACCATAAATGAGCAGTGGGTGATAGGTTAAGGGTGCGTAATATACCAAGCAATATATCGACGTCAACTGTATTAAAGGCATTCGTCAAATCAAGTAAAACAAGGATTGTTATTTTTTTGTTATCTATATTATTATTGTCTCTTATGTCATCAGTGATTTTCACCAGTGCTGATAAAGTACTGTGCCCAGCTCGAAATCCCGACTGATGCTCACTCAGTAGGTTATGCCTTCGCAGATAGTTAGACAGACGCTGATACACAAATGCTCCAATACCTTGGACAAGACGGGTAGAATTGAGATAGGGCGGAAATCAGAAAAGGAAGACGGATTGGACTTCTTGGGGTGTGGTATTTATTATATGAGCTTTCTTCCAAGCTAAAGGAAAAACTCCATCAGTAATCGAGCAATTTAGAATGTTTGCCAGGTAAGGACCAATTACATATTTTATAGGCTCTAGCATATCAATACTAATGTCATCATCTCCCACAGCCTTGGATTTGATGGTATCCAGTATTTTGAGCACTTCTGCAGGTGTTATCTCTCCAAGGTCAAAAGAATCTGCATTGAATGTTGGCAAATCATTAAGATGTGCCAGCATAGAAAGTTTATTAAGTGGGTCGAAACCAGCTGGTGGCGAACTAAAATGAGCATTTAGGTTGTTAATATCCACGGTACTACAACAGCCATCAGTTTGTTGTTGCTTGCCAATACCTATTCCCTTCAAATACTTCCAGAGCTTATTGGGTGGACAGCTATCAATAGAGGAATGGATGTGCCTACGTTTGGCCTCTCTACACATTTTACTGCATCGGTTGCGCAAAGTGACGTATAATTCGCGGTTAGTCTCGTTAGGATTATGACGCATCTTAATCTTAGCCATATCCCACCTAGACATCATTTTTTTAATATCATCAGAGAGCCAGGGAGCAGGATAGTGCTTTATACGTACTGGTCGTAGAGGTGCATGTTCGTCGTATGCATTTAAAATTACAGTATTTAACGCTGCAACCTTTGCATCTACGTTACTAGCTAAGAGAATTGTTGCCCAGTTCGCATTGCGCACATCATTCACTAGTTTTTCCGTGTCAATTGCTGCCATATTGCGCGCTAATATAACACGGTGCCTTCGTTTGGGTAGACGTAGCTTGAAGGAACCATATATTAAATCATGGGCTGAGAAAGCCGGAGCGTTATATTGACCACTTTTAGGAAGCAGATCCGGTAAAGAGGTTATCATTAGGTCTAGGAGTGATGGTGGGCCATTATGTGGGAAATGGGTGGGGTTAAGTAGAACATGGTGAAGGTTAAGAGAATTGATAATTTGAAGAAGGTTTCTTGCTCTCTCATCATTTTTCAAGAGGCATGTGTTAAAATCGCCCATTATAATTATGTGATCAAATTGGGGATACAAATCTGTTAAAACTGTCTCAAGGGAATCAAAGTAATTGATGCGGAGGGAGGGACTATAGTATACACCTAAGAGTACTTTAGCGTAATGAAGAGTAATTTTCAGGAATAGGTGCTCAGGTGATTGCAATTCTGGTGTAGATTGCGATACAACTTCATGCACTATGTCACTACGTAAATATATTGCCACTCCACCGCCACCAACCATACGCATCCCACCGTCCTATTCTCTTAGGCAGGTGCGATCGCTTCTAATTAATTTGTAGTTAGGGAGAGGGTAAAGAGTGGAAGGAAGGGTCGGTTTTAAGGAGTTCTCAGAAATAAGAATTGCATGTACGTTATTAGAAGTAAAAGTAGAGAGCAAATCTGTATAGTGTGCAGCTATGCTTTGCGCATTTATATGTACTACATTGAAATTTTTAGGTAATGATGATAAGGTAAGATTCAGACTTTCCTCAAGGGAGGAAATGCCTGTCACACCACCAGAGCTATCCAAACTTTGATATGAAGATGACAAGGAATAGTATTCTAGATTCAAATCTTCATTTGACACATCCGACATCGAGCCAAAAGTTATATAGATATATAATAAAAATATATGAATATACAAAATAAATAAATATATATATAATATATATATATATATATATACTATTATTAAGTTATATATAACAAATATAAGCAAATTGATATATCCCCAGGCACTCGCCGGCAGCTGAAAAGAACCCAACTAGTTCCGTCAGTCAGGTTTAAGAATGTGACCGTAGCATTCAATTAACTTAAAAGACTGGCGAAACCAGTTTACATCTGTGTGGATAAAAAATCCAACAATCTATAATTCTAATTACATATATCTCAGATCGTGGGTACAGTGCTTCCTCTACAGCAAAATCAAAAAAATAATTTATTTTGTACGAAAGAAAAGAAATTATGGCAACTCCAAAATATTTACTATATCAATTCTCAATGGTAGCAAACCGAACGAAACTGTGAATGGAACGTGTTTATAATTTTAATGTACGAGTACGTTTCATTTCACGCACATGTCAGTTAGACCAAAGACTTATCTGTCACCATCATCTGCGACGATGTCAATGTCAGTAAATGATTCCATTTCAAACAATCACCAAATACATATTATTAAATTTTATATATTTTACTACCTACAATAATTCAATAATACGATTTTAAATGTAATTTGGAGTGTACCTTCATTATATAGTTCACACCGACTTTACAAAACAACAAATTCTTTATTTATTATTTATTTATTTATTTATTGTAAATCAAAATTTACAGCATTACAGTAACAAACTATTGCGCTATAAATTTCATACTATGTTTCATAATTTAATAACAATATTTCATTAATTCAATAACAATTTGGTAATTATATCTTAGTTAACTACCATCCATCCTCTCACAATGTCTAAGGCATTCATAATTCACATCCAGCCATCTCCACGCAAACAGATCAAAGTCGGGTTTTGATGACAGAAGATCATTGAACATAATTATTGCACGAACAAGAGGCGCCTTCGAGTAGGATACTGTCCGAGTCCGAGGTGGGGCCAGTAGAACTGAAACGCGTGGCCTCAGGCAGTAATTGGGCACTGGCGGGACGAAAAGCTTTACCAAACGAGCCACAAGTTCAGGACAGTCTTTTTCTCCTCTCATTATGCTACATGTAGTTATAAGTAAGTTGTAATTGCGCCTCACCTCAAGTGAGTTGAATCCTAGTGTGCCTAATAAGAATTTTGTCGGGAATAAAAAGGGATAATATCCAAAACATTTCCTATATAGGAACCTTAAAAAAGCTTTTTGCACTTTTTCGAGAAGCAATGCATAGGAACTCTCATGAGGATTCCACACGATGCTTGCAGTTTCAAGTTTAGTTCTCACGAGCGCATTGTAAATTAATTTGATAGCATTCGGATCACTGAAATCACGTGCACAACGAATTATGAAACCCAATCGTCGAAAACAATTTTTGGCTAAAGATTTTATGTGATTATGAAAAGTTAGGTTGATGTCAAAGATAACACCTAGGTCCTTAACGGAGTTTACTCGTGATATAACGTCAGTGCCCAGAGTATATGAGGCAAGAATTGGTGTTGTGGATCTAGTGTAGGACATGACACAGCATTTCGCCGTATTAAAATGAAGCTATTGCTTAAATAATTAAATGGTGCTTCAATGGAGTAATACCAATAGTATTACTCCATTGAAGCACCGAGTTGATATCATCCTGTAATGATATACAATCCGAAGGCTGCTGTATTGCGTAGATTAATTTCAGATCGTCAGCATAAAGTAAGCACCTGGAATTCTTGAGAACAAGTTCAAGATCGTTTATCATCACACAAAATAAAAGGGGTCCAAGAATTGAGCCTTGACTGACACCGGATCGTGTATGATATGGTTTTGATACATGGCATCCGTACTTGACATATTGTTGTCGATCACGCAGATAGTCTGCAAACAGTTTTAATAAATTGGGTGAGAAGCCAATGCGATCCAGTTTATTTAATAAAATGTCATTATCAACGCGATCAAAGGCCTTCATGAAATCAAAATAAATGACATCAACCTGTGAACCTTTATCCAACTGCTCAGAAATAAGACCAACAACAGTCAGAAGATTGGTGTCCACCGAACGATTTCTTCTAAAGCCATGTTGTGAGTCATATATGTATGGTTTAAGCTGGGATGATAAATGCTTATGTAGAATAGACTCTTATATCTATAGAACGAACAATTTAGCAAGTGCCGAAAGTATAGCTAGCTAATAAATAAATAAATAATAAATAAATAAATGACCCTCGTACTTAAATAGTGTTACAAACAGATGGAGCTAGAAACAGAAACTAAGCGACACTATATAATATGATTAAATATTACATATAAGCATTTTACAAGGACTTGAGAATATCAATGACCTGTCTTTTAAATACAGGCTTAGATAATGAAAAGATGTCGATAGAATTGAAGCAATCATTATTATGATTGCATTATACGGCACAGTGGTGCACGTATACCAGCATTAGTTTTACAGTTGTGAAGCATAAATAAGTGATGAGGATATTTATCACGTATACGCTGAGAACTACTAGGGATACGATAATACACTTGATTAGTTAAATTTACGCAATCAAATTCGTTATGACACAACTTTAACAAACACACAGAATCAAGAAGTAACCTTCTATTTCTCAAAGAAAGAATTTTAAATTTATTTAAAAAATCATCATAAGGCAATCGTGAATGGTAGCATTTATAATAAACATTACGAAGAAATTTACATTGGACAGATTCTATTTGATCTATATAAATATTATACAGGGGATTCCATATAACAGTGGCATATTCTAACTGCGATCTAATTAATGAAAAATATAAATAAGTATATGTGTGTGGTCTCTTAAAATGTAGACATGTACGCATAGCAAATCTATAAAGTTGATATGCTTTATTCGTGATAAGGGCAATATGTAAATTTAAATGCAATTTTGAATCTAGAAGAATTCCAAGATCTTTCAAATAACAGATACTTTCTCGAGAGGTGAACTACATAAACTATAGGTATGCTGTATAAAATTGATTTTTTTCGTAAAGGTTATAGATTTACACTTTGAAATATTCAATTGCAATTTATTGTCATGACAGTACATGGAGAGGCGATCGAAATCTTGCTGTAACTTAAAGCAGTCATCTACACAAGTAATTTTTCGAAAAACTTTTAGATCGTCTGCATATAGAAGAAATTGACTATTTTTAAAACAGTCACCTATGTCGTTGATAAATAGCACAAATAACAAGGGACCCAAAATTGAACCCTGAGGCACCCCAGATAATATAGTTATGGCTGCAGAAGTAAATACATTAACTTCAAATTTTTGGGTTCTGTTAGTAATGTATGACTGTAACCTACGAAAGAGATTGTCACGCATGCCATTGAAAGAAATCTTGCTCAATAGCATTGCATGGTCCACCCTATCGAAGCCTTTACGGAAATCAGTGTAGACTGAGTCCACTTGCATACGATCATCCATGCTTTTGAATAGAAAATTAGTATATACTAAAAGATTGGTGTCTGTGTATCTACCTTTCACAAAGCCATGCTGTTCTGGTATAATAACGTTATGAGTTGTAGAATAAATAGCTTCATGGACAAATCTCTCGAGCACCTTCGCCATAATGGATATAATAGAAATGGAGCGGTAATTTTGCCAATCAGTCGATTGCAATTCTGGACCAAAAGTGCACCGATGTGCGGATTAGGGCGTCCCCCGTTGGTGACGCGCACCGATTCGTCCCCGTCGGTGCGAATATAGCTGTATGCGGCGGTGGGGGCCGCCACCCACCACGCAGCGCCAATTCCGGCGGGACGAGGGGAGATGAGTGCCGTATAGGCACGTGGAATGTGAGAGGTGGATTGAATGATAAGACGAATGAATTGATAGACATAATGAATGATAGATGTTTGGATGCTTTATGTGTGACAGAGACTAAGCGCTAGGGGAGCGACACCGATGATCTGCCCGGTGGGATGATGACCCTATGGTCTGGGGTAGACCGGGACGATCATGCCAGTGCCGGTGTAGGTGTCGTACTCTCCTCTCGCTTAGCCACTGGTGTAAGAGATTACTGTTTGGTAGGGCCTAGACTTCTCTGGGTTCGTATAAAACTGGGCATCACGCGAGTATTTCTGGTTGCAGTATACGCTCCCGTAAGCTCAGCGTGTGCTCAATAACTGGAGAAGTTTTGGGAGTCTGTAAGGGATGTTCTGGACTTAGCCGAAGGGAATGAAAGATTAATTATGTGTAAAGATTTGAATGGATGGGTTGGGACCAAGCGATACAGCTATGAAGCTGTTCTTGGTCCGTATGGAGATAAGAGAGTGAACGAAGCAGGTAAGTCGATACTAGATTTATGTATGGAACGAAACCTCCTCGTGTCGAATACTTTATTTCATCATAAGGATATTCACACGTATATATGGAGAAGGAATGACCAAAAGAGTGTGATTGATTTAATTTTAATAGATAGACGTCTCCGAAATGTTATAATGCATACAAGTGCCTTTAGAGGCCCCACTCTTGAGACGGACCATTACCTGGTGGTAAGCCGGTTTGTGGGCCTTTTTAGGAAGTGGAGGCACTGGCGAGTGCGTATCCCTTTCGGAGATCATGAAAGGATAATGAGCGAAAAATTGCAAGTTGAAAGTGTAAGGAGAATGTATGTGCATCTAGTAAGTGAGAGACTTGCAAATACAAGCCTCTCCGACTCAGATGTGGATGATTGTTGGAAAGTTTTGAAAGAAAGTATGGTGGATAGTGCAAAAGAAGCTTGTGGATGCGCAAAGAGACGTAAAATAGCGAAAGGAGATGCCTAGTGCGATGCGGAGGTTGAATCCTCCGTAGCAAGAAAGAGGAAAGCGTGACTGGATTACGTATCATCTTTGCCCTTAAATGAAAATATGAGAGAAAAGAAGAAAGAAATGTACCGTCTATGCAAGAATGAAACCAAGGCTTTAGTGAAAGAGAAGCGTGAAAGACAAATTATGAATGCGGAAGAGAGGCTGACGAAAAACTTCGAGGCAAATACCAAACTCTTTTGGAGAGAGGTAAAGAAGTCTCGGAGTGGTTCGTCGGCATCCAGAATGGATAAGATAAAGTCTAAAGCTGATGTCATTCTTGCGAACACTCAGGAAGTGTTAGAACGGTGGAGTGAATATTTTGAAGAAATGTAAAATCAGCGGGAATTGATCTGATCACAGCTGAGATGATCAAATTAGGTGGCACTTACGTCCGGGACGCCTTCTGGTACTTATGCAATCTATGCTGGAGAACTGGAACCCAATGGACTGGAGATGCGCAGTCATCGTGCCCTTGTATAAAGGCAAGGGGTCATGCATGGACTGCGCCAGCTATAGGGCCATCAGTTTGATCAGCTTAGCAGCAAAAGTATATGGAAAGGTGATTGAAAGGAGAATGAGGGTGAAATCCGATGAAATGCTGTGGAACGCACAAGGAGGTTTCCGAAATAGAAGGGGATGTACGGATCAAGTTTTCTCGCTCCGCAATATCGTAGAGAAGCATCTGGCCATAGACCAGAAGGTTTTCTGTGGTTTTGTGGATCTTGAGAAAGCCTTTGATATGGTTGTGCGAAAGGAACTGTGGGACATATTGCCGAGATATGGGATTGACGGTTCACTGCTCCGTGCTGTGCAGTCCACTTACAAGGATTGCTCAGCATATGCGCGGATAGACGGTGGCATGTCACCCTGGTTTGATGTCAGAATTGGTGTCAAACAGGGTTGCATGCTATCTGCTAGGCTGTTTATCCTGTATCTCGATAGTTGTCTGCAGAGAATAAGGTCAACTAATGTGGGATTGCGCATGGGTGACTAATGGTGAACTATCTGCTGTATGCAGACGATACCGTGCTATTAGCAGATACACCATCTGAACTGCAAACACTGGTCACAACGATGAAAGACGAATATATGTAGAAAGGCTTACTACTGAATGCGAAAAAAACAAAGATAATGGTATTTGAAAGAGAAGAATCCAGAACTAATGTAAGGATTACGATTGATGATGAAGTGTTGGAACAAGTGGATGAGTTTGTATATCTTGGATGCGCTTTCAGCAGGGATGGAAGGTACACCACAGATATGGAAAGACTAGTGAGTGCTGGGAATAGTGTGAATGGAGCGTTGGGAAAACTGCTTGGCAGTAAAATCCTGAGCAAGAAGGCACAACTCGCTATACACAATGCAGTGTTGGTCCCAACGCTAACTTATGGAAGCGAGAGCTGGGTATGGCAGAAAGAGCATGAAAGTAGAATTAACGCGGTCGAAATGCGAGCGCTGCGCAAAATTTGTGGCGTGAGGCTTGTAGACCGTATTCGCAATGATGATGTTAGAAATAGAGTTGGTCTGAAAGAGAGCGTCGGTGTTAAAATAAGAAGAGGCATGTTCCGATGGTTCGGACATGTAGAAAGAATGCAAGATGAAAAAATGACGAAACAGATATACAATGCAAAAGTGGAAGGATGTAGGAGCCGGGGAAGGCCAAGACTTACCTACCATGACCAAATTGGTCGTGTTCTATCAGAAGGTGATGTCAGGAGCCCTAGAAACCGGCGAGCGTGCATGACAAGAGCAATGAATGTTAAAGAAGCGAGTAAGATATGTAAGGATCGAGTCACGTGGCGCTCGGTTCTCTCTGCCTACCCCGCAAGGGATTTGGCGTGAAGTTATAGATAGATAGATAGACCATTATGGTTGGTACTTAATAGAGAGTTGCTACTATTTTCATAAACTGATGCAAATTATGACGAAAATAAATTACAAATTTCTTCTGGTTTACTAGCAGTACGATCTTTATAATTCATAGTGCCCGCGACCCCGCTGCCACCCCTACGGCTATTTACATAAGACCAGAAAACTCGTACATCCCTCCGGAGACCTTCCTCTATTGACTTAATATCTATATCTATATATATATCTATATATATATAATATATATCTATATATTATATATATATATATAAAAGAAAGTCGTGTTAGTTACACCATTTATAACTCGAGAACGGCGGGACCGATTTTTATGATTTTTGTGTCTTTGGATTTGTCTTCGTCCGGAATAGGATAATAAGTATTAAAACATGGAAGAAAAAAATAACAAAAAAATAATTATAAAGTAAATTCCATTTCTGATACATTTTATATGAAATGCTTTTTTTACGATATTTCAAGAATGAATCGACAAATTTAATTGAATATATTTTTTTGTGTGCAATTTGATCTAACCTGCATTGTGTGCTTCCGCCACCAACGAGTTCATGTGGCCTAGCGACGGCCGGCACCCACCCACTACTGTTAGTAAGTTTTTTTTTTTTTTATTTCTTCATAAAACAACATGCCGACGCTGCCATGGCTGCTCCGATAGTCTCTGACTCGGCTGCTGCGATCGCCCGCTATCTGGAACAGAATTCGCATGCCCGCACCACCACCGTTGCTGCCACGACAGGCCTGGTCGTCGCTGCGACACGTGTTTCGCCTCTCCACGAGGCATCATCAGGCGTTGTAGACGTTAATCGTAAGAATAACATGCTACAAGTGACAAATCCGTCGCAGTGCCGTCCCTTATATTGAATTGAGGGTGGGGGTGGATGGTGTGAGCGAAAAGATATTTAGTAGTGGGTAATGGTTTACGTCAGTCTGTTTGTTCATGAGAGTAATTTTAAAATTTTTATGTTTATTAATTTCTAATTGTTCCCTAATAATTAATTTTATACCTTTGTCTATGGTGGGGATAAGTTATGTCCTTTGTCTATGAGATGTTCGGCGAAGTGTGACCTTTCTGGGCGATTGTTTTTATACGCCGATACGTGTTCAGCGTTCAGCACAGCAGCTGTTCTGCGATGAGTGTCAACACGTTTATATAGGTCAGACTGGTTGTAATTTTATAACACGATTTCACGAACACGTATCGGCGGTGATTATTGCTGGTTTGTTGTGGTTATTGCTGGTCAACGTTAGTCGGCCGACACCATTTGAATCACTTCGAACTGTCAATGGTGTAGTGTGCCTAATATTTCATGGTACATGCTCAATTTGCTTGAAAACGATACTCATTGGGTCATGATATTAGTTGAAGCCGATGCTATATTTTAAAGTGCTTGCCACGGAAACCACATAAATTATGGTACAAAACATATATTAAGTATGTCATAAGACATTTTACATCGAATTCGTGTCAGTTCAGGGAATCCCGATCTCGAAGTGAATGAAGAGATACATAACCCGGCTTTGCTTTTAATCGAACACATGTGGTACATCGTGTGTTAGTGAAGTTAAGAATGCTACTACCAAATCGTGGAATGAACGTCGCTTTTAGTCGAAAATTGGAATGTGATCGTGAATATGTTCGAAATAACATACCAACAGAAGGAAATGTGCGATATGTTAACGAAGGCAATTGATGATGTAAATGGTTTATTTTTCCTCGACGCGCTCGGTGGAACTAGGCAGACAGGCATTGAATTTGTCCACTTTGCACACTTTTCGCAAGATGTCCGAAACTGCATTTGGTTCCTCTAGGATAGCGGTCATGTTACTAAAAAAACGCACAACGTCTCATACAATGTTGAAATTATCGTTAAACCTTCAAACGACTGAAAAACCGTCATCCAACATTGCAAAACACTCAGCAAGGACCAAAGTTTTCGTAACAAGTAAATTCATCATCAGGGATAAGTACCCGTATAAGACGTAAGTACAGTATAAGAGAGGTCGCTAGATGGCGCTTACAGTGGTTAGATCGGCTCCATATAAAATATATATTTTTAATAATTCTAATGGAAATTCTAGTAATATTTTTGGATAGATAACAATTTATATTAGTGATAATCATTGTGTAGTGATAGTGACTAAAACTGTGGCACTTACGAGGGAATGTAAACTGAATGTACGTACTTTTTAACAAGTGACTAATTTTTATCTTTGTAGTGTAATTGAACCGCTTAATTACACTCAGATTTTTCAGCGGTTCTGATGAATAATACTTTTTGACAGTCTCTAAATGCAATTATACATTTCCCAACAAAAACATTTCAAGCTCAAAGTATTTGAAGGGTAGCTTATTATTTATTTTTTGTGTGTTACGGGTTCATAAAATTGTATTGATGCCGGATACTCACCGCTAGATGGTAGCATAACAATTAAATACATCAAACAGTGGAATAAATATTAGAGCCATCTTTTATTTAACGGTTGAACTTCATTAGTGAAGCTATTAGAAAATCTTTCACTGCTGGGTGTTATCGCCAGGCACCACCAGAGGGCAATATCTAACTTATGTGAAAATGTCTACTGATAAGAGTGGCAATAAACAGTGCGGTGGATGTTTGAGTGAAATCAAAGACAGCAAATTCCTGGCCTGTGGCGGCTGTGGCCAGTACTACGATCTTGAGTGTGCTAACGTTTCGGAGACGTGCTTTTACAGTACTCTCACACGGGAGCACAAGGACGGCTGGAGATGTGCGTTATGTGTGAGCAGACAACCCAGGGTCGACAACACTAACACCCCGGTCCGTGCAGCTAATGGCGGTGTTACGTTGACTCGTGGTGGTGGTATAAAGGATCCCGTACGGTTCGAGTCCTCCATAGCTGATCAGTCCCACTCAATTGTCGACGATTCGAGTCGAATCTTGGATGACACTGCTCATAACTTGACCGTCGAACTATCAGACGTTCAGTCGCTCGTAATCGAGATGCGGCTGTTCCGGGCGGAGATGAGAGAGGAGATGAGGGCTAGCCGCACACAGTTGGTGTTGCTTAATGAGACACTTTCTGTCGTCACCAACAGAGTACTTGCATGTGAGAGTCGCATTGATCATATGGATGTGCGAATGTCAGCCTTGGAGAACCGAGTCAGTGATGACAATGGTGGTAAAGGGGTCGACGGGTCGTTGTCGGCATCTATAGCTGAACTGAAAATGGAGTTGAACGACCGCGACCAGGATCTGCTACTTTGCGACGTAGAAATTTCTTGTATACCTGAGCAGAGAGGAGAAGGGTTATCACACATTGTCGCAACTATTGGTAGTAAACTTGGAGTTGATCTTGCTGTCCAGGACGTGGTCAGTGCCGTGCGCGTGGGACAGTCGTCGTTGGTATCATCGGGTTCGTCCGACGCAGCGTCGGCCGAGGCGCCTCTCTCGCGACCGAGACCCATCGTTATGAGACTTGCACGGCGAGCACTTAGGGACCAATTGCTCCAGGCGGCTAGGGTGCGTCGTGGTGCCACCACCGAAGGCCTGGACGTCCCGGGACCGCCGCGCCGCTTTTACGTGAATGAGAGGCTAACAAGAACCAACCGTCAGCTGTTCCGGCGGGCGCGCGAATTTGGAGTTCGTCTTGGTTGGCGATACGTATGGACGCGAGATGGTCGCATATTCGCAAGGCACCACCACGGCGCAGATGCTCCACGTTATAGGATTAGAGTTGAGGCCGACCTGGCCCGAGTTTTTGGTCAGGACGCTGTTAGGTCTCTTGATGGACATTAATTGTCTTGTTAATGAACTCGTATGCATTCTATGTATTCACAAACAGCCTATTCGCATTGTTTTTGTCGTATATAATAAAATCACTATGTCTAAATATATAAAAGAATATTGTATAAATATTAACAATGTTTACCATGTGTCGTGTACTCTTGGATTCCAGTGTACTCTTGGATCTCAATGTACATGTAATGATTCTCTGTGTGGAAATAAACTCCGAATGGTAGCCACAATATATTGTAATATTAAGCGTTGTAATTTTGTTGTAAGTTTGTGTGTCGCAGTGATACAGCTCAAACTGCATGAATATACATCTATATTTATATCACTACATGCAATTATTAATATTACTAATTATACAAAAATAATCATTACGCCAAAAACGAATACATCACTATATAACTATATTTATTATTACACTGTTTATATTATCTACACAAATACATCATTTAATTTACAAAAAAAATTTACACAAAATATACATTCTTGTAGAAATTGGATTTATCATCCAGCATATAATTATGCTTGTGCTTATTTGTGTGACTCCACATTATTAGCATTCACAGTTTTTACCTCCCTAATTGTGTTATTATTGTTATATTGTTACATATCATCCTATCCGTTTTTAAATGAAAATGAATACTAAAACAAAATTTTTAAAATTAGCACTTTTCAATGCGGGATCTTTGAATACAGGGCAGGATGACTTCCTTATTGCATTGAACAGGTTTAAACCCGACATTGTTGCAATTAATGAGACATGGCTGCCGGCTGGCAGGGAGGCCCAAGCGCCGGCGCCGCCCGGCTATCGTCTGCGTAATGCGCCGCGGCCGGCTCATATGCGGCGCAAAAATACCTCAGCGGGTGTTGGTGTGGCTTTCTACACTAAGCGGAGCTTGCGTGTGCGTTTCTTAAAACACCCCGACGACAGTGGTATTGAGCAACTATGGCTTGCGACACAATTAAATGGCCATCGCCTCATTGTAGGCACAGCATATAGGGCACAATGGGTAAATGTAGACTTGTTTATGGATGCATTGACCGATTCTATTAGTAGTTTCTCTAATTACGAATACATTGTGCTCCTAGGAGACTTTAATATCGATATGCTCGATAGCTCTGGCGTCCATTATCCTAAGATGAACCAATTTTTACAATATTTAGATCTACAGCAGGTGGTGAACGGACCAACGCACTCTTCTGCTGTCACGAAAAAGGTTACTCTTATCGATCTCGTGTGCACTAATTGCCCAGTTAAGGATGTATCTATAACGAATATTACTGGAGCGTTGGGTCATTCAATGATAAATATCAATCTTATGTTAAAAAAATCCAAATCACTGCCTAAATTTGTAACATATAGACCCATTAAATATATTAACATCAATCAGTTCAACAAGGACATGGTTGCACTGAATTGGAAGTCAGTGTCTCAGTTGTCAAATGTAGAAAATATGGTTAAACAGTTTAATTTTCTTCTTTTATCTCTTCTGGATAAGCATGCTCCACTCATCACTAAAAAAACAAAATCTAATTATTCTCTGCCTTGGATAACAGATACTATAAAACTAATGATTAATATACGAAATGAAGCCCATAAGACCTATTGTCAATCGAACTCCAATATACACAAACAGTACTATAAAGATCTAAAAAAAATTGTTGCTAAAAGTATCACTAATGAGAAACGTGCCTACTATAATCATTATGTTAATTCGAATATAAATAATAGTAAACTTTTTTGGAAAAATATTAAGAACAAAATATTAATGGATCCCAGTAAAGGTGATTGTTTACCAGATAGTTTTAATGACCCTAATGCAATTAACGACCACTTCTTGCACGTGCCGGGACCTGACAGCGTTTCAATATCACAACTGACCTACTTCGAATTTCATCGTTTCAATGCGCAAACTCCCCTATTTGAATTGCATACAGTAACTGAAACTGACGTCACCAAATATATTATGTCAATAAAATCGAATGCTATAGGGAATGATGGTATTGGCAGGGATATGGTCTTACTTACATTGCCTCATACGTTGGGAGTTATTACTGATATTATTAACCAATCAATTATAACCGGTATCGTGCCTCATCAGTGGATATATTCTCTAGTAACTCCTAGACCAAAATTGAACCAACCCTGTGAACTTAAAGACATTAGGCCGATAAGTATCTTACCGTTCCTCTCAAAAATTTTAGAGAAAGCCATTTATGAACAGGTAATTAGGTATATTGAGGAAAATGACATACTACCATCTCACCAGTCTGGATTTAGGAAGGGTAGGGGCACTGTTACAGCTTTGCTTGATGTCACGGATAATGTACTTGTCGATCAGGATGATGGAAAGGGCACAATACTGGCATTACTCGACTTTTCCCGTGCGTTTGACTGTCTCAACGTTCCACTGCTTCTCTCCAAGCTGGCGTACTATGGTTTCGGTGATACTGCCATTAGATGGTTTGATAGTTATCTGAGTTGTCGATACCAAGCTGTTAAACTCCGGAAAGAGGATGGTACCTATGTTCTCTCGACTCCTAAACCTGTAACACGAGGGGTACCCCAGGGTTCCATACTTGGGCCTCTTCTTTTTATTATATATAGCGCTGATCTTCTAAGTGTAGTGAGAGGATGCAGGTATCATTGTTACGCTGACGATGTTCAGCTATATATTCCCGTGGACCCCGGTAATGTAGCTGAAGCCGTGCAGACTTTGAACGAAGACCTGGATAGAATCGCGTGCTGGGCTACTGCTAACGCTCTCGTGCTTAACCCATCTAAGTCCAAATTCATGGTCCTTGGCTCTAAAAACCAAACAAAGCTAATCTTAGATAGCCATCCAGTTGTAACGGTGCTTGGCACGATCGTAGAACGAGTTAGTGAGGCTAGAAATTTGGGTATTATTTTCGATACTGAACTGCGTTTTGATAACCACGTTTTGGGTCTAGTGAGGAGTTGCTTTTATAGGCTAAAATTGCTGTATAAAATTCGTAATTACCTCACTGAACAAACACGCATAACCCTCTGCGAGGCGCTAATACTATCCATACTTAACTACGGTGACTTGGTTTATGGGCCGCGCCTACTGTCAAGAACTCGGCGGTTGATTCAGCGTATACAGAACGCCTGTTGCCGTTTCTGTTTTAATATTCCCCCGCGTGCTCATATATCTCCTTTTATAAATGGTGCTTTAATGCTTAATATGGAGTCACGCAGAAAAATGCATATGGCAACCCTGATCTATGACCTTGTGAAATTCGAAAATCCACCATATCTCCATGCTAAACTAAATTTCTCAAAATTTCACAAGCTGTATGGATCAGGTGTACCCCGAGCCGCGCGGGCACCTTTAGCGACATACAAGCATAAAACTGTTGCTTTCAGGGGCAGTTTCCGCTACCAGGCGACCAAATGCTGGAACAATATACCTCCACCAATAAGAAATGTGTCCTCAAGATATGTCTTCAAAAATAGAGTCAAAACAGTGCTATTGGAGGAACAAAGGCTGGGCTAGATATAGCTTTTCGTCGTACTTTGGTCGCTCTGGAGGTGATTGTCCTCTAGTTTGCTTGAATGGGTATGGGTGGCTTTGTGTGCCCGTAACCTCGCTAAGTTTCGCTGCTGGTTTTAATTATATTAATCCATTTTCACACTCATATATACACTGTTCATAAGTTGTGAATATTTATGCATAGATACCTATTGTATAAATATATGTATAACATCCGTGGCGTTATTCCTGCATGCGTCTCCTTAATTTTCAGGCAGCTGCTGAAAATCAGTGGTTTGCTCTTTGAGCAAATAATGCACTGAGCCGCTGCCTTTTTGTATCACTGCGACACACAATTTATTGTACAATTACTATTGTATTTAGTGTTTCCTCATTGTTGACCTGCTGATATTTACTGTTGTGTGTCATGGAGATACAAATAAATGGCTTATCTATCTATCTATCTATCTACCCAATGGCGCCTAAACGCGTATTGAAAGCGTATCTAAGGATGTGGGCAATGAGTCGAGATGTTTTGGAGGCGCAATGAATCTACTGTCTGGCGATTTCCGCCAAATACTACGAACCATTTCTAGATCGACCGCTGCCGTTAATATAAACGCTTGCCTTAAATCATAGTCTCTGTGGCGTTATGAGACGAAACTTTAGCTGACGGCAAACATGCCAGTTGCATTGCTAAACGATCCATCTGTTGGAGCTTTCGCAAAGCAATTACTGACTTTCGGTAATGGTCGCATTCCTGTCGACTAATCTAACGAATTGAGTTTGTTCCCACCGAATTTTGCAATTTCTTCTTAATGAAGAACGAGCTCATCAACAAAGTGTTACCGAGTATCTTTGATCACCACCAAAGTCACAATTGGTTGAGTGAACGAGTAATTCAAATAAAAATGTAGAACATTGAAACTTCAGAATTAAAAATTAAATCGTTGCTCTACTGCATTCCTACAAAACTACAGACTATGAAACAAACCAAAACGAAGCAACCACCTATACAACTGAATAGTTAAACTCATTGGATCAGCCAGACTTGCCCCCGCACAATTTACAAGTGAAGGTTAGCTCGGCAGTCAATTCAACGAAGGAAATCGACTCGAATGCAACCCATCCAACAAACAGCTTAATATAAAGTAGTACAACGATGGTACGCTAATAATTTCGTTCGCTTATTTAAAGCTAATACTTTGCCGCCATGCGAATTACATCAGTTATAATATTTTTAAAATACGTCTCATTTATATTTTTGAACATTTATTATAATTAATTAATTTCGACTACTCATTTTGTCTTAATAAAAAATACCACCTAATAAGTTAACACACCATTTATTGATTCTGAGGCGGTACGAAGTTCGCCGGGTCAGCTAGTAACTATTAAAACACTCGGAACACATTTTTTTAAAACGCGTCCTGTAAACAGAAGACGTCTTATGATCGCTCATATTTCCATATTTTTTCCAACTGACCCATGACTTGTTTTTATTTTTAAATAAATGTATAAGTAGTCGAGAGAACCAAACAGGATAACCTCTTGACTTCGAAAATCGTACAGGAACCGTGCTCTTAATAATTTTGTATATGCGTTTATAAAATACATTGACCGATGAGTCCACCGTTAACCCCCGCAACAAATTCTCCCAGTCCACTTCACGAATACTTTTATTTATTACATCATAGTTTGCCTCTGTAGTGTTGTGGGTGTGTATCGGGATATCTCCAATAAAAAACACCGATCACTTACGTATGTGTTGTAATGTTCCATACACACAATATAAAAATACAGTAGCAATTATTACACTGGCACAATACACAAATATCAGCGGAAGCAAGAAGAGTAAAGAAGAGTACAGATTTTTTAGCGGGAAGCGCAGGTACGTAGCAACAAATATTAATCAAAGCAGCGGGCGTCCGGTATGTGAGCCATCAGCGGAGTGAGGTGCGGGTGGCGGCGCTCGCGACGAGTGATCGAGTGCCGCGACATCTTCCGACACGACGCGACGATGCTCGACGACTGGCTCACGACACGACTGTGGATCTTGAAGGTAAGTGTCTTATTTTTGTATGTAGATAGTGTATTTATGTATATGTGTAAGTTATGCGATCAGTTCACATGCATATCGCTGATCCAGCACCTCATTGCACACGGCACCATTGCACACGGCACTATTGCTTAGTAACAACATGGCCGATTTGCGCAACCCAAGTAAACTGCTGATGCAGCTCCTCGCGCGGCCAGCGGGTCTACGTGATGACGACGCGACCTCACTTTGCTCCTACACATCGGGCGGGTCACATCTATATATTAGGCTAGCATTAAAATCAATGTAATATAAAGTTAGTTAATAAAGTATTAATTATAATTTTGGTTTTTTTTCGGTTTCTTTATTGCCGAAAATATAAGTGGCGCAGTCGTACGGATACTTGACTGATAGGGTAGCTAGGAACACCGGGATATTCTGGGATTTCGCTACCGCGCGTGAGCGACGAACGCGGCGTATCCGCTATCCCACCAGGACGACGCGTACCCGTCACTCCATCAGCAAGTACAAGAACCAAAAGTCGGCAGAAGAGGCGTTTCCAGTCATCGAAACTAAGAAGAAAGACCAGAATGAAACTGTAAGTGCACTGAATATTTCTTATTCGTGTTGCTATATCTATTCCTAAGTCCTATATATCCTTTCAAAATTTTTCAAAAGGATAAAAAGGGTCCTAGCGAGGCTGCAATCAGGCAGACTCGTAGGCAGTCAGTTTTAGACTCTAATAGAATTATTAATAGTGAGTTAAATCTAAGTAGTTTATTTAGCGATCCGTTCGAATCGGATTTAAAAATGGTTCACGACCCAGACACAATTTTCAAGGCGCTTCGCCCGGTCCCCGAGTTCGATGGGAACCCAAATATATTAACTAGGTTCATTAATATATGCGACAGGATAGTTGCTGACTATATGTCATTAGAAGCAGCCGGGGCATTAGGAAACCTTTGTTTAATTAACGGGATTCTCAATAAAATTACCGGACCAGCGGCAACCATAATTAACTCTAGTGGTATTCCGGATAACTGGCAGGGTATCCGTGAAGCATTAGTCAATAACTTCTCTGACCAGCGGGATGAAACAGCCCTATACCATGACCTGTCAATTGCTACTCAAGGTCAGAAATCACCTCAAGAGTTTTATGACCACTGCCAAACCTTGTTTAGCACTATAATGACATATGTGACTTTACACGAGACCGTGGGTACCACTATCGAGGCTAAGCGGCAACTTTATAAAAAACTTACTATGCAAGCATACGTTAGGGGCCTTAAAGAACCACTTGGATCACGAATTCGTTGCATGCGGCCACCTACAATAGAAAAAGCACTTGAATTTGTGCAGGAGGAGTTAAATATAATGTACCTCCAACAGCGCAACGATACACTACCTAAAGCGTCGCATTCAAAATTAATTCCCATGGCCAATGCTAATACTATACCAATATCTAAGGGATTCTCTATGCCTATGTCACAGCCATTTATGCCACCAGTGCAGAAGCCTGCACCTATGCAACTTCAAGGCTTTAAGTTTAATCAACCTATGCAGCAACCATTCAAATTTAATCAGTCATACCAAGGTCCTTCACGCACGCAACAAATGTTCAGGGCGCAACCGCCTAATTACCGTCCTAGTAGCAATGTATTCCGCTTGCCGCCTAGGAACCAACAGCCACCTGCTACACCTATGAGTGGCGTACAATCTTTCACGCCTAAGCCATTGCCTCCTACGGGAATTCCTGGGCACGATTGGAGGAAGCATAGTAATCCACCTCCTTCGAACTATTTTAGAACTCGTGAAATAAATCTTAATGAGTGCGTAAACGACAATGGTGATTACTACAATTATTACCACCCTGACTATTACTCCTCCGATGACTATACATACCAGACTTACCAAACGGCTTACTCCGACGAGTATGACGGGCTAGGTTATTTTAGTCATAGTGAATATGAACCCCAGGTCGATTGTGAAGCAAATCAACCTACCATAGAATATTGTATGCCTGAGCTTGAGACCGAGGAACCGCAGCCCTCTACAAGCCAAAATTTTCCCAAGGGCAGCAAATCAAAAAGGTCAAAATAGAGGTTAATTTGCATACGCAAAGGCAATTGCCCTACATTCAAATATCAAATCCCCCGCTTAAATTTCTAATTGATACTGGAGCTAACCAATCATTTATAAGCCCAAGTGCAGTAAAAAGATATTACTCAGACATTAAATTAAATTACGATCCATTCGAGGTCACGAATGTGCATACATCCACGCGCGCTGACTATTCTATTACATTACCGTGTTTCCCGGAACTCAGCGACAGTAATAATATAAAATTATATATTTACAATTTTCATAGTTATTTCGATGGTCTTATAGGTCTTGATTTACTCCAGAAATGGGAGGCGAAAATCGATTTAAAATCCCAGACCCTTTCTACTAAATACGCAAATAATACCATTTTATTTTACAACTCGCAAAATGTAAATTTATACGAGGATATAATACCAGCACAAAGTTCTAAGTTAGTAAAAGTCCCAATATATACGTCAGAAGGAGATGCATACATTCCTAGACAAATTTTATCTAATTGTATTATACACGAGTGCTTGACGCGAGTTAGTAATAACCGAGGTATAGTAGAAGTCGAAAACACGACCGCGAATGATATCATATTTTCACTCGACCGGCCGGCGCGGGCCGAACTATACAATAACGAGTGCATGCGTACTGACCGCGGCGACAAAAGCGATCGCGCTAAGTATGTACTAGAGCGTTTGCGGACCGACCACTTAAACGCGGAAGAAAAGGCGAATTTAATATCTTTATGCTCGCAATATGCAGACGTATTTTATTTGGATGGCGAACCTCTTACTTTCACCAATCAAATTAAACATAGCATAAAAACCACAGACGAAGTCCCCATTTATACAAAAAATTATAGGTACCCCTATGTATTCCGGCAGGAAATTAAAGATCAAATCAATAAAATGTTAGAGCAGGGTATTATTAGGCCGTCCCGATCAGCATGGAGCTCTCCCATCTGGATAGTTCCTAAAAAGGCAGATGCCTCAGGTAAAACCAAGTGGCGACTTGTCATCGACTTTCGAAAAGTCAATGATAAAACCATCGATGACAGGTATCCTATTCCTAATATTACCGACGTCCTGGACAAATTAGGTAAGTGCCAGTATTTCAGTACCCTCGATTTGGCCACCGGATTTTACCAATTGGAATTGGATCCCTCTGATGGATCTATTCCAAAAACTGCGTTTAATGCCGAAAACGGCCATTATGAATTTTTGCGCATGCCTATGGGGTTAAAGAACGGGCCCTCTAGCTTCCAGCGCGTAATGGACAATGTCCTGAAGGATCTTCAAAACACCGTGTGTTTAGTTTATCTCGACGATATAATTGTATTTAGCACTTCCCTTCAGGAGCATATACTTAACCTTGAAAAAGTATTTAAGAGACTACGTGAGTCTAATTTTAAAATCCAAATGGATAAGTCCGAATTCTTAAAACTAGAGACACCTTATTTAGGCCACATTATTAGCAAAGATGGGATTAAGCCCAATCCAGATAAAATTTCTGCTATCAAGAACTACCCGATTCCAAAAACGGCCAAAGACATTAAAAGCTTTTTAGGACTGTTAGGTTATTATCGTCGATTTATTCCTGACTTCGCGAAGATCACAAAGCCCATGACAGCCAGACTAAAGAAAGGTGCTAAGATTACTTTAACTCCCGAGTATATCCAATGTTTCGAACACTGTAAGACACTTTTGACAAACGACCCCATCCTGAGATATCCCGACTTCTCCAAGGACTTCGTGGTCACTACCGACGCGTCAAACTACGCGATCGGAGCGATCTTGTCACAAGGTACAGTCGGCGCAGACAAACCCATAGCGTATGCGTCGAGGACACTTAACGATAGTGAAATAAACTATTCCACTATTGAAAAGGAGCTCTTGGCCATCGTCTGGGCTACTAAATATTTCAGGCCCTACTTGTTCGGACGTAAATTCAAGATAATTACTGACCATAAACCTTTGCAGTGGCTTGTTAATATCAAAGAGCCCAATTCACGTTTAACCAGGTGGCGTCTCAAATTGAGCGAGTATGACTTTTCAATCGAATACAAAAAAGGCAGTAGCAACCTCAATGCGGACGCCCTATCGCGCATAGAAATCCACAATGAGGAGACTAGCTCCCTAATTGTAAACCCCTCAGAAAAGCCCTCCTCTCACGAAAATTCTGACACTCTTACTGCACATACTAGTCAGGAAAATCCAATATTAGAAATTCCAATTAGCGACGAACCATTAAATAAATTTAATCGCCAGTTGATCCTAACCATGGTAGACGATGTAAAACGACGCCCCGCGGTATCAAAACCCTTTGAGATCCATACTCGCACTGTAGTACAAATATCTCACACAAATATGGAGGATGACGTAATAAGTGCCATAAAAGAGTATGTTAACCCAAAGGTGAGAACCGGGCTTGTCATAAACCCGCCATTAGCAATGTACACTATTGTCCCCATAATTCAAGATAAATTCCGTAGTTCCGCTATGAATTTAGTTCTTACAAAATCGGAGGTTGAGAATGTTAAGGAGTACTTACGCCAACAAGAAATACTCCAAAAATATCATGATGGCAAAACGAACCATCGAGGTATTAATGAGACTTACCTTTCTTTATCTAAACGCTATTATTGGCCAAAGATGAAAGAGCATATTACAAAATTTATCAGTGACTGTACTATCTGCGGGCAGGGCAAATACGACCGTAACCCGATCAAGCAACGGTATAAAATTGTACCGCCAGCTACAAAACCGTTTGAAATCGTACATATGGACTTACTGACAATTGAAAGCGAAAAATATCTCACTATAATTGACGTCTTCTCCAAATACGGACAAGCATACTATTTACGCGATGGTACAGCTCTTAGTGTCATACAGGGGATACTCCATTACGGCACCCATCATGGGTTACCCTTAAATATTGTTAGTGACAACGGTCCTGAATTCACTAACCAATTATTTGCAGAGTTTCTTCAACTTCACAACATTAACCATCATAAGACCTTACCTCATTGTCCGAATGATAATGGAAACATAGAACGCTTTCATTCGACATTACTAGAACATCTCAGACTACTTCGCCTTCAGCGCAAAAAAGAACCGGTAATAAATCTTATACCTTACGCAGTAATTGCCTATAACAACTCCATTCACAGCTTTACGAAGTGTAGACCCTGCGACCTCATAAGAGGCCATTTCGATCCTAGGGACCCCGTTAGCATAGACCTAACTAAACACTTACTTCAGCAATACATAGAGTCACACAGAGATCAGATGAAAGAAGTATATGACATAATAAATCAGTCCTCCTTACATGATCGCACTACCCTTATTGAAAATAGAAATAAAGACCGTGAGAAAGAGGTAGAGTATCAACCCCAGCAACAAGTTTTCGTGAAAAACCCCCTTGCGAGTCGCCAAAAACTAGCGCCTCGCTATACGCAGGACAGAGTATTAGCAGATCTTCCTATCCACATATACACTTCAAAGAAACGTGGACCAGTAGGAAAATCGCGTATAAAACGGGTTCCTAAGGCTAGTAAATTGTTACAGGATTCTGATTCTATTGGCGGGCCAGCTAGTTCGAGCAACGAAGGAGATAAGACTTGACAGTCTTAATGAAGGACCAGGACTACTACCTTTCAAACTAGGACCGACACGAATCATTGACCACTATCACACATTTATACAAACTATTCGACTAGATGACATACAGGACAACATCGACTTAATTAACTTACAGATAAGTGAATTTAAGACGAGACTTCCTGACGACACCTATATCCTTTACGAACTACAGATAAAGTACCTTCAGGAGAAATTGACTGACGTGACAGAACAGTTACAGAGTCTCGAGCCTAACCGTGCTAAGCGAGGTTTGGTTAATGGCATAGGCTCTATCATAAAGAGCATCACGGGAAACTTGGATTATTCAGATGCAATCCGATACAATGACTTAATTAAAATTTTACAGGATAACCAACATAAAATTATAACGGAGGTAAATAACCACGTTAGCATGTCTAAGGAATGGATGACTGAACATTATAATATAATATCTCAGTTAGTGCATAACCAGGAGAAAATTAACTCCACACTCGAATTACTGTTAGATAAAGAATCTTACGCAGACAGTAATCTCATAAAATATGCTAAATTTGCTCAATTACTCGCAATCATAAGTGAAAACACGGATGATTTGTCTAAAGAACTATATAGGATAGAAAACGCCTTGGCGTTCACTAGTAATTCTGTTATGCACCATTCTTTACTAAATATAGGAGTTTTAAGGAGCATGTTAGATAAGATTAGATTACTTTATGGGGAACAAAGGGTATTAGATTTAGAATTAAGGGAATATTATAATATAATAAAACCAGGTTGTTACTTTACGGGAAAACACTTAGTAATAGTTTTTAAATTTCCTATAGTATCTACGCTTTCGTATAATTTATATAGATTAGCCTTAGCCCCTAATAGAAACCATGAAATCCTCTTGCCTCCTCTCCCTTTTATAGCAACCGAAGGGAAATCATTCATGTACATAGAGGCAGAATGCCCGAAGGCCGGATCTACCTATATTTGTACTGAAAATACTAACCGGATTCAAGAACGAAAGGACTGCATTAATACTCTCATAGTAAATCAGTCCCTTAATAGTAATTGCAACTTAACGACTATCTTGTTCACAAGAGGAGCCATGGAGCAACTGGATGACAGAAGCTACGTAATATTCTTCCCACAACCGACCAAAGTATTATTAAACTGCGACAGTAAAGATTACGACGAATTACAAGGAACTTACCTCGTTACATTACCAGAGCACTGCAGCATACAAGCTGAAGAATTCACAATCATCAACGACTATAACCACGTTGACGGACAGCCGCTGAAACTTAAAAAGATAAGCTACGAAGGAAAATCACCAACCACTGCGATTCATCGGCTACAAACGAACTCGATAAGCTTAAGAGCCTTGCACGATATTCACGAGAAAGTACTTTTGCAGCCTCCGATCAAAGCGAGCGCCGTCCCTTACTCGCTGTATCATACAACTATACCGCTTTACATTATATTACTGGGTATGGTTGTACTCATCGGGTTCATACTAATCATAAGAAAATTCCGCAATAACTCAAGAAAAGAGCAGCCTATAACCGACGATACGAAACAGAGATACGAAGAAATAGACGAGGCTAAAGTAAGCGGCCATCCAGCAACATTTTTTAAGAAAATCTAAAAAAAAAATAGTTGCTGTTCTTCGGGAGGGAGGAGTTATGCGATCAGTTCACATGCATATCGCTGATCCAGCACCTCATTGCACACGGCACCATTGCACACGGCACTATTGCTTAGTAACAACATGGCCGATTTGCGCAACCCAAGTAAACTGCTGATGCAGCTCCTCGCGCGGCCAGCGGGTCTACGTGATGACGACGCGACCTCACTTTGCTCCTACACATCGGGCGGGTCACATCTATATTAGGCTAGCATTAAAATCAATGTAATATAAAGTTAGTTAATAAAGTATTAATTATAATTTTGGTTTTTTTTCGGTTTCTTTATTGCCGAAAATATAAGTTGTATGTTGTATATGTTATTAAATATATATTTATATATATCATATTTACTTATATATTTTATTAGTTTATTTATGTGGCTTCGCCACATCACTCTCCTCCAGAGACCGTCAAGGGCGAAAGTAATCTGGGAAGCGGATGCGGCGTCCAGACCGAGTATGTCTTTCACTCTCGCCTTTCTCTTCAACTTTCTCTGATTCTATTTCTTTTTGTTTTTCAGTTGCAGAGCGTTCACACTGATCTTCTTGGATGTCATCTAGTATGTAGGCCGGCTTGATGCGGTTGATGGATACTGTGACAGGTTTGCCTTTAACTATAATTTTGTACACCTTGTCACCTCTTTCTAGTACTGCGTGCGGTCCTGTGTAGGCGGATTGCAGAGCACCTCGCACAGCATCTTCTCGTAAGAAGACATGGCTGGTGGTACTTAAGTCCTTGTATACGAATGATGTCTTCTTACCATGCCGTGATGCCGGCACAGGTTGAAGGTTCTTCGTAATATTCGTCAGGCGCGCAGTGAAGTCTGTTATATCAGTGGTGGTGACGACATGAGGCGTGAAGAATTCTACAGGTAATCTGAGAGGCTCTCCATAATCGAGTTGTGCTGCGGATGTTTGTAGGTCATCTTTGTACGCGCTTCGTATCCCCAGCAAAACGAGTGGAAGTGACTCTGTCCAATTTGTGTCCGCGTGACAGGTAATGGCTGCTTTCATCTGTCGATGGAATCTTTCCACCATTCCGTTGCAGGCAGGATGGTAAGCCGTTGTTCTTCGGTGTTTGAAGCCTGCGATTTGACCTAGATACCTAAATAACGCAGATTCGAATTAGCTGCCGCGATCTGTGACAATGGTGGTCGGACAGCCGAATCGAGATATCCAGCCTGAGAGTAGCGCCTTAGCTACTGTTTCTTCGGTTATGTCCTCTATTGGTATTGCCTCAGGCCATCGCGTGAATCTGTCGATGGCGGTAAGGCAATATCGAAATCCATGTGATGGACGAAGTGGGCCAACTATGTCGATGTGGACTTCTGTAAACCGAGCCCTTGGTAATTGGTAAGAGCCTACGGGCGCTGATACATGCCTTGTCACTTTTGAGCGCTGACAGTCTATGCATGCTCGTGCCCATTCTCTGCAATCTTTTCGCATTTCAGGCGACACAAATTTCTCGGCGACGAGTTTCGCGGAGGCGTTCGCGCCGGGGTGACTCAAGCTGTGCAAACTTCTGAACGCTTGTTTACGTAACTGTAGCGGGACGTAAGGTCTGGGAACCGATGGGCTGTCATCGCAGTACAATTCAGTATGGGTTCCAGGTATCGTCACTTTCTTCATTTGAAGCTGCCTCCGAGAATTTTCTTCAGCTCGGTATCTTCAGCTTGTAGTTTGGCCAAAAGTTGCAAATCGATTGGTTGTTCCAGCTCTTCGATCCTGGATAAAGCATCAGCTACTATGTTGTCTTTTCCGGAGATATGACGTATGTCCGTAGTAAACTGAGATATGAAATCCAGGTGTTTAAATTGTCGTGGGGAACAGTTTTCTTTCCTTGAGTCGAAAGCGTAACATAGTGGCTTGTGGTCCGTGTAGATTGTAAACAATCGTGCTTCCAACATGTGCCTGAAATGTTTTATTGCCATGTAAATAGCGAGTAGTTCTCGATCATATGGAGAATAATTTTGTTGGGTTGAGCTAAGCTTCTTTGAAAAGAACGCCAATGGTTGCAAGGAGTTGTTCCGATATTGTTGCAAGACTGCTCCTACTGCAACATCAGAAGCGTCGGTGACCAGAGCTAGTTTGGCCTCACAATCGGGATGGGCTAGTAGTGCAGCGTCGCATAAGCTCTCCTTGCATTTTTCAAAGGCCTCCATAAGCTTTCCATCTAAATGGACTGGGTGGGATCCTTTCACGGAACCGGTGAGAAGGTCATTGAGCGAGCCTTGGTGTTCTGCTGGTCTTGGAATGAATCTTCGGTAGAAGTTTATCATTACATGATCCTTTATTGCATAACAAACATATACAAAGTAGGTTATACAGAAAATGGTGTGCAAAGGTGAGCTTATCTCTTTAAGAGATATCTTCCAGCTAACCCTAACGTATGTGAAGTAATTTTATTTTGGCTGGGAGTTAAAATTATGCAGAATTATATTTTCCATATTTATACATAATCTATAGTTATACATATATAAACACATAGCATTGAATACATATATACTATACATATAATATTACTTATCATGTGTAAGATAGTGATCACTTAACCTCTTCTTGAAGGAAGATACAGAGCCGCTGTCTCGTATTTGCAGTGGTAATTTGTTCCACAGCCGTGCGGCATTAACGGTGAATGACCGATAGAAAAAAATTGTGTTGGATGAGGGATAGTTCAGAGTATTGGTAAGACAAGGACGTTGGGAACGGATGGGAGTTGTCTTATGAGAAAACCGGGATCGAAGGTATTGGGGTGCCTCAGGATTATTGAGGATTTTGTATAGAGAGCATAATATGTGCACATTTCTGCGAAAGCGGATAGGGAGCCACTTTAAACGTGTACGGAATTCGGAAACATGGTCATATTTACGCAAGCCGTAAATATAACGGATAGCCAGGTTTTGTAGGCGTTCTAGTTTATTAAGTAGCTCCTCAGTCGCATCTAAATAGCAAATGTCGGCATAGTCGAGAATAGGGAGGAGGAGAGACTGCGCAAGCATAACTTTAGTTTTAAACGGTAAGAAGTTTTGGAGCCGCCTGAGTGAATGAAATGTGCAATGCATGCGTTTACTGACATTATTGACCTGCGCTGTCCAGGATAGAGTTTCGTCGATGATCAGTCCCAAGTTTTTTGTTTTATTGGTAAAGGCAATCGGAAGACCATTATAAATAACCTGTGGCAAATCACTAACCTTGACCCTATCTTTCGATTGCCGACTACCAATAACAATGGCCTGTGATTTGGATGGGTTGACTAAGAGGCCAAAGCTATTAGCCCATTTCTGGACTACGCACAGCTCTTCATTCATAGCTGCAATAGCACCAGGTGCATCAGGTAATGAAAAATGTCTATAAATTTGAAGATCATCTGCATATAGATGGTAGGGAGAAGTAATTACTTTGGATAATTGGTTAATGAAAATCGAAAAAAGTAATGGAGATAAAACACCACCCTGTGGCACGCCAGCAATTAGTGGGGTCCAATCAGATGAATATTCATCAAGTTTGATACATTGCCAGCGTCCACGAAGATATGATTCAAACCATGCCGTCACAGACGAGGACAAATTCAAAGAGCGGAGAATTCCTAGGAGAATGTCAAAATGGACAGAATTGAATGCGTTACTGAAGTCCAACAGAATAACCAGAGAAAGTTTTTTATTGTCCATAGCAAATCGTATATCATCTGTGACATTCAATAACGCACTCGTTGTGCTATGATGAGGACGAAACCCCGACTGAAAGGGGCTAAGAAGATTATGCTGATGGAGATATGAATTAAGTTGTTTATGTACAACGCTTTCAAGAACTTTAGATAGCAGTGGAAGAATGGAAATTGGCCGATATTCGGAGAAGGCTGTAGGATTAGAAGTTTTAGGGATTGGGATGACTTGAGCCATTTTCCAAGCTTTTGGAAAAACGTTAGTGGACAGAGAAAAATTTATTAAGTGTGTGATTGCTGAGATAATATAATCTAAAACTGGGATCAGCATGTCGCGACTCAAGCCATCACTGCCAACAGCTTTGTGGTAATGGATAAGATGCTCTTTTTAACTTCCCCCTCTGTGATGCAGCGAAATGAGAATTCGTCACGTGCGGGTTGGACGGGTTGACAAATCGAAGACAATGTAGCATTTTTAGTTATCTGCTCAACAGAAATGGGCGGAGTACAGAAATGTTTATTTAATGAGTTTAGATCTAAAGACCCACTGACATTCTCAGAAGATTTACCCACACCCAGTGAACGTAAGAATTTCCAGATGTATGGCTGGGACATATTTTCCAGAGAAGAATGAATATATTGGCGTTTTGCATCCCTACACATCCTATTGCAGATGTTCCGCAGTTTTTTGTATTCAAGGAAATGGTTTTCACTCGGATTTTTTTTAAGTTTCGACTTGGCTTTATCCCGTTTCCGCATAAGGTTTTTGATAGATGAAGTAAGCCAAGGTGCTGGTGGATGCTTTACTTTTACGGGTCTAATTGGGGCGTAAATATCGTAAAGCAAGGTCACAGTAGAGTTGAAAATGTCAACTTTCTCATCAATGGACGTAGCTGCATAAAAATTAGTCCAGTCAATATTACAGAAGTCATCCCTCAAACGACTCACATCCATGTTTCTAAAGTTACGCTGAAAAATTGTTTTATTAATACGTTTGGGAGGACGCACCCTATATGAAAGATATAGCAGGTCATGGTAGGAGAAAGGTGCTGTAAGTTGTCCATGACAAACCACTGAGTCAGCATCAGAGACAAGCATTAGGTCGATCAGAGAAGGCCTACAATTTGGAACGTGATGCGTTGCAGAAAGAGGAAGTACACTAAGGTCCAATGAGGTTACAATACTTTTGATTTTATTTGCCCTATTATCCTCTTTTAAAAGGCAGGTGTTAAGATCGCCCATTGTAACAATGTGACTATATGATGGACGAAGTTGTTCTAACACCGACTCAAAGGTCTGGAAATAGTCTGTTTTGTCACTGGGGCTATAAGTTACTGCTAGTAAGACTTTTGTATGATGGAGAGTAATTTCTAGAAATAGATATTCTAGAGATGCAGAATATTCATTAGCGGATTGTGCAATAACAACACCAGGAATATGCTCACGGAGATAGATACATACACCACCCGAACCAGCTCCGATCCTATCATTACGAAAAAGTCGGAAGCCGGGGAGGGAACAGAGTGTAGAAGGAAGTGAAGGTTTGAGCCAGGATTCGGAGACTAAGATACCATCGACTGCAACATTGCTAAAAGATGCGAGAAAGTCGGGATAATGAGCAACTATGCTCTGGGCATTAATGTGCACGAGGTTAAGGTTGTGGGAGTTATCGTTAAGCGCAGACTGCAATTTCCTGTCAAGAGGATCAGTATCAGAAGAGGATGATATGTCACTGAGAGCACTCTCATACTCATCAGAAGATGATAGCAAATAGTCCTCATGTACATTAACTTGCAATGACATAAATGTATATAAAACACATTCAAATCTAAATTCAAACAATTAACTCTGCCTACTCCGTAAGAGAGTTGGCGTGAAGTTATTGATAGACCGAAATTTAAACAAAATAATAATAATAATAATAATTAATACGATATATAAAAATACAAAAACAATATATATATATATAAACAAATATAGCAACAATTATAAACATGCACTTACATCCTTTCCTTGGCATATATTACATTACTAGAAACCAAAAACTAATTATTTCAACTCCTTTTACCACCATAATTTACAAACTAGGTAAGGACCGATTGCCACAGCCAAAAGAAGAAAACCACACTTCGTTCTGCCCGGCGATACATTGACATAAACTTATATAAAACAAAATTCTTGTAAACAACCTTGTTTTTAACAAACATTAACATAACACCCTACATATTAAATTGTTACTATAATAGCATGAGAGTGGGTGAGATTATAATAGAATATTTAATGCTAACTACAAAGAAATGTGAATTAGTGATTATTACAAGTACCGACAGTAAAGCATGTAAACAATGAATTTGGGAAGTGAATGTTCACCATCAAGGGTGACTGCCTGTAGTCTGCTTAGGAGCAACAACGGCTCGTCGTGGCCTGTCTGCCGGCTGTGAAGCGCAGGGCGGGTGCTGGGACAATAGCCTATGAAGCTCCGACGCGGTTGCAATTTTCGCACGCGAATGGTCTGGCAAGAGAATCACTATATTACCTTCCGAGGACCAACAATTTTTGACGCCATAGTGTTTCCTGGCCGAAATGAAAACTTCTTGCCGTGACTTGGTCAGGAACTCCGATATAGAAATTTTTGAGCCTTTCAACTTTGTCTTGGCATTCCATACAGCTGAACGTAATCTAATGTCAGCAAATCGTATCAGTACTGGGCGCGGACCATCCCTCTTCGCTCCAAGACGATGACAAACCTCCAAAGGTGAACTGCTGCCTACATCAAATCCATCAAAGACTGGAAGCTTTAATTGGTGACTAAAAATATTGTGCATTCTCCGTGAGAGAATCTCATTGTCCTCTTCAGGGATGCCGTGTATAAGAAGTACCTTTCTGCGATTATATGTCTCTTGACGGTCCAAACTAACTGCTATCAGCTCCATTTGTTGCTTCAGCATTGAGATGGCCTTCCAGATAAAGGATTTAAAGTTCTGGTAGTCAGCAGATAGACTTTTAATTGTCAGAGGAACATTTGAAGAGGATGTTGAGGATTGCAGCAGATTTTTCTCAAAATCATCCATCCGAGTCTTGAAGAGGGCTGCCAGATCACTAAGATTGTTGTGCAACTGTGCTGCTGGTTCCATGTTGAGAATATATTTGAAATTTATGTGCCAGTGGATGCAAGTGTTAGTCTTAAGACATTTAGGTCACTATCCAAATAAATATACTGAGTATAAATATTTTTAAATAATTAAATGCTAGGAGTGATGCAAAATGGCTGTTACTTTATTTGAAGCTACCCACCGAAAAAAATCATTCCTATGAATCTCCTGAGCTCCTTCACGGTTTTCGGAGGTGGGAATGCCTGAATAGCTTCAACCCTTTCTTTCAGAGGTTTCGCGCCTTCCTCTGTGATCATGTAGCCTAAGAATTTTACTGCAGGTACACCGAAGTTGCATTTGGCTGCATTGATGATGATGATGCCATATTCCCTGAGCTTCTCAAATACTTGACGTAAGTGGGATTCGTGTATCTTCTCATCCTTGGAAAAGACTAAAAAGCCGTCCAGGTACGTAAAGACGAAATCCATGCTTCTGGTAACTTCATCAACGAAGCGTTGGAATGTCTGGCCGGCGTTTCTCAGTCCGAACGTCATATATGGAAATTCGAATAATCCGGATGGCGTCGTTATGGCGGTCTTCTGAATATCTTCAGGGCTAACGGGGATTTGATTGTACGCCTTTACAAGATCGATCGTTGAAAAAACTTTGCATCCTGTTATGTTGTGCGAGAAGTCGTGAATATGACGGATGGGATAACTGTCCGAGATAGTTCGCGCATTCAACATACGGTAGTCACCACACGGTCGCCAACTGTTGTCCTTTTTCGGGGCAAGGTGTAGCGGAGAAGACCATGGGCTTTCAGATGGCCTAGCTGTACCATTTTTCAGCATAGCCTCGAACTCCTGCTTTGCAATTTTGAGCTTGTCTGGAGCCAATCGACGTGGATTGCTATGTACTGGTCCTGCTGTCGTTCGGATATGATGAACCGTGCTGTGACGTGGTTCACGATGTACACCAGACGGGCGTGTGATGTCAGCGAAGTCCTTGAGGATCACGTGATACCTCGTATCGCCGAACAGGGTCTTCACTGAAGATATTGTGTTCGGTGAACTTGCTGCTGCTGCTCGTGCTGATAACGATGTGGTGTTGTCTAAGAGCCTTTTGTTTCTGCAGTCGACTACAAGATTATAATGTGACAAGAAGTCGACGCCTATGATGGCCTTTGTGACGCCAGCTACGATAAACTGCCACCTGTAGTCACGACGGTAGTCCAAGGTTCAGTTGGAGATGGGCGTAGCCGTACGTGTTGATGACTGATCCATTTGCGGCATACAGTTGGTAGGTAGTCTTCAGTCTGCCTTCATTCAGCGAGGATTTAGGAAAGACGCAGATGTCGCTTCCAGTATCGACGAGGAACTGCGCCTTTGAGCGTTGATCCATCACGAATAGGCGACCGGAACTAGGGCAATCGTCGGTCGCACTTACCGATCGCCCTGGAAGTTTCCCGATCCAGCTTTGAAGTCGCAAGGTTTCACGCATCGCGTAGATTTGTCACCAAACTTCCAGTGGTACCAACAATTTGGTACCAACAATTTGACCACGCTCGGGAGCGAGAGGTCCGCGCTTCCAAGCGCGGACACCAGATCATGGCGCTGCCGAGACCATCGGGGACACTGCTCCAGCGTGTGTTGGGCAGTGTCCTCGGCCGCGCCACAATCGTGGCAGCCCGGCTGTTCCTCCCGCCTCGCGACCCAGTGCAGGTACTCACCGAAGCACCCATGCCCGGTGAGCACCTGCACCATACGGAAGGTGAGGGGTTTGCGCCTGCGGCGCATCCACGCCTCCAGGACCAGGCGCAGCGCATCCGCAACGCGGACTCCATACTGCGGCTGCGCCAGGTCCTCCCCCCACCTCCGCATCATCTCTGAATGCCCTCGCTGGCGACACCGCCCCACTTCCTCCAACGTGGGGCGCTCGCCGAGTGCCCTCCTACTAGCGACGAAGCTATGCACTTCGGCGAGCACCTCCGCCACCAACTCCCAGGTCGGGTCGCCAGCAAGTGCGGTCGCGGCCGTCCACGCTACCATCCAGTACCCCCTTATCGCCCTCTGCGCTATGACCCGCTGCGCTCTGCGCAGCTGAGCCCTGTTCCGAGCGCAGAGAGCGTCCGCCCATATGGGGGCACCGTACGTGGCCATACTCCGGCGGATGCCGGAGTACAGCCGCCTGCACGCGGCGCTGGGTCCGCCCACATTGGGCAGGAGGCGACCCAGCGCCGCCGCAGCTCTGATGACCTTCGGTCCCAACCGCTCGAAGTGGGGACCGAAGGTCCATCTTCCGTCAAGGGTGAGGCCCAGGTACCTCATCTGGGCACTCACCCTTATACTCTCTCCTCCTATTTGGAGGTGCGCTCCCGAGGGGGGGCCCCGCCTATCGGTCCCGCGGAAGAGGAGGGCCTCGGTTTTATCCAATCGGACCCGAAGCCCAAGCCTCTCTATGCGGCTGACCACCAGTCCTACTCCGACTTCGGCCAGCCGCGCCGCCTCCACAAAGGTCTTACCCCGGGACGTAACGAGGGTGACATCTGCATAGCAGATGACACTCATCCCGGGGAGGAGACGGCACCGCAGGACCCAGTCGTATGCGAGGTCCCACAGGATGGGGCCCAGAACGGACCCCTGTGGGACACCGCACACGACGCGTCTTCTGACCATCTGACCCCTCGCGTCCTCGTAGCGCACCTCCCTGTCCTCCAAGTATGCCTTCAACAGTCTCCCCAAGTACGGAGGCACCTCAAAGTATTTGAGGGCCTCCAGGATGGTACTGTGGGGGAGGCTGTTGAAGGCATTGGCGATGTCCAGCGACACCGCCACCACCACGTCTCCCTCGCGCTCCGCATCCTCCGTCACCGACCTTAGGCGCCTTATGGCGTCGACGGTCGACCGTCTGGCCCGGAACCCGAACTGGGCATCCGAGAGGCCCGGTCCCGGGCCATCCTCCAAATGCTGAGCGAGGCGGGAGGCGACAACCCTTTCCAGGGCTTTGCCCGCCTCGTTCAGCAGAATGACTGGTCGAACCGCCGACCCCGAGTCCGGGGGCCGGTCTCCCTTTAATAGAAATACGAACCGGCCCACCCTGAAGGGTCCCAGGCAGCACCCCGACCGCAAGCAGCAGTCAAGGAGCTCCCGGAACCAGTCTCCGAGGTGCACGAGGGCTAGGGCTAGCACCCTTCCGTGCACCCCGTCCGGACCCGGCGCCCTCTTCTTGCTTCGGAGGCGGTCAATGACCGCCTCCATCTCCTGGTCGGTGACGGTCGGCGGAGCGCCCTCCACCTCTCCTCTGGAGTCCAGCGATCGGGCCATCCTCGGGGGAGCAAAACCCCGCGGGGTGTCAGGGAAGAGTTCCCCGACAACCCTCTCCAGCAGGGCCGGCTGGAGGGTCTCCGTCAGCGGGGCCGACTGAGCGCGGAGCTTGTTCCGCGCTCCTCTGTACGGTCGGCCCCACGGGTCCCTGTCTAGGCCCTCCAGCAGCTCGTGCCACGCTCCCTCCTTGGCCCTACTTATAGCCATCTGCAGGGCTCTCCTGCTCTCCACGTAGACACCGTGCAGATGGCTATCCCTTCCTTCGTCCCGGGGGCGGCGACGCCTGCTCCGGGTATACGCTCTACGCGCCCCGTTGCAGTCGTCCCGGAGGTCGGCTATCTCCGCCGACCACCAGTAGACCGCCCACCTTGGGGGCGGACGCCCAACGTTGGGCATGGCCGCCCTGCACACCGCCGTGAAGGCGTCGCAAAGACGACCAACCCCTGCTCCGCACCCAAATCCTCCAATGGCGGGAGGCCCCAGCGGCCGACAATGGCCGCCTCTTCTGCCAGTTCCCGGTCGAGCCTGGTGAGTGCCCAACGCGGGAACCGGCTCCGCCACCGGGACGAAATCGCCGGACTCCCGGGGGCTCGGGACACCTCAAACCTGATGTACCGATGGTCCGAGAGTGTCTCTACCTCCGTCTCCACCCTCCAATCCTCAATTCTGCGTGCGGCGGACGCGGTGGCGAAGGACAGATCCACCACCGACCCTCCATTCCACCGCACGCACGTATGGACCGTCCCCCTATTTAAGAGGGACAGTCCCGCGGCCAGCGCCCACTCCTCCACCTTCCGCCCTTTGGCTTGCGTGGCCGGGTTGCCCCATGCCGTGGACTTGGCGTTGAAGTCCCCGGCCACGATAACCTGGGCGGGCGCTAGCCGCCTCACTGCCGACCCAAGAGCGTCGAGCAGCCGCTCCAAGGCCGGCAGGTCGCGGTTCGGGGAGAAGTACACACCGATTATTGCGTACTCTCCCCGAACCGCCGCCACGTAGCCCGCTCCCCTCCCCCTCACCACGAGTGGGGGGCTGGCGCCAGGCCTCGCGACGATGGCCACGGATCCGTCCCGGTCCCCGGCTCAATTAGGCCGGGAGGGCACATAGTATGGTTCCGCAACCACCGCCACGTCCACGTCCCACTGCGCCATGGACTGCAGGAATAGGTCCTGAGCCCCAGCGCAGTGGTTGACGTTGGCCTGCAGGAAGCGAGGATGTCCGGCCATTACTCGGACATCCTGGCCTCAGGCGCCTGCTGCCGTCCACTCCCGCGAGAGGTGGGGGGCGTTCTCCCGCGGATGGATGGGGGGTTGCAGAGCCGGCTCCCCATCACGTGGCTCGCCTTTCGTCCGGCGTCGGTACACACGACACAGCGGGCCTGTGCCGAGCAGCCCGAGGCGATGTGCCCCGGCTGCCCGCACCTGTAACATAGGCGGCTGCGGTCCGCCTTGGAGGGGCACAACTCCGCTGTGTGCCCCTTGCCCATACACTTAAAGCAGTGCATGGGGCGCGCCTTCAGCAGGTGGAGCTGCACCCGGCTCCAGCCCACCCCAATACTGCCCAGTTCGAGCAGCTTCTTCGCTGCCGTTACCGGGCAGCGCATCAGGGCGGAACTGGAGTTCCGCCAGTCCGAGCGGATTTCGCCCACCCGGACCTGCTCGGGGGCGCAGCCCCCCTCGCGAGCGACCGCAACCTGTACCCGCTGTACTGTGGCGGCGTCATCCAGCCCGGTGATCCGGAACTCCGCGCACTTCACCGGTCTGGATACCTCCACGACGCCGGACAAGGTAGCCGTCAACTTGGCTGCCAGGGCGTCTGCCTTCTCATGGCTGGAGGAGCCGGGGACCTCGATGAGCCTTGCTCCGGTTGCAGACTTGCGAATCCGGAGCGAGCTGATCCCCAGCTCCCCCAGATTGACCTCCTGCTTGGCCTTTAGTAGGGCCGAGGCATACGTTGCTCCCCCAGTGGCTGCCTCCGGCCGTAACTTTAAAATTACGGCCGTGGAGCCGGGGAGCACCACTTTAGCCTTACGGCCCTCCTCCCTGCCTGCGGGAGCAGGAGGTGCTGACGCCCTGGTAGGCGGCGCGGGTGCCGCGGGAGCAGCGGGTACCGCGGTTTTCCGCGGCCTGCGACGGACCACATCGGTCCACGACGGCTCCGCCGACGGGTCCGCCGCGGCCGGTTTACCCTTTGATGTGGACGGGCCGAAGCTCGTCCACGACCCCTCCCACCACTGCGGGCGGGACCCGTTTTGGCGGCCGACCTCGCCTGAGGGCATACCTCGAGCTCGGCTGGCGCCTTCCGCGGCTTAGGAGCCGGTCGTCGCGCGCCCTCGATGGCCGCTCTCGCGGCTTTCGTCACCGCGGAGCTGTCGCCCGCTAATGGCGGACGGGTGACAGTCGGAGGAGGCAGGCGCGACTCTAACTCGGCGAGCCGCCCATCCACCAAATTGCCGACGACTTGGAAGATGTTCCGCTCCAGAGACTGGACATCGCCCGAGCTCATCGGCCCCTGCGTCCTCCTTTCTTTGCGGAGCTCCTCGAACTCCCGGCGGTGCGCCTTGACCTCTTCCCTCAGGGAGGCCACCTCCGTTGCAGCCGAGCGTTGTTGGCTCGGAGGCGGTGGGTCTCCTCCGCCTCCGTGCGCACCACCAGGGCCTTCAGGATCCCCCGGATCCCGCCCGCAGCCTTCGCGGTCTTTGCGGCGTTCCCCCCCTTGAGGCTCGCCGACTTCCCTGTGAGGTCGAGGATGACGCCCAGCATCTTCTCGCCCCTCACCATCAGGTCATCGGCTCTCCCCACCGTTGGGTCCGCCGGTTTCCCCTCAGGGCTTTTCCCTTCGGGGCTTTGGTTTTCCGCCTCGGGGCTCACCCCCTCGGCGCTTCCGGCCACTGCCGTGCTGCTCTTCTGGCCCCTGAGGGCCCGCCTCTCAAGGAGCGCCTGGATGGCCGCCTCCTTGGCCTCCTCCGTTCGCTCCTTGAGCTGACGGCGGGCTCTGGCCAGACTGGGGGCATAGCCGACCCTCTTCCCGCGTCTGGCCGTGGTCAGCTTCGCCCTTTCATTGGGCGTGTCCGTCTCTGAGCCGGAAAACAAACGCTTCCGGCTCAGCTCCGACTCTGAGAGGGTGGTGACCGACATAGTGTCCGTCTCCTCCCCTCCCCCACACCGTCTCTCTATTGCCACCGTCTGTGGCTCTTCCGGGAGGCCACTCTCCCCGGGACCCTCCGGCCCCCGCATCGTCCCCCCTCCCGGTAGCACCGGCAGGTCGCGGCACAGATCGTCGCACCGCGACAGCAAGACTCGCGCCTCTCTCTCTGCTCTATTTTTCGCCTCTATTGCGTTCGCACCGAATCGCCCACAATTACCGTACTTCCAGATTTAGTCACCACCCACCGGCCACTGCGTTACCGCGCACCAGGTGGAATGGGTCCAGGGCAGACGACGAGGACGTACTGGAATACACTGGGGCCTGCCCCGATTTATCTGTGCGCCTGCTCTGCGGTCGTGATCTCGAGTTAATCTGTGCTGACAGGGACCTTACCTGTCTCGTGAGTTCAGCAATCTGCCTTGCCATTTCATCTGATGCTGTACTCTTTGAAGTGTTGGCAATATGTGGTCCTGCTGGCACGATTTCTTGAACGCGGTCTGCTAAATCTGCTAAAGCTGTTAAAGACGCATCAGTCTGTGACGCAATTACCGTTTGGATATTTTGCGGCAATCGGCTCGTCCATATCGTCTTCAAAAAATCCTGAGGTACGTCTGGGCCGGCGAGGTGTTGTAGATGTCGCAAGAATTGGGACGGTTTTCTATCTCCCAACTCCTCGTGAACGAGTAGCTGCTTGACCTCTTTTTCTCGCGAAGCTGAAAGTCTTTTGATTAGTTCAGTCTTTAATTTATCATATTTGTTGGTCTCAGGTGGTGATAAGATAATATCTTTGACTTCGGCTGCATACTGGTGGTCAAGTTGAGACA
This sequence comes from Pyralis farinalis, assembly GCA_947507595.1. Classification (NCBI taxonomy): domain Eukaryota; kingdom Metazoa; phylum Arthropoda; class Insecta; order Lepidoptera; family Pyralidae; genus Pyralis; species Pyralis farinalis. The sequence goes on from OX382283.1 coordinate 1,756,953, forward strand.
GTGCGTAATAGTACTTGGTGCTGTCCATCGTAACGTTCGCCAATGCGAATTGACCTTCCAATTGCGCAAACCAAACGCCTGGTTCTTCTGGCCAAAATGGTGGGACTCTGATACCGACACGACATAAGTCGGATGGTGTAAATGACATCGTCGGCGGTTCGAATGTTATTAAATATATATTTATATATATCATATTTACTTATATATTTTATTAGTTTATTTATGTGGCTTCGCCACAGCCTCAAAAAAAGGAAAATCGGGGAGCTGAATTTATTGGCATTAATTTTATCTCTGTACACAATGATACAACCATATAAAAAGGCGGGTGGTACGAGTCAGGAGGTAGTAACATACTTGCAGGAACTTCGCACGTACAATTATCCATGTTTGTTATAAATAAGTCTAGAATACGATCTTTAGAATTTTTCAGATAATTATATTGCTGAGCATTTAGGTATGAGAAGAAATTGAGAAAATGACGTTCTACAAGCCCACTATCGTTCGTTAATAGTGGAGTCACAGACCCGATACTCATATTTGTGGTCGGTATCGATTCGAGATTAGGCATATTAATATCACCTAATATGTAATAACCATCCGTATCATGAGACGTTGACTTATATTGCAACGAGTTAAAAATAGTCGACTAAGTTGTAGAAGGTTGCTCCGGCGGAATATAGAATGCCCCGATTACATGATACTTGTCGCGCTTACTCGAGGACAATTCAATCAGTACATAATCAACAATATTCGGTAAGGTATTATTAACATTATTCTCAGGCGAGCCCGCTACGGGTGTTGCGTCTGACAAGGCATGCGCAAGCGCGGGGGCCGGGAGGTAGCATTGGCGAGCGCACAGGCCGCGGCGGACGGCTACCAAGACACCGCCACCGTCGCGCCTGTCGGTAGCAATGCGATCCCGGTCACAGCGATAAACCACATAGCGAGAATCAATAAATAAATTATCCGTTATCACTGGTGTCAACCACGTCTCGACAAGAACTATGATGTCGTGACATTTTGAGAGTATATTTGTAAATAAAGTATTAAGTTTTGTTCTTATTCCGCGGTAGTTTTGATAATTCTACCTCGAGAGAGCGAACAAAGAAGACGTGTCGCCAATATTTATCACAAAATTAATAAAGTGCTGCCCTACCATTCTCAATCTTAGAACAAAACCTGTAGCTAGTAAATAGTTTGTGTGTTGTGAGTGACATACGACAGTATTATACTGCGTAATTAAACAGCGGGCCCCCTCTCTAGTGAGGAATAAAAGAGACAAACTATCTTTCGTCGCAACTGGTTCCTGTCAAGTGAGTAATAACACAGATCAATATGAGCGTACAGCGGTCTCCTCCTGGAAGTGGCTAAAACCCAGAGCGTAGTTCGTTGTATCCTGAACTAGGAGAAAGTTTTCAATCTATAGATGTCGACCCATCCGACTTAACGCAAATAACTTTTCGCAACCCTAAAAGAAAGTTAGCAGCTGAAAATGAGGAAATTAAGGCGGACTTTACTGAACTAAAGAATGGATTTGTGGAAATGAGAAACCAAATGACAATATTACAAAATCAAATGAGCGAAATGATAGTATACCTTACATCAAATAACAAAGTCAAATTGAAAACTTCAATAAGTTATATAAGGATATTTCAGCTATCAAAGAACAAGTTAAGAATACAAACTCAACTATTGAAAATATGACTGAAGAACAAAAGGTACTAAAATCGGATATAGCGAGCATAAATAATTTTAACAAACAGACAGAAAAACAGATTAATTCTTTGGAACGGAATATTAATCAAATGAAGATCATTTCATAAAAGTCACCTACTTCAACATTGCGTATTCAGAAAGAGATGATAATAGAACTCAATGAGCGTAGCCTGAGATGCAAGAATATTATACTGTATGAAATAGTGGAATCCGACTCAAAAGATCCCGATGAAACAAGAACACATGACAAGTCTTCAGTTCTCAGGGATAATAAAAGCTATTCGTGATGACTGTCCTGTACCAGAGAAAATATTTCGCCTGGGACGATATGACTCGAAGAAAAATAGACCTATTAAGGTGTGCTTTGCGACAGAGGAGACAGTCAAAAATATTCTACGCAACAAGCATAAGTACCAAAAAGAGAACCTTAGGATCTTCTCAGATCAGACACCACAACAGCAGGCTTATAGAAAAATGCTTAAGGAGGAACTTGAGCGACGCACTGAAGAGGGAGAAGCAAACTTGGGATAAGATACGTAAGAGGTATTCCCAAAATTGTCGAAGTAACTCAAAAAAACTTCAGCAGATAGATGCCTCGAGCAATAACTTTAATAACATAGTCCAGAAGAAATCAGGAAATACAATTTCTTATGAAATCGCTACCAACTATTCAAATATTAATAAAAGCAAAAAATCATTAAAGTGTATATATGCTAATGCTCGTAGCATCGTCAAATCTGGAAAATTCGACGAACTGGCCTGTATTGTTCAATCCTTTCAAAATATTATTCAATTCACATTATTGTTTTATGTGAAACATGGATACGCTCGGATGATGAAGCCAAAACACTCCAATTGCCAGGATACACTCACTACTTTAATTACAGACATAAGAAGAGAGGTGGTGGTGTATCAATATTTGCTCACGATAGCCTCAAACACAATCTAGTTGAAGAACACATAGTTGACGACAATCATTACCTCTGGATTCACATTAATAAGTTTTCCTTGGATATCGGAGCGATTTATAAACCTGGCCATACAAATAATAAAGATTTTCTCGAATTCTACGCAACGGAACTAGAAAAAAGGAAAAGAGCACTAATTTTTGGTGACTTTAATTACAATCTACTTAGTCAAGATACAGCCGTTTTAAACTACAAGGACGCAATAAGGGATTGTGGCTATTATATTATAAATAAAGTTGATAAACAGTACTGCACTCGTAAAACAAGCACTACATGTACAATATTGGATCACGTTAGCTCAAACATAAAAGATAATATATTTCATCTGGCCATTATTGAGTCAAATATGTCAGATCACAAGCAAATGTATTTTGAAATTAAGAACTATAAATCACAACCAAGAAAGACTATTAAATATGAAGCTATAAACTATGAAAAATTATATAAATTAGTTGAAGAGATATACATAAATAACGAAGAAGATAATAGTTATGAAGAATTGGAAAAATATATACGATCTAGCATAAAGAAAAGCAAAACAGTAAAATCAAAAAAAGTGAATCCCCCGAAGCAAGGCTGGATTGGAAAAGATATCATAAACGCAATAAACAAAAGGAATACATTATGGCGGGAATACAATAAGAATCCAAGTAATGAAAAGATAAAAGAAGGCTATTTGACAGAAAAGAAAATTGTAGCGCAATCCCCTTCAAAAGACCAAAGCACAATACTACCATAAGGCTTTTCAAGACTGTGATAATTATCCAAAGAAGCTATGGTCTCTCGTCAACAGTCTCTATCATAATAAAATTAAAAAAAAAACGCCAATAGACAAAATCCAGACAGCCACAGACACTATCACTGAGAAACAAGAAATATGTGAATATTTCAATAACTTCTTCTCAACTATTGGAGAAACTTTGGCGAATGAAATACCAATTAAATACCACAACGATAATACTGACACCAAACAAGACCTAGCAACAGATTCACTTGAATTATCGGATTTACCAAGAGCAACGGTCAGCGAAGTCTGTAACATTATTGATAGCTTGAAGTGTAATACGGCCGCAGGCTTAGATGACATTAGTACTAAATCTGTCAAGTGTGTCAAATATTTAATTGCCAACAACTTAACGCAATGCATAAATAAAAGCCTAGAAATGGGTATATTCTCTCAAAGTCTGAAACAAGCGAAAGTGACCCCCATTCACAAATCTGGGAATATAACTAACCCCGGTAATTATCGGCCAATATCCGTCCTCCCGGTTTTATCAATTTTTTTTGAAAAGATCTTGTATTGAAACAAACTTTCTCTCAAGTAAACAATATGGATTCAGACCTAAATCTAACATATTGTCCGCAACAATAGATCTTATTACAAAAATAAAAATAGATATTGACCAAAAAAATATCGCTTTAGGCGTTTTTATTGACTTGAAAAAAGCCTTTGACACTGTTAGCCACAAAATACTCCTTAGCAAGCTCCGAATCGCAGGTGTCACTGGCAATGCTCATCGTATGTTCGAATCCTATCTTTCTAATCGCAAACAAATGGTGATAATTGGTGATTGTGAAAGTCAGCATAAAACTATCACTTATGGTGTACTCCACGGGTCCATTTTGGGGCCCTTGTTATTCCTAATTTACATAAATAACATACATGAAATCGACCTAAAAGGAGATATCACGCTCTATGCTGATGACACAAGTTTGTTTTATTTTGGTCATTCTATTGAATCAGTAATTTCGGGCGCCCAAGATGATTTAAACTTATTAAATGACTGGTTCCAATATAACTTGTTGACTATTAACATTTTTAAAACAAATTACATAATCTTCAAGTCGAAAAATAAGATAATCCCACAAAATCCAGCATTAACTATAAATAATCAGAAAATTAACAGAACAAATACCGAAAAGTACCTTGGACTTATACTTGATTCCAACCTCACATGGAAACCACACATTGATAAAGTGAAATCAAAGCTATCTTCTCTTATGGGAGCTTTGAGGGGTATTACTCATTGTCTCTCGCAGAATGTTCGCTATTATGTCTACAATTCCTTAGTTAAGCCCCATATCGACTACTTGATTGAGGTCTGGGGCACGGCTGTTAAGACTAACCTAAATTCACTGCCGATAGCTCAAAATAAATTAATCAAGGTCCTCTTTCGTTATAATTACTTCACGCCTACAGACAAGATATACAAAGACACAGGATTGTTAAATATAAATAAAACCTACGTATACTACACGTGTGTGTTAGTATGTAAAATATTAACAAAAGGCATCCAAACGCAAATTAGTTTCACCAAAAAGAAAAGTGTGCTAAAACTAAAACTAAGAAACGCAAACAACCTAATATTGCGAGCACCACGAACGAACTTCGGTAAAAAGTGCATTTTATATGAAGGAGCACAACTATATAATCGTCTCCCTAGAGACATTAAGGAATCACAGTCAATTACTACTTTTAAAAAGCTGTGTAAACATTATGTAGTAAAAAATAACAAAATATGAAATATGCTTTATTTTATTTTTATTATTAAATATTACAAATTATACATATAAAGAAGAAGTCTATATGTAAAGACCTGCTTGCAGAATTTATATTTATGTATAATTAATTGCAAACTAAATCAATTTAACCAACCGATTAAAATAAAATATAAAAGAAAAAAGAAAAAAACAACATGTGCATGATAATTATTTAGATAATTCTAAATACTAAAATTTTAATAAAGCAATAATACGTACAACACAATAGAAAAAAAAAACACTATCTCCGCAGTATAAAATACATATATAAATAAATAATAATATTAATAATTAATTAAATAAATAGACAGTACCTAAATGTAAAGGAAAACACTGAATAGTAATAATGTACTACTACTATTAAATTATTACTAAATCAGTGCGATATTAAAGTTAAATATAATTATATACAATAAATAACTACGCGATACTAATGTTAACGCAGTCGTACCCACTTGTAGCACATCCAGTATAGATACTTTGTATCTGTGTTTCATTACCCACTGTCGCGTCAACTACTTTTGTCTATCTGCGCCTGCGACCGTCTGTGACGCGGCGAGTGAATGTAAATAAACTTTTTATTTTTCTACCGCGCAAAGTGTGCCTACGTTATGTTATGAATGTTGTTTCGAGTGCGCTCCACCAACGAGTATCTTTGTATTAAGTGTTGTTGTTCTCATAATAAGTGAATTATGTAATTCTTCTTTGAGAATAAATGGATAAGAACAATCTATAATATAAAAATGAATCGCTAAATGTGTTGCTAAGCGCAAATCTCGAGTGCAGCTGAACCGATTTCGCTAATTCTTTTTTTTGAATATTTCTTGAAGTACGAGGATGGTTCTTACGAAGAAAACAATTAAAAAAATTGCCTAAAAAGTCTAAAAAGAACACTTTTCTATACTCCCATACAAATGATTCGTAATAATACTTAAAAGTCAATTTGAACTTTAATACCATAACATAAAGTTTCAGTGTTAGTGGAGAGGTTCCGGGAAGGAAAAACAATTGAGTAACGTTAGTAGAAAGTATAAAGGAGAAGACGTTTTGATACCCCGCATTCGAATGATTCCGACTGACGTACCATTCGAGTTTAAACGACTGCAATTTCCAGTACGGCTTGCTTTCGTTATGACTATAAACAAATCCCAGGGGCAGTCATTAACTGCTTGTGGTATTAATCTAGAAAACCCATGTTTCTCGCATGGTCAATTGTATGTTGCCTGTTCCCGTGTTGGAAAACCATCTGCTCTGTTTGTTTACACGCCAGGTAATCAAACAAAAAATATCGTGTACCATAAAGTACTACAATAAAAATGAAACTTAATTTAGAATAAGTAAAAATAAAATGAAATATAATAAGTAGGTATCATAATAAGAAATCTGAAATTGTAATTTTCGTTGTGATTTTTTAGTGAGTATTAAAAGAATTTTAAGTGTTTTATAATTTTTATTTTTTGACATAATGTTATTGGTAACTTATTAACTTTCTGTATTCTTTTTTTATCTTACTAGCTGAGCCGGTGTCCCGAATATAATAAGTATTAAAAAAATAAAAAAAATCAAGAATCGACTGTTAGGCGGTACGAAGTTCGCCGAGTCAGTTAGTCTTATATACGTAGGTCACACTATAAGTTTTGCGTAACTTAAAAAAACAACATGCTATAACCAAAATATTATGTTTATTGCTTTTCAAAATACTCTCCTTTACATTTTAAACATTTTTTCATGCGAGCGAACCATTTTTTAAAACAGGAGGACCACAGATCTGAAGGCATGTTTTCTACGTGCTGATTGAACGCTATCACTGCCTCTTCCGAGTTGGTAAAAGTGAAACCTCTCATCAAATCTTTGATTTTGGGGAAAATACAGAAATCACAGGGTGCTAGGTCGGGGCTATGTGCAGGATGGGTAACGAGTTGTACTTTTTCGGAAGTTAAAAATGACTTTGTTTTATTGGCCGTGTGTGAAGAAGCGTTGTCATGATGTAGGAGAACGCGGCTTTTTGGTCGTCTTTCGCGAACTTTTTCTAACACCCTGGGTAAACATGTGGATTTAAAAAAAAACATCCTAATGACGACACAAAGAAACTCTTCTACAAGCGATACAGGAATTACTGTACAGATTTATTATGGAAACTAAAACAGCAATACAACTGTAAGCTACTTGAAGACAATAAAAATAATACCAAAGATCTATGGAAGGCTATTAGGAATATTACTGAAAAACAACGAAACTTCAGAACTACTTTCAATCAGGGATAATGTCCAGCTATCTGTTGACAATTGTAATGAATATTTCTCGTAGGTGGGATCTTGCCAACAAGTTACTAACGGAAATAAATGAAACTCAGCAATCATTATTATCTAAATAAAGTTTGGGTGAATCGTCAAGTGCCACTTTTTTCCTACAACCCACAGATGTGAGCGATTTTTGTGTGAATCCGAACATATATAATTAATCCATCCATGTCGGTAGATGTAATAATTGAGAAACTAATGTAAGACAAATACCACCTTAGTCTTTCCTGCGACCACGGACGCTGCAAAGCGTTCGAAACGTCAGGTTTCAACAAAATAAATAAAACACGCGATACTTCCGTTAAAAATAGTTTAATTTCAACCCACTGATATTTTCGAAGTAGACAAAATAATTACAAAACTAAGAACCAACGCCGCCTCTGCTGAAGATGGTATTAGAAGTGGGCTAATAAAACAATTAAGAAAAGAAATCCTGAAACCTCTGTCGCACATTTTGAATATCAGTCTCAGCACGGGGATCTTTCCCGACTCTTGGAAGAAAGCTATGGTGGATCCACTCCATAAGATAGGCTCTAAAGATAACTCCGCGAACTATATAGCACTTTTAGCCAGTTTTTCTAAAATTCTGCCAATTCGGCCAATAGCACTTTTAGCCAGTTTTTCTAAAATTCAGGAGAAGATTGTTAACAAGCATCTTGCTTCTTTTTTAACAAAGCACAACCTTATCTCCAATAATCAATTTGGCTTCAGGTCTGGTAAATCCACTGAAGATGCTGTGAGTTTGCTTGTGAATCACATTACAAACAAACTTGACAATAATCTGAATTGCATGGGAGTGTTTTTTGGATCTGGCGAGAGGATTTGACACTGTTACGGTTCCTATGCTTCTATGAAAACTCGAGAACTTTGGTGTAAGAGGAATACACTTAAAATGGTTCGAAAGTTACTTGACTAACAGATCTCAACGTGTAAAAGTTGGTAACTACATCAGTAGTTCTCGCAATGTTTGGTGTGCCCCAGGGCAGCGTTCTGGGCCCGACACTGTTCATCATGTATATGAATGATGTCCATCGTTTACGTTCACCAATGTGTGTGATTGTCTGCTATGCAGATGATACTGCGATCCTTTTTCACGGGAAATTTATCTCATATCGAAATCTGCCGCCTCAAATACAGACTCGTATTTGAGGCGGCAGATTTCGATATGAGATAAATTACTCAATGGCTGAACATGAATCTGCTCTCTCTCAACACTACTTCCAAGACTAACTATGTGCGCTTTCACAAAACAATCGTCTCGGCACCAAACTAATCACTGAGCCTCAAAATTCACCCTATTCTTTGCAACCCTTCAGTCTGTTTATGTAACACACTACGAAGTAAGGAGGCTAATAAACACCTAGGAATCATCCTGGATAGTAGATTTTCTTTTAAGCCCTACATTACATTGGTTGCTAAGCGAATTAGAAAATTAATTTATATACTAAAAGAGCTACGTAATAGTGCAAGTAGCCAGTTAGTACAAATGGTGTACGTAGCATTATGTGAATCCGTAATCAGCTACTGTATAGCTGTATGGGGTGGAGTTGGTGTAACGAAAATGGCCGAAATAGAAAAAGCTCAACGCTCGGTGCTCAAAGTTATGTTAAAAAAGGCGTTTCGATATCCCACCATACACCTCTATGCCGAAGCAAGGTTCTAAGCGTTTGCCAGCTATACATTATGAGAATTAATATTAAACAACATAAAATAGTTCTGCAGTCAGCGTCGTACCAAAAGTTGGTAAAGCGCCGTGTTTTTAAATCAGATGTAGTGGTACCAGCGAATCTTAACGATAATAAGATTGTATAATATTATTCAAAAATGAAATGGTTTAAAAATCCTTAAGATTGGCACATGTTGGATCGGTTGTGAGTTAGCGAGCACATGTGCGACCCATTACGTTTTTTTTCGAGACTTGACGCCGAACGAGCCGAATCTATAGAAGCAAATCAGGGATCCGTGGAATAAACACGAAAGATGTGACGATGCTTTGGTGAAAGTCGGAAATTGACAATAAATACAAGATCTAAACGATCTGTTGGAAATAATCATAACGAGTAATAGATGTTTGAGAATAAATAGGATTACAAGTGGATCGACGTATCTCTGCCCTGGGAAGCAGTTTCTGGGCGTGACGGACAGACTTAGTCTGGGGTCTATCGGGGATATAGAATAAGGTCTAATTTTAGTACTAATCACGGTTAATTAGCATGTTTAAATTTTGCATTATTCGATAAGTTAAGCTAGTTGTAAGACTTGGTCTGGAGTGGATAATGTATACGGAACATCTCATCTAAACGCTAAATCGGCGTGACATTTTTACGGAGGTGAGACGCGGTGGTGTGAGGCGCGGAGAATGACGGAATTGGGGTGTCCTTATATAGGGTTGGAAGAAGGAGACGCGACACATTAGCCCATACTGATTTGTGAGACGAGGTGTATCTCGTGAATTCTTGATTTTTGCATTTTTGTAACTTAAGTAATCAGCGTCGTTTGGGGCTGTTTGGCTTTAAGATTTGTTAACCAATTCTTATAGTTTTTAAAATTCGCGGTAGTTTATTAAATGTTGCCTGTTATTTGGGCATTGATTAATGCAATCAAAAATTGTGGAAACCTTGCGGTGTTAACTAAAGTGATATTTGATTGTCTAGATTCAATCACACGACTTGGGATCGTTAAAGGTAAGGCGGACCAGGTCTCCTCACATGACACTAGGGCGCGCTTCTTTCAGTGTACAATAAACTCACTGAAAGAAGTGTAATTCATATTTATCGGATGTCGGGGCGACTATGAATCCCGTAGATTGATAGCAATTTCTTAATTGTTAAAAATCTAGAGTTACGTGAGTCTGCGTAAATCACATACCGAAGCTAACGAGCCGCAGAACTAGCACTAGCAGAGCCGAGATCAGATACACACAAACACAAAGTTATATACACATATATAAATTTTATAACACAAATATCTATAGACAAATTTAGAGACACTCGCATTAGGGCGTTAGGTAATACCCGGGTTTGATTCGTTTAATTCGCGGTTAGTAAACCAGCTAGGTAGTCGCGGCTTAACGAATTCTGTTAGATCATCAGGGTTAAGATTAGAGAGTAAAAGTTGTAAAGTTCCGTATAGATCCATTAACGACTAAGCTATAAATAAGTGCTTGTTTTGCATGGGTTTGAATGTTTAAAATAAGGTGCTTGTTTAGTATAAGGATTCCGCGGTTTTTTAAATATTACGCTCTCATTTCTATTTTAAAAGGAAAAAAGGACATATTATATTTGTAAATTTAACATCATTTGTGTCCGGTAGGAATTAAATCGTGTTAATATCTCGAGATTTAAACACGGATTAATTTTGGTTGGGGTCTCTTAGTGGCGGACTGGTCAGGCGGTTATCCGCCCTGAAGTATGTCTATGCACGTCAGTCGGCTAATCTCTTGACCAGTAGGTTTGGGTACCGGGCACTTTCCAAATAAATGATGAATTTTCTTAAAGAACTACAACGTTAGAAACCTTGAACACGAGAGCATAAATTGAGCGATGACGTCCCGCGTGAATAATTAAAAGAAACGCTATAAGCGTCAATAGATAAAGACAAACCTTGATTTCCGATAAGCTCGTAATCCAGTCAATACACCGAGACAGTAATTAACATGTTTATATGTTAAAGCAGTTCGCCGAGTTGAATTCACTTAACACATGCTAAAGCATCAGTGAATCCACTCCATTCCAGTCAAGACTAATTGGGAAACCCCAAGCAGGGTTAAGAGCTCTGGGGCAGGCCCCAAGTGTTTTCTAGTGCTTCCACGTAGTCTGCCCTGCCCCCACTCACCTGGTGCGCGGTAACGCAGTGGCCGGTGAGTGGTGACTAAAACTAGAAAACTATACTTGTGGGCGAGGAGGTTGAGTGGAGTTGGAGCGATTGACGTTTTCGTTGATTGTCTTGGTGGTGTGGAGCGTGTCCGTGTGGTTGGTGGTGTCGTGTGTTTTTGTTGCGTTGGTTTTTGTTTTTTTGTGTTTGTAGTTGGGTTCGGTGACGAACATAGGCGGTTTTTGTTGGTGTTTGGTTTTGTCACTTGTTTGGTTTTTGTGTTTGTCGTTCGTTTTCGTGTTGTGTGGGCTGTCTAGTTCTCGGTCACGAGCCTGGACAGCCGAGTTCCGGTGATGCCGCGTGGGGGGGTACGTTGGGGCCTAAAGGTTCCGGGGGGGGGGGTGACGTCCCGGAGGGCCCACGAAGGGAAGAGGTGGATAGCGAGGGCGAGGGGTGGGTGGAGACCGACTCTATGGTCACCACCCTCTCCGAATCTGAGCTGTGTCGCAAGCGCCTGTTCTCGGGGTCGGAGACGGAGACCCCCGATGAGCGGGCGAAGGTGCCCACCGCCAGGCGCGGCAAGAGGGGCGGTATCGCCCCCAGTTTGGCTAGGGCCCGCCAACAAATAAGGGAGCGAAAGGAGGAGGCCAAGGAGGCGGCATTTAATGCGCTCCTTGAGAAGCGGGCCCTTAGGACGAGGATGAGCCCAAATGTAGCGGCAGGAAGCGCCGAGGGGGTGAACCCCGAAGCGGAGAAGAAAAGCCCCGAAGGGAGAAGCCCTGAGGGGGATGCGGCGAGCCCACTCGAGAGGGGTGCCGAGGACCTCATGGTGAGGGGCGAGGGGATGTTGGAAGTCATCCTCGACCTCACGGGGAAATCGGCGAGCCTCAAGGGGGGCTACGCCGCAAAAATTGCAAGGGCTGCGAGCGGGATCCGGGAGATCCTGGGGGCCCTGGTGTGCGCACGGAGGTGGAGGAGACCCACCGCCTCCGAGCTGACAACGCCCGTCTCCAACGGGAGGTGGCCTCCTTGAGGGAGGAGGTCAAGGCGCACCGCCGGGAGTTCCAGGAGCTCCGGAGCGAGAGGAAGGCGCAGGGGTCGACGGGCCCGGTGGATCTCCAGACCCTGGAGTCAAACATCGCCCGGCTCGTCGGCAACCTAGTGGACGGCCGGCTCGCCGCGAATGAGTCGCGCCTGCCTCCTCCGAGTGTCGCCCGTCCCCCATTGGCGGGCGACAGCTCACCGGTGGCGAGGGCCGCGAGGGCGGCCATCGAGAATGCAGGTCGGCCGGCGACTAAGCCGAAGAAGGTAATTGCGCCGGCCGAGCTCGAGGTACGTCCTCGGGCAAGACCGGCCACCGGAACGGGTCCCGCCCGCAGTGGGGCCCCGCAGGAGACGTGGACGAGCTTCGGACCGTCCACATCAAGGGCAAAGCCGGCCGCGGTGACGCCGTTGCCAGCGGCAGGGGCCACCGAGGTCCCTAAGGAGGCGTGGACCGACGTGGTCCGCCGCAGGCCGCGAAAGACCGCGGCCCCCGCGACTCCTGCGGCGCCAGCGCCCGCCAAGGCGTCAGCCTATGCTCCCGCAGGCAGGGAGGAGGGCCGAAAGCCCAAGGTGGTGCTCCCCGGCTCCACGGCCGTAATTCTCAAATTACGGCCGGAGGCAGCCCAAGGGGGGGCATCGTATGCCTCGGCCCTGCTTAAGGCCGAGCGGGAGGTAAACCTAGGCGAGCTGGGAATCGGCTCGCTCCGGATTCGCAAGTCTGCGACCAGAGCGAGGCTTATCGAAGTCCCCGGCTCGTCCAGTCACGAGAAGGCTGACGCCTTGGCAGCCAGGTTGTCGGCTGCCCTGTCCAGCGTTCCTGAGGTGTCCAGGTCCGTGAAGTGTGCGGAGTTCCGCCTCACGACGACGACGCCGCTACGGCGGAGCGGGTCAAGGCTGCGGTCGCGCGCGAGGGGGGCTGCACCCCCGAGCAGGTCCGGGTGGGCGAAATCCGCCCGGACTGGCGGAGTTCCAGCTCCGCCCTGATGCGCTGCCCGGTGACGGCAGCGAAGAAGCTGCTCGAGCTGGGCAGTATCGGGGTGGGCTGGAGCCGGGTGCAGCTCCACCTGCTGGAGGCGTGCCCCATGCATTGTTATAAGTGCATGGGGAAGGGGCACACAGCCGAGCTGTGCCCCTCCAAGGAGGACCGCAGCCGGCTTTGTTACCGGTGCGGGCAGCCGGGGCACATCGCCTCGGGCTGCTCGGCCCAGGCCCGCTGTGCCGTATGCGCAGACGCTGGGCGGAAGGCGACGCACGTGATGGAGGGCCGTCTTTGCAACCCCCCATCCGTCCGCGGGAGAACGCCCCCCATTTCTCGCGGGAGTGGGCGGCAGACGGCGCCGGAGGCTAGGATGTCCGAGTAATGGCCGGACATCCTCGCTTCCTGCAGGCCAACGTCAACCACTCCGCTGGGGCTCAGGACCTTTTCCTGCAGACCATGGCGGAGTGGGACGTGGACGTGGCGGTGGTTGCGGAACCATATTCCGTGCCCACCCGGCCTAACTGGGCCGGGGATCTGGACGGTTCCGTGGCCATCGTCGCGAGGCCTGGCGCCAGCCCCCCACTCGTGGTGTGGGGGAGGGGAGCGGGTTACGTGGCGGCGGGGAGAGTACGCAATCATCGGTGTGTACTTCTCCCCGAACCGCGACCTGCCGGCCCTGGAGCGGCTGCTCGACGCTCTGGGGTCGGCTGTGAGGCGGCTAGCGCCCGCCCAGGTTGTCATGGCCGGTGACTTCAACGCCAAGTCCACGGCGTGGGGGAACCCGGCCACGGAAGCCAAAGGGCGGATGGTGGAGGAGTGGGCGCTGGCCGCGGGACTGTCCCTCTTAAATAGGGGGACAGTCCACACGTGCGTGCGGTGGAACGGAGGGTCGGTGGTGGATCTGTCCTTCGCCACCGCGTCCACCGCACGCCGAGTGGAGGGCTGGAGGGTGGAGACGGGGGTGGAGACACTCTCGGACCATCATTATATCAGGTTCGAGGTGTCTCCAGCCCCCGGGAGTCCGACGACTTCGTCCCGGTGGCGGAGCCGGTTCCCGCGTTGGGCGCTCACCAGGCTCGACCGGGAACTGGCAGAGGACGCGGCCATTGTCGGCCGCTGGGGCCTCCCGCCAATGGAGGATCTGGACGCCGCCGAGGACGCCGAGGAGGGGGCTGGTCGTCTCTGCGACGCCTTCACGGCGGTGTGCAGAGCGGCCATGCCCAGCGTTGGGAGTCCGCCTCCGAGGCGGGCGGTCTACTGGTGGTCGGCTGAGATAGCCGGCCTCCGGGACGCCTGCAACGGGGCGCGTAGGGCGTATACTCGGAGCAGGCGTCGCCGCCCCTGGGACGAAGGGGGAGATGGCCATCTGCACGGCATATACGTGGAGAAGAAGAGAGCCTTGCAGATGGCCATAAGTAGGGCCAAGGAGGGAGCGTGGCAGGAGCTGCTGGAGGGCCTAGACAGGGACCCGTGGGGCCGACCGTATAGGGGAGCGCGGAACAAAATCCGCGCTCAGTCGGCCCCACTGACAGAGACCCTCCAGCCGGCCGTGTTGGAGAGGGTTGTCGGGGAACTCTTCCCCGACAACCCACGGGGCTACGCTCCCCCGAGGATGGCCCTACAGTCGGACTCCAGAGGAGAGGAGGAGGGCGCTCCGCCGCCCGTCACCGACCAGGAGATGAAGGCGGTCGTTGACCGCCTCCGAGGCAAAAAGAGGGCGCCGGGTCCGGACGGGGTGCACGGGAAGGTGCTAGCGTTGGCTCTCGTGCACCTCGGAGACAGGTTCCGGGAGCTCCTCGACTGCTGCTTGCTTGGCTGGCAAGTCGGACGAGACCGCCGCGGCCGTCCGAAGTACCAAAGCAGCCAAGGGCCCGCAAGCGCGCAGGAGGCGCTTATGGCGCCGCTATCGAGCCAGGCCGGCCAAATGCCAACAACACTGGCCCCCCCTGCAAACCCAGGTCGACCCAAGCAAAGGAAAAAGAGACCAAAGAAGAAGAAAAAGAAGACAAACCCGCAACAAGGGGCACAGCAGGACTCGCGACCGACGTCGCAAGCAACGTCGCGGGCCCAATCGCGAGTTCAACCTCGTACGCAGTCGCCGGCGCGTGCATATAGCGCGCAGACAAATAGAGGCGCCGCCAACACACAGCGTCGCGACGCAGGCGTCGCCCCTCTAAGACATACTCGGCCCAGTGTTGTATTCTCAACATACAACGGCACTACGGGCACAAGTTCGGCCCCAGGAACCACCAACTCGCGACAGAACGCACACAGGGCTCCCCCTCGCCCTGAGACCACCTCTACTAGCGATCCCATCGCAAGAATCGTTGGGATCCTAGTAGAAATGATTAAAGCCATTACCGCCGGGGTTGATATATGGACGGCGGCAACGGAAGCTCTAATGCAGTTCCTAACCCACTATGGTTAGTGAGCTGCGTATAGTCTACTGGAATCCCGGGGGCATAGACGGAAGGCCCCCCAGCTCAGACTGCTTGCCCAGGATGTAGACCCCCACGTCATTCTACTGGGCGAGACCAAGTTAAGGCCAGGCAAAGCATTTCGCATCCCCAACTACTTCGTGTATCGCAGGGACCAAACATCGGCACAAGACATCGCATACCGCGGCACAGCGGTACTAGTACGACGCGACTGCATACACGAGGAGTTGGATCACCTGCCCTTTCGCTCTCTTGCTAATTTGGGAGTGAGGCTAAGGGTAGGTGATGAAGAGATGCGAGTGTTTGCCGGCTATCGCCCACCGGGACCCGTCGTCCATGTAGGCGACTTACAAGCTATTTTCGCAGAAGGCGGTTCTACACTACTATTAGGATTACCTAGCGACCATAAACATGGGGTCACCGTATACCATCGAGTGGCCGCAACGCAAGAATATCAACTGGCTAACATTCCGCGAGGCGCTAGCGGAATTTACGCTCTCAGGGCCACTAACAAACCCCGAAGAAGTGGAGGAGGCTGCAAAACATCTAACAACATCCATCCAAAACGCTAAGGAGGCAGCCTCCTCCCTTACGACCACACCGCCCAAACGCAGTGAGCTACCAAGGGCGCTAAGGGAAAAGATCAAGGAGAAACGTGAGCTACGGAGACTATGGTCGCGCACACGGTGCCCACAGTTCAAAAAAGACCTTAAGAAACTAACCTAGCAACTGTCGGTTGAGGTGAATGCATGGAGAGGAGCGTCCTGGGACGAACTAATAGATACAGTCTCCGAGGACAAAGCCAACCTGTATCAACTCAACCGACAGTTGACTAAACCTAAAGCGCCTACGTGCCCGCTATACGACTCAACGGGCACAAGGAGATACACGTCTGCCGAGAGAGCGGAGGTGCTGGCTGAACACCTTTTTTTTTGGTGGGTAGGTGTAAAAAAGTGAATAGTTATCTCCTCATATAAAATTTTAATTTTAATTAATTTTCAGTATTTTTTGTACTTAATTTATTAAAAACTTGATCATTGTATCACCAAATTGCTGTACTCACGTTTGTAGCACTTTCATGTGAATATAAGTGCTTAAAGTAATCACCGCCTGCCAGCTTAACACACATTTTGCACAGTCACTGCACTGTTTCACAAAACAATATTATGTCGAAGCTGGATGACATTCAAACAGCTCAGAAGAACTTGGAGGAAAGTTTCCAACAGAAGATGGCAGACCTTGAGGCACAGCTGAAAATTGCCGGTTCATCCACAACCCTCACAAGATTATTTGATGAGTTTCGGGCCTTCAAGGAACTCATGTTCAACATGCTTGGTCTTTTACGGTCCCAGATACGAGAGTGCATGCTGCTGGTAGACGGAATTGAGACCAGGCACAGACGGAAATCACTTGTGTTCTCTGGGGTCATTGAAAGGGACGGAGAGGACTGTAGAGGTATCATTATAGACATAATTCATTCCAAGTTGGCACTGAAAGACCTCTCTTCTACGTCTATTAAAACATGCCACAGGATTGGAGTGCCACGCAACAACCATCACCGCCCTATTCTTGTGAAGTTTGGTGAGTCTTCTTCTAAGTCTGCTGTATGGACCAAAAAGTCATGTCTTAAAGGGTCCCCATATTCAGTGAAGGAGTTCTTGACACGTGCTAGGCAGGTCATCTTTGGGAAAGCCCGTGCACATTTTGGCATGCGCAATTGTTGGACCTAAGACGGCACCATAGTAGTGAAAGCATCCGATGGATCTCGTCACAAGTTAGTGTCTGAAGAGGAGCTCGCTGCGCTGATCGAGAGCTTCCCAAGGGCGATGAATGCGGATGTGTCCACAGGTAATAGAGAATAGAAGACTTCGGAAATACTTCCTAAGGCAAAAAGAGGAAACCGTAAATAACATTTAATAGGTCAGTGAGTCGCCTTATTTTGCTATAAGCATAGCATAATATTTAATTTGTTTCTAGCTTTTGCTTACCTTACTGTTTATACTTTAATGTTTCACACCCTTGCTTTTCAGGGGTACTCATTTCTGTGTACATAATGTAGACATTCGCATCTATCTGTACCTAAACATGTATTAGCGTTGTTATTTTTCCAACTGTACTTTTAATTGCTTTATAGTTAAATACATTGTTTGCGGGTAATTTTGGAAACTATTTTATAATTTTTGTGTTATTAACTGAAAACTAGAATGGCACTCTTCTTTCTCGCCTGCACTTTGTCAATGTCAAACTGTCACTTTCATATTTTGAATTTTGGCAATCAGCTGACACGTGCGAAAGTCATAATATAAATATCATAAGTGCTGGATATATTTCTGTTGATTATGACATTGATTGTTTCAAACAAATTTTAAGTTTCTATATTATTAATACCCATATTCGTGTCTGTTCTCTTCCATTCAATTAATACTTGTTTTTGTGAACTGTCATTTTTGTGTCGTTTAAGTGCTAGATGCTTTAATTTTATAATTATTAGTTTTATCACATAGTGTTAAAGCTGGCGGGTGGTGCAGTGATGGAACTGTTCCACTTGCGTATTGTAGGTAGAATATTTTGTGTTACTTTATTGAGTATATTTATTTTATTTTTATATATTGTAATTTATTTATATTATGTCTTGTTCTGATGATGATCGTTTTATGTCGGCCGATGACTCATCATATTTGTCCTGTGACGAAAATGTGACTTCCCAGATGGTTGCACTGGGAGATTCAATTAGTAATATTTTTCTAAATAATAATAATTTTAATGTGTGCCACATAAATGCACAAAGCATACCGTGCCATCATAGCGAAATGTTGAAGGCCTTTAGTGGGTCCAACGCACATGCCATCCTTGTTTCGGAAAGTTGGCTCAAACCAAACCTTTCATCCGCTACATACCCTTTGCCTGGTTATGTTCTCATCAGGAACGATAGAATAGGTAGAAGGGGTGGTGGCGTTGCAATCTATCTGCGAAATGAAATCTCATATAAAATCTTAGTTTCTTCTTCTACTTCCTCCACGTCCGCGGAATATCTTTTCTTAGAGATTCAGGTTAAACGTTCCAAGGCTATCCTTGGAGTTGTTTACTGCCCTCTCACTGTTGACTATTTCTCTGATATCGAATCCGTCCTCGATTCTGTCGGTACTGATTATGAGCACCACATCATCATGGGTGACTTTAACACTGACCTGATTTCTCCTTCCACCCGGTCTCTTAAACTTATTGACGTCCTTGAATCTGCCAATCTCCATATCCTTCCATCGGAAGCTACCCACCTTAACACAGTAGGTGATGACACACTACTGGATTTAAAGATAACTTCCTGCCCTTCCCTAGTTTCATCCCATGGTCAATTCCCCGCGATTGGTTTCACCCGCCATGATCTTATTTACATGACCTATTCTATTAAAACACCCAGACCTAGCCCCAAGGTTTTGCGCATGCGATGTTATGCCAGAATGAATGTTGAGGAGTTGCGGCGGGATGCTTCATCCATTGACTGGGAGCCACTGGTGTCTGCCGGAAATATTGATGATAAGGTCCAAATTTTTAATGACTCTGTTCTCAGGTTATATGATCGCCATGCACCGGTTAGGGAAGTCAAACTGAGGCATCCTCCCGCCCCTTGGATGACAAATGACATTCGGTTGGCAATGAAACATAGGAATCGAGCTTATCAGCGATATAAATGTGTACGCACTGATGACGCCTGGACAGCTTATAAACTTGCAAGGAATAGGTGTAACCAGATGATACGTAACGCTAAACGCCGCCATATTCATGACAATGTATCTTCTGGTTCTTCCGCGGACATTTGGAAATTTTTGGCGACACTTGGGATAGGCAAATCGTCTAGCTCTCAGATACCTTCTAATATCAGGTTAGACGATATTAATAAACACTTTTCTTCTGTCGACATTTTGGATCCTGTCATCAAACGCCAGGCTGTTGATTTTATTACTAATCTCCCACCTATCAATGTAGATGTTTTTAATTTTTCTTCAGTTAACCCAGGTGAAATCAAGAAGATTATCATGTCCATAAAATCCAAGGCTGTCGGCTGTGATGGCATTAGTCGAATCATGATTACCACTATCCTTGATCAATTACTTCCAATCATTACTCATATAGTAAATTTTTCACTCTCCACAGGCCAATTCCCTTCGTTATGGCGCAATGCCCACGTCATTCCTCTACCTAAAATCTCTAGCCCAATCCTCCCTAATCATTTCCGTCCCATTTCAATTCTCCCTTTTTTGTCTAAAGTTCTGGAAGCATGCGTCCATAAAGATCTATCCCGTTTTGTCTATAGTAACAACTTGCTTAGTGAATTTCAGTCTGGGTTTCGTCCGGGCCACAGCACTGTTACTGCACTCCTTAAAGTTATTCAAGACATTAAGGATAATATGGAGGATTCTAGACTAACGGTGTTATGCCTAGTTGACTTTTCGAATACTTTTAACAATGTGGATCATGATATCCTACTTTCAATTCTTACTCATCTTAAGGTTTCACCTGTGGGTCTGGAATGGTTTTCTAGTTATCTTCATGGTCGCCAGCAAATTGTTAAGCTCGGTGAAACCTCATCGAGTTTGTCAGTACTTGCTGCTGGTGTACCGCAAGGCGGAATTCTCTCTCCTCTTCTGTTCTCCATTTTCATCAACCAGCTTGTCTCAAATCTTCAGTGTTCATTTCATCTGTACGCCGATGACTTGCAACTTTATTCTCATGCTGATTCGGGCAATCTTACACTAGCTATTGATAGATTAAACCAGAATTTGAGTCGTGTCAGTGACTGGTCCAAGCAATTTGGAGTCGCTGTAAATGCGTCAAAGTGTCAAGCCATAATCATAGGTAGTTCTCGAACGCTGAATAAAATTGATGTGAACACTTTGCCGGCTGTCACCTTTGACGGTGCGACTATACCATACTCTTCCAGTGTGAAAAATTTGGGATTGCTCATTGACTCGGCGTTGAGCTGGCAAGCTCAGGTCACTAGCATATGCCAGAAAGTTATTGGAACGTTACGTAGTCTCTATCGTCTTAAAAACTTTCTTCCTCTCAAGACTAAAATATTGCTTGTGCAAAGCCTTATTCTTCCCATAATCGACTATGGTGATCTGTACTGTACCGATTTGAATGCAGACCTTTTAAACAAACTTGAACGGCTTCTTAACAACTGTATTCGTTTCATCTTTGGTCTTCGGAAATATGACCATGTGTCTTATTATCGGTCTCATCTTAAATGGTTACCCATTCGTCAGCGACGCAGTGTGCGCATTCTTACTACTCTTTTTTCTATCCTGTATGACAGTGCTTCTCCGGCTTATTTAAAGACCAAATTTCAATACCTTTGTTCAGTTCACTGTAAAAACCTCCGCTCTGCAGATAGCCTCGTCCTTCTTTGTCCCCCTCATCACTCTGGTTTTGTTGACCAATCTTTCAAAATACAGTCTGTTCGACTTTGGAATGCGTTACCTATAGATATCAGAAAGTCCTCAACTCGCAATACGTTTAAATTTTTGACACGCACCCATTTCCTGGGCAAGATTCAGGAATCGCAGACATAATGTAACCATGTATTTGCATTTATATATATATATATGTATATATTCTATATATATTAAGTATTGTGTTTATATTGTAGTATGTATGTATATAACGTATATTTAATTTTTATCTATGAATATGTGTTTTACAATCGCATTGTATTTGTTGATGTTGTTCCCTTGTGCACCTACTTATATACTATTTTCTGCATCACCCTAAGGTTGACTGGTAGAAAATGCTTGTATAGCATTAAGTCCGCCGTTGTACACCTGTGTGCATAAAGTTTAAATAAATAAATAAATAAATAAACACCTAGCCAACACCTTCATGCCCAATCCTGTACCGTCCAACACCACAGATGCCGTCCGCGAACACCACGAGCACGTGATGCACCGCGTAGAGCAGTTTCTTACGACCCCGGCGCCACCGTTGGCAGGAAATCTGTACGTGTCACCAGCCGAAGTGAGAAGGGTCCTCCAACGATTGTCCAAGCGCAAGGCGTCAGGGCCGGACGGAAAAACCAATATGATGCTCAAGCAGCTACCCAGGAGGGGCGTCGTTGCGCTAGCACGCATCACCAACGGAGTGCTGCGAACCGCGCACTTCCCACGGTGTTGGCGCCCCGGGCGGGTAATAGTACTACCAAAGCCGGGTAAGGACCGCCGTTACCCGGCCAGCTATAGGCCGATAACCCTCCTCGCACACAGCTCCAAAGTAGTGGAGAGGCTACTGCTGCGCCGGATTCAGCCCTTCCTGACTCCCAGAGAAGAACAATTTGGATTCCGAGCGCAGCACTCCACAACGCTACAACTGGCCCGCGTGCTCCAGTATTGCACAGAACATCGCGACTTCGGCCGCACTACGGTCGGGGTATTTCTCGACATAGAGAAAGCCATCGACCGTGTGTGGCACGAAGGCTTAATATACAAGCTACTGGAGCACACCAACACCCCGCCGCAGCTGGTGCGAGTGATGGCTTCATTTCTAAGGGACCGCTCCTTCACAGTCGCTGTGGAGGATGCCGAGTCACATACCCGCCCAATTACTGCAGGAGTACCGCAGGGTAGCTGCTTGTCACCTGCGTTGTATGCGGTGTATACGAATGACATACCTCAGTTGCCCGAGGCGCAAAGGCGCGAGGGGGAAAGAGGTGTGCTGCTGGCGCTGTTCGCGGACGACAGCGCTTATTTTACGGCTTCCCGGAAGCCGCTGATCGCAGCGAAAAGACTGCAGCGGGTGCTGGATTTGTTGCCGGAGTGGTTCGACCTGTGGCGGATGGCCGTCAACGTGGACAAGACGGTCGCGCTACAGGTCGGACTCAAGCACGTCCCGCCTCCACTCACACTGCGCGGTCAATCAATCGCTTGGCAGAGCAGAGCGCTCTACCTGGGAGTCTTCTTGGACCGGTCGCTGAGCATGGTTGCACATGTGAACCATGCAACAACACAGGCCAAAGCGGCCCGTGCAGCTCTGCGACCGGTCCTAACATCAAAGCTACCACTGAGTACCAAACTTAGCATCTACAAAACTTACATACGAAGCAGACTCACCTACGCAGCACCTGCATGGTACGCGCTCTGCTCACCACACCAGAGGAATCGACTACAGGTGCAGCAAAACATCACGCTCCGAATGTGCACAAACGCGGGCCGCTACGTAGAAAACGCGGTTATAGCCCGCGACACGCGCGTGCAGTCGGTGCAAGAATTCGTTCAGCAAACAGCGCGGAAAATGTACGACCGCGCTGATCACTCCCGTCATGCCCACCTTCACCAAATTGCACCACTACACGCGCGCCCACCAGAAGCTAGGCGTCGCGATGGCCCGCGAGGCATACTGCAGGAAATCTGAGCGTGGTGTGGTGCTGCGCCTGTCAAAACTAAATAGCATGCCCCGTTAGGTTAGTTTAAAAAATATTGCATGTCTGGTCTCATAAGTAAAATAACTTGTGAAACCAGACATGTAGTTAAACTTCCCGAAGAAACACGAACTCCCTCGGGCACCTTCACGGCAGTGTCCCGTTGGAGTCAACAAAACCCCCCATAGGGATAATAACAGCTCATCAAACAATCTAACCAAAATACAAGCGTTTTTCGAAATTTTTTCAATGCCGTTGTTGTTTGTTTTGTCGTTTGTGCTGTCATGTGTCATCCTGGGATAGGGATCCCGAGGGATGGTGTCCCCGGGACCCCCTCCAACAAATCCCAATAGTCATTGTTGTCCTAAAATATTCGTCCACAAAAATAAAACTGTTTTTCGTACCGTCCGTTCAAAAAATGCACGTCGTACATACTCGCGTCAGCCCCGCAAGGGTAGGCAGAGTAACCAACTAAATGTTAAATGTCAAAATAGGAGTCTGACTGCGTGCACTCGCAGACAAATTCCGTGATATATTATATATCCTCACGCCAACTCCATGCAGGGGTAGGCAGAGGTTAAAAAATTAAAAACTAAAAATTAATTCTGCAGTTGCAGTGGAGCTGGCCGGGGGTGCAAGCAGTTGCAGGCACACCCGGCCAGCTCGACTATAACCAAAAATGTATACTCTTACCGACCCCGGAAAGGGTGGGTAGAGGCCAAAACAAATTTTTCTTCTACCTTACTCAACCCAATGGAGTTGACCGGGAGGGCATGTACATAATATGTGCGCTCCCGGCCAACTCAAGTAACATGTGTATTCTCGCGCCAACGCCGTAAGGGGTAGGCAGAGGGTACAAAATATTGCTAATAAATAATTACTTTTCAGCGGTGGGGCCTATGAGTGCATGAAACCTGTACGTAGCATGCACTCATAGACCCGCACTAAGCATCATCATCGGTCTGCCACGGCAAGAGTGGCCGTAGTTTATTTCCTTTTGTGTCGGGCCCTATGTAGACTGCGGGGGTGTCAAGGGGAGATCCTGCACTGTATGTATCTGGTGTATGGAGTGCCCCTGACATTCCCCAGCAGCCGCGGGGTCATCCCATATGGCCGCAGGGCTCCTTTTTGTAGGGGCTCACATTCAGGCGGATTAATCCTCGGATTCATCCGTCTGAATGTGGGCTAAAGTCGTAAAAATTCCTTCCTTTCTTCCTTCCTTCTTTTCTTTTCTGTTCTGCGTTGTGTTCTTCCAATGTGTGCTATCACACACATTTATTTCGTCCTTGCGAAGAGTCGTCTGGCACGGCACCACCACCACCACCTGCCAGGGCTACTAAGTCATCAGTCAGATGAACCCCCCCCCCCCCCCCCCCCCCCTCCACGCCTGCGTATCCGCAGCAGTAAATCACCCGGGAGCGATAGCTCCCGGAGACGGCCCGGGTAAAGAGCTGATGCTCGAGGCCCGTACGCACCTTCCGTGGGTGCATGAACCACTGACTGACTGACTGACTGTCTCTTTACTCGAATAAGAACAATTCACGAATTTATTGTTGATTTAACGCGTAAAATGTTCGATCGCGCCGACCATTCAAAATATGATCATCTTAAAAATATAGCCCCCCTGCATACGAGACCACCCGACAATGAGCGTTGCGACGATCCCAGAGACTTACTAAACTAAAACTAAACTTAAAATTAAACTTAAACATCACTAAACATTAAACATTATACCTAAAAAAACAAAAACTTAAATCAAATAAACAAATAATTTTATTATCCCATAGGTTGTACAAAAAATTCAAAATTCAGTCAAAAAATTAAACTAGCTTATATTATACAATTCCATCCTTCTTCGACCACACTGCTCGCGCAGTCTCTAACTGCTTTCTTCTGGTTTAACTTCAACCTGAAACAGAACACATAAATTAAAGTAAAGTTAGCAAATCTTACAAATAAATTATCATAAATTGCTACTAATTATTCTCATCTTTTCATATGTATGGATGGGTGTATGTTCCAATTAAAGGCAAAGGCTCCGATAAAAAGGCCCCTCTCGGGGCAAACGCCCGACGCCCGTCGCCGCCAGCCGAGGCGAACCCCCCGTGCCGTCGCCGCGATCCCCCCCCCCCCCCGCGCAGCCGCCGCGTGCGCCCGTCGTCGTAACTGCTCCGCAGACGTCATCTGCGTCGATGCAGCCGCGAAAGGGTGCAAAAGGTACCGACGCCGTCGCGGGCGTCGCTACCTCCCAGCCGGAGCGCAGCGCCGGAGGTATGCGCCCTTCTCAGGGCGAAACTTCCAGGCAGCCGCCGCTGATGTCCCAAAGAAAGGGTGTAAAAAGCACCGACGCTGTCGCGGGCGTCGCTGCTTCCCGTTCGTCGTTGGCCGAGCGCAGCGCCGGAGGCATGCGCCCTTCTCAGGGCGAAGCCACCAGGCCGCCGTCGCATACTCCACGCGAAAGGGTAAAACCAGACATCGACGCCGCCGGCGGCGTCGGTGCCTCCCGCGCCGGAGCGTCGCGCCCTTCTCAGGGCGAGCGCTCCAGGTCGCTTTCGTCGTCGCGTAAGCGCGATAGTGCTAGGTCCGCGTTTCTCCATCCGACGCCGGTGACATCACGCGACCCGGCCGTCTTGGCGGTCCCGCGAGTGCGCCTGCTGGGTTCCGGCATTTCACCAAAGTCCATCCTTGAGGATGACATGGTGAAATTTGCTGAGATCTGCCGGCGGGGCATATTTTCGGTCGGTCTGCTGTACAAACTAGCGACGTCCAGCGCTTCCCAACGTCTAGTCCGAATAGTAGCCTCCTTCCTGAGTGATAGAAGTTTTCACGTATCAGTAGAGAGAGAGTCCTCGACGACAAGGAAAATCTTAGCCGGCGTACCGCAAGGGAGTTGCCTCTCCCCAGCACTTTACACCGATGACATTCCGAAGTCAGACGAATCCACGTTAGCACTGTACGCCGACGACGAGCAACTGTTGGGTGTTGCCAGTGCGGATGCACCTAATTTGACATTTTATTTTTATTTTATAAATATTGTAGTACGTGACCGTGGACATTCATACTCTGTGACTGTTGACGCTTGCATGGTGTTGCCTGTGCGAGTGCATCTATTTCTGTACCTTTTTAATTTCTTTTTTTTTTGCATTTGTGCCAAGTACGCGTACTTAGCTAATTCACTTTAGTTGTGTGCCGTACACCCCGTTTCTTGTCGCACTTTAAGTGCACGAGAAACAAGCAGCATGGACAAGGAAGACGACAGATCGAGGGTCTTCACCCCGACCTCGAGGTTAACAAGATCGCCTGCCCCCCCCGAAGCCTGGTGCTGTAGAACCAGCAGAAACACCTCAGGCAAAAGGGCCGAATGCGAAGCGCCAGCTTCCATCACCGGAGGACCCGCAGGAGGCGAGGCGTCCAAGGATTGACGTGGAGGAATCGCTACTTGAAAGCCAACGACCTGATGCACCGCCAGCTGTCGAATCACGAGGAGGGACTACGTCCGGTGGACTAACAGGTAGAGCCCGAGAAGAACTGCAAGACGAAGCTAATGCGGCGTTGGAAGACATCATGGGCATCGTCACAGCGGAGTCCAGATCCAACAAGCTAAATAAGTCGGAGGTCGCAAGGATTGGAACCCTTGGACGCCACATGCTGGCGATAATCACCTCGCTGAGCATCCGGCTGGCTGAACAGGAGTTGCGTGCATGCAGAGCCGAAATCAGCTGCACAGAAGCCAAGGCCAAGTCACAGACCCTGGAGATGCAGTTGGAGGCTGGTGGCACAGTGGAACCAGCCGGAAACCTGGCAGCGATGAGGACGATGTCATATTCCGACCGCTTCCGAATGGGGAAGAACGATGAGCGCCCAAAGCTTGCGTCTGGACCGGTGGTGGCAGTGTACCCGGTGGACGACAATACGGGCATCAAGAGTGCTGAGGCAACAAAGGCTGAGATCAAGAAAGCCGTCAATCCAGCAGTCCACGGCCTGCAGGTTGACAAGATGCGCAAGGTGGGAAACGCAGGGATTGTGATTCAGACCACCTCTCAAGCAGCTGCGGATAGACTGAGGAAGGCGCTCCCGTCAACTCTCTGGGTGGCCGTGCCACAGCAACGGAGACCACTTGTGGCGCTGAACAACGTGGATGGGACCCAGCGGAGGCGAACATACTGGCAGCCCTGCACGAGCAGAATTTTATGGACTCCGAATACTGGACACTGGAGCAAATTAAAAAGGACGCAAAAGTAGCGTTCAAGAGTTCTCGCCGTGGGATTCCAAAGACCACAGTTGTCCTCGAGTGCACCCCGGCCTTTCGGGATGCGCTCCTAAACAAGGGCAAACCCTACTTCGGGTGGGACGTCATCGTCGTTTCGGATTACCTGAGGGTCACATGCTGCCACAAGTGCCAGTTGTACGGTCACCCCGAGAAGCTATGCAGAGCAGAGACCAGTACCTGCGGAAGATGTGGCTGTGTGGGACACGATGAGGCAGACTGCAAATCGGAGACGCTGGCCTGCGGTACCTGCAAGCGGTTCAACCGCCCGGCCGACCATAGGACCGCTTAGCCGGGAAACCACTCAGCGACCCAAAGGCGTACCGCCCGATTACGCTCCTCCCAATATTCGGGAAGCTCCTGGAGCGCGTAATGTTAAAATGTGCTCCACAGATCACCAGTGGAATATCCGAGCACCAGCACGGATTCTCTCCGGGAAGGTCAACGGTTACGGCACTGAGGGAAATTCTGAGTGCGGCAAGCGTATCTGTGTGCAAGTACGTTCAATTGGTGTTTCTAGACATCTCGGGAGCGTTCGACAACGCCTGGTGGCCGATGATGATGCTCAAGGCGAAGAGGGGAGGATGCCCGCCTAACATCTATAAGATGTTGACGGACTACTTCTCCGGACGCCGGGTGGGCTTAATCGTTGGCGACCGGGTTCTGTGGAAAACCTCCACTATGGGATGTCCGCAGGGCTCCGTACTCGGGCCGACGCTGTGGAATGTCCTAATGGACGATCTGCTGCGTCTGCCACTTCCTGATGGGGTGAAAATGGTAGGATATGCTGACGATGTGACGGTCGTGATAGAGGCCAATTCCCGAGCAGCCATAGAGCGATTGGCAAACGAAGCTCTCTGCCTAGCCGGCGCATGGGGTGACCGAAACAGGCTGACCTTCTCCCCATCGAAATCGGTAACGATGACAGTGAGAGGGAGGTTCCAGCGGCCCCCACTAATCAAGTTCGGGACGTCCTCGGTCGGGAGCGTCGCGTCCGCGGTGGTCCTCGGGGTGGAGCTAGATCAGGCGCTACATTTCGCCCAGCACGCTACCCGAATAGGGGAGCGCGCCGCAGCGTGCTTTGGGAAAATGTCAAAAGTTTCAGCGTCATCGTGGGGTATCAGGTATCCAGCCCTGAGGACACTCTACCAGGGAACGTATGTGGCTACGTTGACGTACGCCGCTGCAATTTGGTGCCACAGAGTAAGTACGTATGTTTGTCGCAGTGCCGTACTGAGGAGTCAGAGACAGGCACTGGTCTTACTGACTAAAGCGTATAGGTCCACCAGCACTGCTGCTCTGCCAGTGTTGGTTGGAGTATTTCCGGCAGACCTGGAGGTCATCCGTGCTGGCCACTTGGAGGAGGCACGCAGAACCGCGCCCGATGGGGAGTTGAGCAGGCGCAGACGCGAAATTTGGGACGCCACAGTGAGAGAGTGGCAGGCCCGATGGGACTCGGAGTCCAAAGGCAGGGAGCTCTATCGGTTTTTCCCGGATGTGTCGGTGAGACTCAGGTCACACTGGGTGGAACCGGACCATCCAACCTCGCAGCTCCTTGGGGGTCATGGATGTTTTAGGAAACGTCAGAACGAGATGAAGTGTTGTGAGAGCAGCATGTGTATGTGCGGTGAGAGTGAGGAGGACAGAGATCACGTACTGTGGTCCTGTCCTAAGTATGCTGATCTGCGTGAAACATTGATGGATGGGATTAAGCGCGGCGAGGATGAGAAGGGACCGGTGTACTTCTCGAATCTGGTGTCATCGGCGGAGAACTTTGCGGCCTTCCGCAGGTTTGCCCACGCGTGGTTCGCCAGAAGGAGCGCGGAGGAAATCGAAGAGAGGACACGGCAGCCGGAGGGGTGAGCGCATTCACGAGAGCTGCAAAGCTGGAGAACCCAGGAGCGCCTTAGACTGCAGCGAAGGCGTTTTCGTGGTGTCGCCGCCCCAGAAAGGGGAGAGGTGCCATGTAGAGATAGTGGACAGAGATAGAAACAATTTGTAGGGAGTCAAGCAAATGCCCACGGCACGGCGAAGAGCCTCAGAGCAGTATGTGCCGTGCTGCATCTCCCGCGATTCGGCTCAAATGACCGCAAGGTCGGTGGAGCCATGGGACGGTGGTGGGGTCCTAGTGATGACTTTGTTCGCGTATTTTTTCATAGTGAGCCGCCGGTCGATTTCGACGCATAGGTAGGTCGCCGATTCGCGCCAAGCTAGCTGCTCACCATGGAGATACAGGGTGGAAGGCTTCTTTACGGAAAGATTCACCAGCATTGCTTGTGTTTTTCGCACGTTAACCGAGAGACTCCATTTGTGAAGCTACTCGGGGAGCAGATTTAGTACGCTTTGCATTTTCAACACTGCGAATCTAGCATTTTTGTTGTATGTCAGATACGCTGCGTCGTCGGCGTACAGTGCTAATGTGGATTCGTCTGACTTCGGAATGTCATCGGTGTAACGTGCGTACAATGCCGGGGTGAGGCAACTCCCTTGCGGTACGCCGGCTAAGATTTTCCTTGACGTCGAGGACTCTCTCTCTACTGATACATGAAAACTTCTATCACTCAGGAAGGAGGCTACTATTCGGACTAGACGTTGGGAAGCGCTGGACGTCGCTAGTTTGTACAGCAGACCGTCGTGCCAAACTCTGTCGAACGCTTTCTCCATATCAAGAAATACTGCTACTGTGCTTCCCCTCTGATTCATACCCTGGGTCATCATGTGCAGTACTCTCAATAATTGAAGTGTCGTCGAATGTTCCGCTCTGAAACCATACTGCTCGTCGCGGGGGGCGATGTGCGGGGCGAGGTGTTTCAGTAGGAGTCGTTCGTACACTTTCGACTGCGTAGATAGCAGTGTAATGGGCCGATAACTCTCCGGTTTCAATACGTTCTTACCGGGTTTAGACAGCAATATAACGCGTCCGTCTCTGTAAATAGACGGGAAGTGTCCGGTGCGATTTATACCGTTGTAAAATTAATTTATACCGGTTACCGCCGCGCGACGGCGCGCGGCGGTAACCGGTGGCGTGAGCTGTATTTTCTGTTTCGTTAGGGCGGAATTGGCGTTCTAAGTGGTCGGTGAATATTTCAGCGCGGTGTGCTGCGTGATAACGCAAAGTACCATCGTCTGCCAGTAGTGGTCAGTGCCCACCAAGAAGCTGGTGATCCTGCCTACAGCGACGGTGCGTATGGAATTAGAGGAAATATATTAAAACTAATTGAATCTTACTTAACAAATAGGAAACAGATGAGATGCTCAAAAATACTGAAATTCTCTATAAATCCAGTGAAAGAACCGTACAATATGGAGTCCCACAAGGCAGCGTCCTTGGACCTCTCCTGTTCATTATCTATATTAATGACTTCCCAAAAGCATCTACATATCCAATGATAATGTTTGCTGACGACAGTACTTTAGTTTTTGGCGGTAGTGAACATAATTTGCTCGAAAATGATATAAATGAAAATATTGAATCAGTTATATACTGGCTACAAAGAAACAACCTTCTAATTAATCTGGACAAAACAGTGATAATGAATTTTCAACAAAGACAAAATTTAAGTTTAAATTTAGACATCAAATATAATGACAAAAGTATTCTAGAAACTAAAGACACAAAATTTCTTGGACTTCACGTAGAAAACACAATGAAATGGGATAAACAAATTGATAAAATATGTTGCAAATTAAATCAATACTCATACGCATTACACATGTTAAGTAAAACTGCTAACCGATCGACAGTTCTAACTGCATATCTTGGCCTGGCTGCCTCGACATTAAGATATGGTATAATATTTTGGGGCAATGCAACCGGTAAGGACTTAGTGTTTAAATCCCAAAAACGTTGCATACGTGCTATTTGTAATCTAAAACCTACCGACAGTTGTCAACCACACTTTAGAAGGTTAAGAATTCTCACTATGCCATCATTATACATATACGAAATAGCTTTATTTGTTAAAACCAATATGTCTAGATTTTCGCGGGTGAAGAGTCGCCGCAGATGTGACAAGTTACACTTAACGAACTGTAAAACTTCTCTCGTTCAGAAAAGTATATTTGGTATGGCCCCTAAAATTTACAACAAATTGCCAAAATCTACAAGAAATACGGATAGTTATAAGAATTTCAAAAGACAGTTATTTAATTTACTACTGGATAAGGCATATTATACAGTAACGGAATATTTCAATGACAAATTGTAAACATTATTTTAATAGGAATGTATACCATTATTAACGTTTTGACATTTTAATATAGCTTTGACATTATATTTCACTTACCTGATTTAGTAATCTAATGAATATGTATAATTATTTACTTGTAATGTGCTAATTATCCTATTTAAATATTTCTAGTGTTTATACCTTATTTTGATATTTGTACACCAATTTTATTGGTAGGATATAGAGATCAATTTAATTGTAACTCAACACTATGTACACCTATATTCACAAATAAACTGAAACTGAAACTAACCAGTCGTCCGCTACACTCAGCGCTCACACTACAGTGGAATAGCCAGTCAAGTCACCTTGAAGCCAAGCCAGTCCAGACCTGGAAGGAAGTACCTACGGCTCCATACTTCTCCGACGACACCAGGCGTTTCATTCTGCACCAACCAGTTACCTGCGATTTACAACTGGAGGTAGAAGAGCAAGCCCGCCAGTACCTACATACTATTATATTGTCGCACAAATTATTACACAGCGCCACCTAGCCCCAAAGTAAGCGAAGCTTGTGTTATGGGTACTAGACAACTGATAAACATACGTAAATACATTTTTTTTAGTAAATACATACTTCACTCACAACACACATGTCAATCTGATGACATTGACATCTGTGTATAGTCTAATAGTTTTAAAGGTATTTACACACGATCAAGTTACGATCACAAACATTTGTAAATAAAAGAGTGGTAAAAGTTGTAATAATTTTAATTTCTTTTTAGTGCTTCGTTGTAGAAAGTGAGTGACTGAATAGACTTGTATTCCCAGGTATTGTTCGGTTCGTTAATGACGTTGTTAAAGAGTATTTTGTCTTATACTTTGATTAGGAACAGCTGGCGAGTGATTGGGGTTGGTCTGTTGACTTGTATTATTTAATTTTAGTTATTTATTTTATTACTTATTATATATTTATTGTATACATTTATTTATATATAGTGTATTGGTTCAATGCTACATTTACTTGATGAACAACCAGAAGACGAATATTTCTCTCTGACGTCATCTTCCGATACTCTATACAGTTTAGATAGTTCAATAGAAGACACTTCTCTTAGAGCTAACGTAGATAGAGAATTTGTCATCATATGTAAAAAATTTCAATGTTGCTCACATCAATGCTCAGAGTATTGCTGCGCACTATGCTGACTTCCTTACTACTTTTACTAATAGTAATATTCAAGCTGTACTTGTATCCGAAACCTTTCTAAAACCCAGTCTTTCATCTTCTTTATACCCACTACCTGGATTTAGATTAATGCGGAATGATCGTACATGTTCTAGACAGGATAGTTCTAGTCGAATGGTTGGCTATGGCGGGGTTGCGATCTAAATGCGTAGTGACATACCTTGTCGAGTTCTCTCCCTTTCCTCCCCTGAGTTACAAGCGCCGGAATATCTCTTTTTGGAACTCAATATTTCTCATAGCAAGGTTCTGCTAGTTCTGCTAGCTAGCTATTATAGTCCTTCCTTGCATGTGAACTACTTCAACTCTTTTGAAACAGTGTTATCTGATTTGTGTCCACAATTCGATCACGTTATCATTATGGGAGACTTTAACACATGCCTCATTAAAGATGACCATCGCGCAAGGAGATTGCTGTCTGTGCTTGAGTCTGTCAATTTACATTGTCTTCCTCTTGGTCCTACTCACTTTCCACACAACGGCCCTCCTTCATTGCTGGATCTAATTATAACTTCTTCACCCGAGTTAGTATCCACTCATGGCCAGTTTAATGCTCCGGCTTTCTCATGTCATGATCTTGTGTTTGCGTCATTCAAACTGCGTGCCCCTAAGCGAAAGCATAGAGTTATTATAGTGCGCCATTATGAGAAAATGGACCTAAATGCACTACGAAATGATTTCTCCAGTACTGATTGGGAGCCTGTTCTTTCAGCAAAGGATGTCGATTCCAAATTGGACACCTTCAATTCCATATTCATTCTTTATATGCGAAGCATGCTCCTCTTACGCCAGTCCGGGTCAAGCATTATCCTGCTCCTACAACTGCCATCAAAAGTCTCATGTCTAAGCGAGATAGAGCTAAAATTAAGTTTAGACACGATCCTTCTGAGGAAAATCGTACCACTTATGTTACATTGCGTAACCGTTGCAATAGAGCGGTGAGAGAGGCGAGACGGCATCACATTCACTCTTCATTAGAAAATTGTTCACCACATCAAATGTGGAAATTTCTTCGTAGTATTGGTGTGGGTAGGGATCGGCCCAGGACGGATAGTGATTTAGATCTTAATAAGTTAAACAAGCACTTTTGTACACCTCCGGATGGCATGAACCCTCTTATTAAAAGTGACACACTATCTCATTTATCTAATTTACCTCTCCCTAACCATGCAGAATTTGATCTTGGGGTGATTACGGATATTGAGGTCATTAAAATTATAGGTTCGCTTAAGTCCAGAGCGGTTGGGGAGGACGGTATTTGCCTTGACATGATTGTTCCGGTAGTTAAAACAATTGCCCCAATTATTGTGGATATTCTAAACTGCTCTCTGTCTTCGAGCGTTTTTCCGTTGCTTTGGAAATTGTCTCATGTCATCCCTCTCCCAAAAAAACCAAACCCAACCTCCTTCTCCAACTTTCGCCCGATATCCATTCTTCCCGTTCTTTCAAAAGTCTTGGAGCACTTTGTACACCAGCGTATCTCAAGTTACCTGAGGGAACACAATCTCTTGTCTCCATACCAGTCAGGTTTCCGTAGCGGTCATGGCACGGTATCAGCTTTAGTGAAGATTACCGATGACATCCGATTTAATATCGAACATAAACAATTATCCATCTTAGTCTTACTCGATTTTGCTAGTGCCTTTAATTCGGTTGATTTCGATGTTCTACTCGGTATTCTTCGAACTTTTAATTTTTCGTCTTCTACATTGGCCTGGTTCCGGTCCTACTTATTGGGCAGGCGTCAACTGGTTAAGGTTGCTGACAGCCGTTCGGACTGGTGTGAGATACTTGCTGGGTACCACAGGGCGGAATTTTATCTCCTATTCTATTTTCGCTGTTTATTAATAACATTGTTTCCTCTCTTGACTCTTCTTTACATCTTTACGCTGATGACTTACAAATATACACGTCTGCATCTTTCGAAGAATTTTCACACGCAGTCCGCGTCATCAACAAAGATCTCACCTCTATTGCTGAATGGTCTTATAAGTTCGGGCTTACTATTAATGCCACTAAATCTCAAGCTATTATTGTGGGTAGCCCACACTTTATCGCAAAAATTAAGAACATCAATCACTCTAATGTTGTATATGATGGTAGTATAATTCCTTACTCAACCTCGGTTCGGAAAACCATGGATGAAACTCTTTCTTGGGCCCCTCAAGTCAATGAGGTTAGTAAAAAAATTCACGCATCGCTGCATTCCCTCAAACGCCTCCAAAATTTTCTCCCGATGGCGACAAAGATTACGTTGGCCCGGAGTCTCTTACTCCCCTTACTGGATTATGGCGATGTTGCAAGTCTCGACCTTTCGGAAGAATTACTAGATAAGATGCAGCGACTTCAAAATGTGTGCATTCGATTTGTTTTCGGCCTACGAAAATTCGATCACATCTCAGAGTTCCGAAAACAATTGGGTTGGCACTCTATCAGGATACGTAGAAATATTCATATGATCACGTTTCTTTATAAAGTGTTATTTTCACCTAATTCTCCATCTTACCTCCGTGATAATTTTCAAATACGGGATATCGATAGTCGATTACGTTCTTGTAATAGTCTTCGGCTGGATATTCCACTCCATTCCTCTAAAACCTACTCTAATTCTTTCACGGTCAAGGCGGCAATGCTTTGGAATTCGCTCACCACCCATGTAAAACTGGCTACGTCATTGGATTCATTGGATTCTTTCAAGGCTCGTCTTCTCAAATTTGTCAATGCAGTGGATTGAGCTAATACTCTTTAGTAGCTAATGTTCATGTAATATGTGTAGAATTACTATGTATAGCATTTGTTTTACTGTTAAGTATGTATATTGTTTATGTATGTATGTGTATATATGTATGTATGTAATTAGGTATTTATGTATGTGGAATTTATATATATATATATTAATCTATTATTAATTATTCATATTTCTCATTGGTTTTGCCCTCGCCACTCTGCACTAAAATATCTAATCACTCAAAGGTTGGCTGGTAGAGATCTCTTATAGAGATAAGTCCGCCTTTGTACATTTATAATTCTATTTTTATGTTTACTGTATTGTTGTTTACTATGAGTGTACAATAAAGAAATTACAAACAAACAAACATACTTATTATACATAGGACACACCCAGACCCAGACAAATAGACATGTTCATGCACACAAATGTTTGTACTGTGTGGGAATCGAACCCACGAGCGTTGGTGTCAAAGTAGCGTACCAACGCGTTTCACCACTGCGCCACCGAGCTCGTCAAATTCACCAAGTTATTTTACAACATTCGTTTACGAAAGTGTACGGGTCGTATCGAAGGGGCCCGTACAGCTGTTGAACATATAATTTGTATTTGTGTGTGCATATTTGACCGCACCGCGAACATACATACACTGACTACAAGGTGTATTGTAGTTTAAGGCACGACACTCCGCGCGTCATTCGCTAACAACGCAGCACTCCCACGTGAGGCGCTTACATAATTACATAATTGTTATTTGTTTGTTACTAAGTAGGCGCCGGCGTGTGATTAGCTGATCGTATTTTTGCATAATATTATAAAATTTGATCGTTTTTTTTCGTCGTCGATCGTTAATTTAATTATAATTTAATACATTAAATATATTAATTTAATACCGCGCGCTTATTATAATATTTTAATCATGTCTAGAGATAAAAAAGAAAGTGATAAGACCAAGTCCGAACCCACGCGCAATATACAGTTAGATATGATAATAGCAAAACGCAATTCGCGATTTAAGCGTTTACAAAGAATTTACGATTTATCAAATAATATCGAGTTTGAAGCCAGTAGGGATGCATTTGTCTCGGCGGCTATATGTATAGATACTCTGCATTCCGAGTTCAGTGGAATCTTAGAGGAATATAATTTATTGAACATGCAGACAAATGCTGATGCCCAGCCTGACTATCACGCATGGGATTCCTTTGAGGACATGTACTGGAAAGTAAAACACGTCCTATCTAATATTGATAAAAGCAAGAGTGAGGCGTCTGATGGACCAACGCTGTCACGCATGCGACCTGCACTGCCAGCGATTCAATTAATGTCCTTCGACGGCGATATTCGCTCATTCCAATTATTCTATCAAAGTTTCAAGGCCACCGTCCACGATAACCCCGCTCTGTCTAATGCTGACAGATTGTATTACCTGCTTGGTAAGCTGTCGAGTAAGGCGCAGGCTGCCTTTGCAGGCGTCACCCCGTGCGCAGATAATTATGATATTATACTGCAATCTATATATGTCGACGCAGGGGGCCGATGTTGGTGATTATGTCCGTCTCCAGACATCTCCATGGGCGTAGTGTTGGATGCAGATTAAAACAACTCTCTGAATTACACCCGATATAATAATCACGTAACTAAATTAATATTCGTAACGAAACGTAATACAGTTTCTACTCCTGTGTACTTCGCTCGACGACCAAAAGACAGAATGAGCTCTAGTGTGGGTCATCTCACAACCTCCTCACGGTGCTGGGGAATCAGTTCCGAGATAGAAATCTCTCTACTGAGGTATCGATCGCAGCATGTGAATACATACCGGGCGTTGTGTTGGCCGTATAGGCCGAGATGCGCTCTACGTTTCTAGTTCACTGGAATCGTCGCGGCTTATGTGTCGTTCGCGAGTAACTCACGAGCGTAAGGGCGTCCGTCCGGCGGCCGAGTATGTAGAGGCGCCAGATTGCGTATATTGTAGTGTGAATACCCCTTTTGTCTATCCTATTATATATTAAACATATTTTACTCATAATAAACACTCATACTCGAGATACCGTGTTTACTTCACGTCCCAACCTTACATGGCGACCCTGCCCGGTCGGCCACTCGCGCATCGCGTTACACATTCCATATTCCATATGTAGCGAACGGTACAATAGAAATGACGAACTTAATTAAATTACTCAGTGACTTTGATACAGAAGACAGTGTTTATAATCGTGTGAGCAAAGTTCAAATTCCAAAATGGGCAGTACTTCTTCAAAGCAGGAGGAAGTAATTATTGCACAAAGTGCGGCAGGAGGTGGCACTAACGAGGCTACCACGTTGCAGCAGGAGCTGAGCTACCACCTTAGCTCAACAAATGTCATATTGCTGGTAATATTGCTCCTCGGGGCCCTGGCAATGCTGTATGGCGTATACCGCGCCTACAAGCGGTGTTTCACAAAGACAATAAGGAGAGAGATAGCACACCAGGCGATCCACCGTCGGTCTTGGCGCAGGCGAAGCGATAATGGAAAGGAAGGCTACAGGATGGCAGGCGAAATGGTGTAATGTAGTGCGGCTGAAAAAGTGCGTATTATGTGCGTAGAAGTGTTGCGGCAGTGTATAAAAGTGCGGTACAGTACGTAAGTTGGACATCTACAAGGTCAATCATTATTCATTACACACATGCTTAATAATAATATCGTATGAACATTATGCATAATTAGTATGAACATTTTATTTACACTAACATGTTTTTTTTGTTTACATTTTTTTTTTCATTAGCGTAATTTACTCATAATTAAATATACATATAAAAAAAGTTAAATCATTGTATAAAACATGATAATATAAATAACTTTTACTTAAACAAGATTATGGAATGGCTTCAAACTTGAAAGAGTTGCATGATAAACTTAAATATATAAAGGAATATTTAACAAAGTTAGGCCCTAGTCGCCGTACTCTTAAAGTTATAACTGATAAAGGTTTGGAAGCCACGACATATTATAATGAATTTCAGTGTATTTTTAAAACGGTAAAGCAAAAGGTAGAAAATAAGGAAATTAAAGTTGAGGACATTGAGTATATCAGTGAGTTATGTGTAGCGGTTCAGGATTTATATGATCGAATAAGTATATTTTGTTCAGTATCGGACGCAGATAATACTAATAGCACTATTAGTGAACCCACGGACATAGATCAAACTAGAAGTATGGAGAAGTTCGAGTTAAAAACAGCAATTTCATTATTGCCGGTTATGACGGGTGACGAAGAGGTCACTAAACAGCTTATTGCAAACATTGAAATGTATGAGGGTATGTTAGAGCATAGTGGCAAAGCATCCTTGATTAATTTCGTATTAAAGTCGCGGCTCTCGGAAGGTGCTAAACTGTGTATGTCACAAAATTACGCCTCTGTTTCAGATTTAATAAAAGATATGCGAACGGTTTTGCTCACTAGGAAGTCTGACACTGCTATTCAGCAGCAATTGCAGCGCGCTAGGCAGAATCAACAAACTATAGAAGAATTCGGTAAGAGTATTGAAACAATGTTTGTAGAATTAACTATTTCGCAATCCAACGGAGATTCTGAAAAATATAATATTTTGAAACCTATAAACGAGAAAAATGCAATAAAAAGATTCTCCGATGGGCTACGAAATACGCGACTAAGCACAATTATTACGGCACGCGACTACAGCTCTCTGAAGGACGCTATCCGCGGAGCTATGGACGAGGAGATATCATCGAATCCTGAAGGAGTGATGCTGCATTACACGCGAGGTATGTCTAACAACCGTCGAAACTGTCGTGATAGTTATCGTGGAACATTTCGATAACGCGGTGATGAAAGACGAAATCGAGGTCGTATGTCTTACCCGAACAATACTAATCGGGGTTACTTTAATAGTAACAACCAGAACAACCAATTTCGTAACAACCAAAATAACCGTCCGTCAGGACGTGGTAATTACTATAATTCCCGAGTGTTTCGTGGCCACACCCAAGGTACAAGGTTCAATCAGGGTGATAATCGTATAAACTTGGCCCAGCAAACAAACGATCCTAACACGACAAATTCGTCGCTTACCGAAACGGAGAACATGTTTTTTCGTCAATAATCGTAATCACGCAATTTGTGCATGTAATAGTCTTAATTCCGCGTTATTTGACGTACTTGGTGAAGAATGCACCTGGCTAATCGACACCGGCGCCACACTCTCAGCGGTGAAATATGAACACATAGTTGCTAGGAATATTCCATTCCTTATAGAGAGGATTCGTATAAATGGAATAGGCGGCGAGATATATTCTGAAGGTTTCATTTACTTAACTTTACAGTACAATAACTTTGAATTTTTACACAAAATTTACGTAATTAAAAATTTGCCTTGTCAAACCTACGGTATACTAGGACAAGATTTTCTAAGTAAATTTATGTGCACTTTAAATTTTGAGTTGAATACATTAACTTTAAAAAATGATCGTGGTGAATGTACTTTACCATTACAAATGGGAAAATTGGGAAAAAATAATTATATATCCCTATTACCCCGATGTGAATCCATACATTATATCCACACTGATTTAAATGAAGAAATCGTAGTTAGACCTAAAGAATTATGTGATGGCGTTTACATAGCCAGTGTTATTGTTACACCCCAAAATAACAAAATTCCAATTAAAATCCTAAATACTAGAAATGAAAGTGTGCAATTAAGTTATTTTACACCGGACGTAGACTTTTTACATGATTTCTCAATATGTTACTTTGAACAGCAACCCGCTAATGCTGATCGTGTTAAGAAAATATTTTCTTCACTAGAATTGAAACATTTAAATTCGGAAGAAAGAATATCCATAGAAAATATTTGTGCGAAATATAACGATGTATTTTATGTAGAAGGTGATAAGTTAGGAGTTTCTAATTTATATAAACAGTCCATATATTTGAAAGAAAATGCAACACCAGTTTATGTCAAGCCATATCGGCTTCCGAAATCTCAAAAAGTAGAAATTGATAGACAAATAGATAAAATGTTGAAGCATGGAGTGATAGAAGAAAGTAAAAGTGAGTGGTCGAGTCTTCTCGTGCCGAAGAAACAAGATTCTTCGGGCGAAAAGAAATGGAGGGTTGTGATTGACTATCGCAAATTAAATGAAAGAATAAAAGATGATAAATTCCCTTTGCCAAACATTGTTGATATTTTGGATTCATTATCGGGTTCTGTATACTTTAGTCATTTAGATTTGAACCAGGGTTATTATCAATGTGACCTTGACCCAGAAAGTAGAAAGTATACAGCATTCACGACTAATAAACAGTATCAGATGACCAGACTTCCGATGGGTCTGAAAATCAGCCCTAGTGCTTTTAGCAGGCTAATGACAGTTGCAATGTCAGGCTTACATTATGAAAAATGCCTTATTTATCTTGACGATCTTATTTGCTTTGGTAGAAATTTAGAACAACATAATAAAAATTTGATTGATATTTTTAACAGACTCAGACAAGTAAATTTAAAAGTAAACCCATACAAATGACAATTTTTGAAAAAACAGCTGTTGTACTTAGGACATGTTGTATCGGCGGAAGGAATTTTACCCGACCCCGACAAAACTAAAGTTATCCAAAAATATCCAAAACCATTAAATAGTGATGAGGTAAAACGCTTCGTAGCATTTGCCAATTATTACAGGAAATTCATTCCTCATTTTGCGGAAATAACTATTCCTCTAAACAAATTATGTCGTAAAGGAATTAAATTTGAATGGACGAGCGAATGTGAATATTCATTTAAGTCATTACAGAAATCATTGATAACCCCACCAATCTTACAATATCCAGATTTTTCAAAAGATAATCAATTTATTTTACATACAGATGCTTCAGGTGTAGCCATAGGTTCAATGTTATGCAATAAAAATAACTTACCTATTGCTTATGCTAGCCGTTCTCTAAACAAGGCAGAATTAAACTATCCTACTATTGA
Source organism: Pyralis farinalis (assembly GCA_947507595.1). Taxonomy (NCBI): domain Eukaryota; kingdom Metazoa; phylum Arthropoda; class Insecta; order Lepidoptera; family Pyralidae; genus Pyralis; species Pyralis farinalis. The sequence goes on from OX382283.1 coordinate 1,798,553, forward strand.
GAAGGAGTTGTTGTCGATAGTGTGGGCGATAAGGTACTTTCGACCTTATCTGTATGGAAAAACTTTCATTATCAAAACAGATCATAAACCATTAGTATATTTATTCAATATAAATAACCCGTCGAGTAGACTGTTAAAATTTAGATTGTGCATGGAAGAGTATGACTATAAAATTGAGTATGTGAAAGGATCTAATAATGTGGCTGCAGATGCATTATCTCGCATAATTATCACGTCTAATGATTTAAAAGAGATGAATAGAAATGTGATGAGTGTGATGACAAGAAAGAAGATGAAAGAACAGGAGAGGACAAAACAATACAATGAACCGGTGGATAACATCGCTACTAACGATTGGAATGGCCAGCCAAAAGTTGTAGAAATGCTAAAGAAACCGAGTCATTGCACGGAATTAATACTTAAAAAATATACATATAGTAAGACTGACGAGGGATGTCCTACGGTAATAGGTACATTTACTTATTTACCTACGAATATGAAAATATACGCAGACCCTAAATCTCTATCATGTTCTGCGCGAGATGCGTTCGTGAGAGAATTAGCTTTGCTCTGCAATAAAATTAACGTCGACGAAATATATATATTAAAAAATAAAGAAAGCGCTAATGTTATTAAATGGTTAAATAAAGAGATAACCAATGATAAAACGTGGTCCGGGCCGCGTATTTGTATGATAAAAGATGTAATAAGAGTAGACAAAGATGACGACAAAAGAGTTATAATTAATGACTATCACTTGTTGCCCACTAGTGGTCATGCTGGTGTGAGGCGCATGTTGAATAATATTAAGAGACGTTACTTTTGGACAAATATGGAAAATGATGTTAAACAGTTTGTAAAGAGGTGTCAAAAATGTCAAAAACAAAAACACTCTTTACCCACTAGACAACCTATGCAAGTTACAACGACAGCAAATTCCTCTTTTGATAAGGTATATTTAGACATTGTAGGTCCATTAGAAAAAGATTATTATAATTATTCTTACATTCTCACTTTACAGTGTGAACTCACAAAATACGTAGAAGCTTATCCTTTAGAGACGAAAGATAGTGTCACGGTGGCAAAAACATTTGTTAATAATTTTATACTCAGGTATGGTATACCGCGTGAAATAGCAACAGACAGGGGAACAGAATTCATATCTAGTACCATGACGGAGGTCTGTAAGTTGTTGGGTATTAGCAAAATTTCATCAACAGCTTACCATCACGAAAGTATAGGTTCCTTAGAAAACTCCCATAAATCTCTAAACTCATATCTTAGAATACAAACCGACAATAATTCGAGACTGTGGAGTACTTGGGTACCCTTTTGGTGTTTTTCTTTTAATACCACAGTTCACACCGAAACAAAATATACGCCTTTCGAACTGGTATTCGGAAAATCATGTAACGTACCGAGCAATGTAATAAGTGATGATGTTAAACCTTTATACAATATAAATTATCCTTTAGAACTTAAGTTCCGTTTACACAAAGCTCATTCTGATGCTCGTAATAACTTAGTCATAAGTAAAACTAAGAGAAAAGATGTGTTTGATAAATATCTAAATCCTGTTACATATAGAAGAGGAGATAGATTACTTGTAAAAAGTGAATCTGGTAACAAATTTTGTAATGTTTATTCAGGTCCTTTTGAAGTCCTGGAGGATTTAAATCCTAATGTATCAATTTTAAAAGACGGTAAAATTGAAATTGTACATAAAAATCGCACGAAAATGTACTTTAGCTAAATAACACTTTATTAATAAAATAATGTTTCATTTTATTATTACGCTATTGTAAAAAAAAAAAAAAAATTGATATAATATAATTAAAATGTTTGTATCATAATTGTAAGAACTATATATTAATGTATTTAAAAATAATAATAATAATGAATATTATTTGGGGGTCATGTGCCAGAAGCGTGCTCGTTCGCGACCCCTGCCAATCAGTCGATTGCAATTCTGGACCAAGAGCGCACCGACGTGCGGATTAGGGCGTCCCCCGTAGGCGACGCGCACCGATCCGCCCCCGTCGGTGCGAATACAGCTGCATGCGGCGGTGGGGGCCGCCACCCACCACGCAGCGCCAATTCCGGCGGGACGAGGGGAGCCGAGTGCCGCATAGGCACGTGGAATGTGAGAGGTGGATTGAAAGATAAGACGAATGAACTGATAGACGTAATGAATGATAGACGTTTGGATGCTTTATGTGTGACAGAGACTAAGCGCAAGGGGAGCGACACCGATGATCTGCCCGGTGGTATGATGGCCCTATGGTCTGGGGTAGACCGTGACGATCATGCCAGTGCTGGTGTAGGTGTCGTACTCTCCTCTCGCTTAGCCACTGGTGTAAGAGATTACTGTTTGGTAGGGCCTAGACTTCTCTGGGTTCGTATTAAACTGGGCATCACGCGAGTATTTTTGGTTGCAGCATACGCTCCCGTAAGCTCAGCGTGTGCTCAAGAACTGGAGAAGTTTTGGGAGTCTGTGAGGGATGTTCTGGACTTAGTTGAAGGGAACGAAAGAGTGATTATGTGTGGAGACTTGAATGGATGGGTTGGGACCAAGCGATACAGCTATGAAGCTGTTCTTGGTCCGTATGGAGATAAGAGAGTGAACGAAGCAGGTAAGTCTATACTAGATTTATGTATGGAACGAGGCCTCCTCGTGTCGAATACTTTATTTCATCATAAGGATATTCACACGTATACATGGAGAAGGAATGATCAAAAAAGTGTGATTGATTTGATTTTAATAGATAGACGTCTCCGAAATGTTTTTAATGGATACAAGAGCCTTTAGAGGCCCCACTCTTGAGACGGACCACTACCTGGTGGTAAGCCGGTTTGTGGGCCTTTTTAGGAAGTGGAGGCACTGGCGAGTGCGTATCCCTTTCGGAGATCATGAAAGGATAATGAGCGAAAAATTGCAAGATGAAAGTGTAAGGAGAATGTATGTGCATCTGGTAAGTGAGAGACTTGCAAATGCAAGCCTCTCCGACTCAGATGTGGATGATTGTTGGAAAGTTTTGAAAGAAAGTATGGTGAATAGTGCAAAAGAAGCTTGTGGATGCGCAAAGAGACGTAAAACAGCGAAAGGAGATGCCTGGTGGGATGCGGAGGTTGAATCCTCCGTAGCAAGAAAGAGGAAAGCATGGCTGGATTACGTATCATCTTTGCCTTTAAATGAAAATATGAGAGAAAAGAAGAAAGAAATGTACCGTCTATGCAAGAATGAAACCAAGGCTTTAGTGAAAGAGAAGCGTGAAAGACAAATTATGAATGAGGAAGAGAGGCTGACGAAAAACTTCGAGGCAAATACCAAACTCTTTTGGAGAGAGGTAAAGAAGTCTCGGAGTGGTTCGTCGGCATCCAGAATGGATAAGATAAAGTCTAAAGATGGTGTCATTCTTGCCAACACTCAGGAAGTGTTAGAACGGTGGAGTGAATATTTTGAGGAAATGTATGAGTATGCCTCGGACGCTGGCAATGAGAGTGAGTCGGATGCTTACTCCACGTTGACGGCGTCCGACGAAGGCATAACTATGGATGAGATCGAATGGTCGATACGAAGCTTGAAAAATGGAAAATCAGCGGGAATTGATCTGATCACAGCTGAGATGATCAAATTAGGTGGCACTTACGTCCGGGACGCCTTCTGGTACCTATGCAACCTATGCTGGAGAACTGGAAGGGTCCCAATGGACTGGAGACGCGCAGTCATCGTGCCCTTGTATAAAGGCAAGGGATCACGCATGGACTGCGCCAACTATAGGGCCATCAGTTTGATCAGCTTAGCAGCAAAAGTATATGGAAAGGTGATTGAAAGGAGAATGAGGGTGAAATCCGATGAAATGCTGTGGGACGCACAAGGAGGTTTCCGAAATGGAAGGGGATGTACGGATCAAGTTTTCTCGCTCCGCAATATCGTAGAGAAGCATCTGGCCATAGACCGGAAGGTTTTCTGCGGTTTTGTGGATCTTGAGAAAGCCTTTGATAGGGTTGTGCGAAAGGAACTGTGGGACATATTGCCGAGATATGGGATTGACGGTTCACTGCTCCGTGCTGTGCAGTCCACTTACAAGGATTGCTCAGCATGTGTGCGGATAGACGGTGGCATGTCACCCTGGTTTGATGTCAAAATTGGTGTCAAACAGGGTTGCATGCTATCTGCTAGGCTGTTTATCCTGTATCTCGATAGTTGTCTGCAGAGAATAAGGTCAACGAATGTGGGATTGCGCATGGGTGACCAAGTGGTGAACTGTCTGCTGTATGCAGACGATGCCGTGCTATTAGCAGATACACCATCTAAACTGCAAACACTGGTCACAGCGATGAAAGACGACTGTATGGAGAAAGGCTTACTACTGAATGCGAAGAAAACAAAGATAATGGTATTTGAAAGAGAAGAATCCAGAACTAATGTAAGGATTACGATTGATGATGAAGTGTTGGAACAAGTGGATGAGTTTGTATATCTTGGATGCGCTTTCAGCAGGGATGGAAGGTACACCGCAGATGTGGAAAGACGAGTGAGTGCTGGGAATAGTGTGAATGGAGCGTTGGGAAAACTTCTTGGCAGTAAAATCCTGAGCCAGAAGGCACAACTCGCTATACACAATGCAGTGTTGGTCCCAACGCTAACTTATGGAAGCGAGAGTTGGGTATGGCAGAAAGAGCATGAAAGTAGAATAAACGCGGTTGAAATGCGAGCGCTGCGCAAAATTTGTGGCGTAAGGCTCGTAGACCGTATTCGCAATGATGATGTTAGAAATAGAGTTGGTCTGAAAGAGAGCGTCGGTGTTAAAATAAGAAGAGGCATGCTCCGATGGTTCGGGCATGTAGAAAGAATGCAAGATGAAAGAATGACGAAGCAGATATACAATGCAAAAGTGGAAGGATGTAGGAGCCGGGGAAGGCCAAGACTTACCTACCATGACCAAATTGGTCATGTTCTATCAGAAGGTGATGTCAGGAGCCCTAGAAACCGGCGTGCGTGCATGAGAAGAGCAATGAATGTTAAAGAAGCGAGTGAGATATGTAAGGATCGAGTCACGTGGCGCTCGGTTCTCTCTGCCTACCCCGCAAGGGATTTGGCGTGAAGTTATAGATAGATAGAATATTATTTTTTTTTTTTTCGCTATAAGGGGCGTGTAGTGTGAATACCCCTTTTGTCTATCCTATTATATATTAAACATATTTTACTCATAATAAACACTCATACTCGAGACACCGTGTTTACTTCACGTCCCAACCTTACAATATGACGCAAATCCGACGCGTCCGCACGCTCGAACAGGCTTACAGTGAGTCGGCGTATAAATGCGTCCGTGCTCTCCATACGTAGGTCCCTCTGTATAGTGGCGTTCTTTACAAAGCGCAGGGCGCCTGTAACCTGCCTGAGGGAGACGTTCTGTTGCTGTTGAATTCTCTCAGCGTTTCCTTTGCTCAGTAGGGCGTACCAAGCCGGCGCTGCATATGTTAAACATGGCCGTAGGTAAGTCTTGTAGATGCTGAGTTTGATGTTCGCTGACCATCTCGAACGCCAGTTCCGCCCTAATGAAACCGAAGATGCTGCCCACGTTGAGATGGTACAAGAGTACCTACGGGGCTACTTTGCAACGCCGATAGCTTCCGAGGACGACCCGATTGTCTTCACCCCGGGCGCTGTGCAGCGCGCGATCCTACGCACGAAGCTACGGAAGGCGCCCGGTGCGGACCAAATCACCAACGAAACCTTGCGCCGGTTATCACCGCGAGCAATCGCGGTGTTAACACGACTGTATAATGGCATGGCCCGCACAGGTCACTTTCCGTCGATATATAGCGACGGACGCGTCATATTGCTGCCCAAGCCCGGGAAAAATGTGTTGAAACCGGAAAGTTATCGGCCTATAACACTATTACCAACGCAGTCAAAAGTGGTTAATAGATTCAGGCGTTACTTTGCGAAAGTCAAATCTATATGCAATTTGATCTAACCTGCTTTGCGTGCTTCCGCCACCAATTAGTTCATGCGGCCTAGCGCCGGCCGGCACCCACCCACTACTGTTAGTACTTGGTACATGCCGACGCTGCCATGGCTGCTCCGGTAGTCTCTGCCTCGGCTGCTGCGGTCGTCCGTCATCTGGAACAGAATCCGCATGCCCCCACCACCACCGTCGCTGCCACGACTGGCCTGGTCGTCGCTGCGACACGTGTTTCGCCTCTCCACGAGGCATCATCAGGCGTTGTAGACGTTAATCGTAAGAATAACATGCTACAAGTGACAAATCCATCGCAGTGCCGTCCCTTATATTGAATTGAGGGTGGGGGTGGATGGTGTGAGCGAAAAGATATTTAATAGTGGGGAATGGTTTACGTCAGTCTGTTTGTTCATGAGAGTAATTTTAGGATTTTTATGTTTATTAATTTCTAATTGTTCCCTAATATTTAGTTTTAAACCTTTGTCTATGGTGTGCAAAATTTGATATGTATTATTCATAATTATGTTTAAAAAATCAAAGATAGCCATGTTGATACATTTGCCTTTCCTGAAACCTTTCTGATTATCTACGAGAATATTATATTTTTCAAGGTATCTGTTAAGATTATTGTATATGACCTTTTCAAATACTTTAGAAATTATCGGCACTAACGCTATAGGTCTGTAACAAGATAAGTTATCTTTTTCACCTTTTTTGAAAACCGGTTTAATTATCGTAATTTTTAATTTATCAGGGAAAACGCCTTGAGTTATACAGTTATTGATGAGGTGACTTAAGACAGGTGCAATATGCGCAGCTACTGATTTTATTATCTTAGTATTGATATCGTCATATCCAGTACTTGAAGTATTTTTTAAAGACATTATTGTTCTGTAAATATCCTGAGGAATTGTGGGTGGCATGAACATTGAAGAATCATTGTGACTGATTCGTACGTTTTTCGTAAGTTTTGCATTTTCTGTTAGTTGTACCTGATCTACAAAAAAGTCATTAAACGCTTGTGCTATGTGTTGGGGATTTGTGATAATTTTATTTTTTGAAATTATACGCATTATATTATCAGGTGGTAAGTTCTGTTTGTTTGGGCGATTGTCTCGCCCAGAAAGGTCACACTTCGCCGAGCATCTTATAGACAAAGGACATAACTTATCCCCCACTAATACATATCAAATTTTACACACCATAGACAAAGGTTTAAAACTAAATATTAGGGAACAATTAGAAATTAATAAACATAAAAATTCTAAAATTACTCTCATGAACAAACAGACTGACGTAAACCATTCCCCACTATTAAATATCTTTTCGCTCACACCATCCACCCCCACCCTCAATTCAATATAAGGGACGGCACTGCGATGGATTTGTCACTTGTAGCATGTTATTCTTACGATTAACGTCTACAACGCCTGATGATGCCTCGTGGAGAGGCGAAACACGTGTCGCAGCGACGACCAGGCCAGTCGTGGCAGCGACGGTGGTGGTGGGGGCATGCGGATTCTGTTCCAGATGACGGACGACCGCAGCAGCCGAGGCAGAGACTACCGGAGCAGCCATGGCAGCGTCGGCATGTACCAAGTACTAACAGTAGTGGGTGGGTGCCGGCCGGCGCTAGGCCGCATGAACTAATTGGTGGCGGAAGCACGCAAAGCAGGTTAGATCAAATTGCATATAGATTTGACTTTCGCAAAGTAACGCCTGAATCTATTAACCACTTTTGACTGCGTTGGTAATAGTGTTATAGGCCGATAACTTTCCGGTTTCAACACATTTTTCCCGGGCTTGGGCAGCAATATGACGCGTCCGTCGCTATATATCGACGGAAAGTGACCTGTGCGGGCCATGCCATTATACAGTCGTGTTAACACCGCGATTGCTCGCGGTGATAACCGGCGCAAGGCTTCGTTGGTGATTTGGTCCGCACCGGGCGCCTTCCGTAGCTTCGTGCGTAGGATCGCGCGCTGCACAGCGCCCGGGGTGAAGACAATCGGGTCGTCCTCGGAAGCTATCGGCGTTGCAAAGTAGCCCCGTAGGTACTCTTGTACCATCTCAACGTGGGCAGCATCTTCGGTTTCATTAGGGCGGAACTGGCGTTCGAGATGGTCAGCGAACATCAAACTCAGCATCTACAAGACTTACCTACGGCCATGTTTAACATATGCAGCGCCGGCTTGGTACGCCCTACTGAGCAAAGGAAACGCTGAGAGAATTCAACAGCAACAGAACGTCTCCCTCAGGCAGGTTACAGGCGCCCTGCGCTTTGTAAAGAACGCCACTATACAGAGGGACCTACGTATGGAGAGCACGGACGCATTTATACGCCGACTCACTGTAAGCCTGTTCGAGCGTGCGGACGCGTCGGATTTGCGTCATATTGTAAGGTTGGGACGTGAAGTAAACACGGTGTCTCGAGTATGAGTGTTTATTATGAGTAAAATATGTTTAATATATAATAGGATAGACAAAAGGGGTATTCACACTACACGCCCCTTATAGCGAAAAAAAAAAAATAATATTCATTATTATTATTATTTTTAAATACATTAATATATAGTTCTTACAATTATGATACAAACATTTTAATTATATTATATCAATTTTTTTTTTTTTTTTACAATAGCGTAATAATAAAATGAAACATTATTTTATTAATAAAGTGTTATTTAGCTAAAGTACATTTTCGTGCGATTTTTATGTACAATTTCAATTTTACCGTCTTTTAAAATTGATACATTAGGATTTAAATCCTCCAGGACTTCAAAAGGACCTGAATAAACATTACAAAATTTGTTACCAGATTCACTTTTTACAAGTAATCTATCTCCTCTTCTATATGTAACAGGATTTAGATATTTATCAAACACATCTTTTCTCTTAGTTTTACTTATGACTAAGTTATTACGAGCATCAGAATGAGCTTTGTGTAAACGGAACTTAAGTTCTAAAGGATAATTTATATTGTATAAAGGTTTAACATCATCACTTATTACATTGCTCGGTACGTTACATGATTTTCCGAATACCAGTTCGAAAGGCGTATATTTTGTTTCGGTGTGAACTGTGGTATTAAAAGAAAAACACCAAAAGGGTACCCAAGTACTCCACAGTCTCGAATTATTGTCGGTTTGTATTCTAAGATATGAGTTTAGAGATTTATGGGAGTTTTCTAAGGAACCTATACTTTCGTGATGGTAAGCTGTTGATGAAATTTTGCTAATACCCAACAACTTACAGACCTCCGTCATGGTACTAGATATGAATTCTGTTCCCCTGTCTGTTGCTATTTCACGCGGTATACCATACCTGAGTATAAAATTATTAACAAATGTTTTTGCCACCGTGACACTATCTTTCGTCTCTAAAGGATAAGCTTCTACGTATTTTGTGAGTTCACACTGTAAAGTGAGAATGTAAGAATAATTATAATAATCTTTTTCTAATGGACCTACAATGTCTAAATATACCTTATCAAAAGAGGAATTTGCTGTCGTTGTAACTTGCATAGGTTGTCTAGTGGGTAAAGAGTGTTTTTGTTTTTGACATTTTTGACACCTCTTTACAAACTGTTTAACATCATTTTCCATATTTGTCCAAAAGTAACGTCTCTTAATATTATTCAACATGCGCCTCACACCAGCATGACCACTAGTGGGCAACAAGTGATAGTCATTAATTATAACTCTTTTGTCGTCATCTTTGTCTACTCTTATTACATCTTTTATTATACAAATACGCGGCCCGGACCACGTTTTATCATTGGTTATCTCTTTATTTAACCATTTAATAACATTAGCGCTTTCTTTATTTTTTAATATATATATTTCGTCGACGTTAATTTTATTGCAGAGCAAAGCTAATTCTCTCACGAACGCATCTCGCGCAGAACATGATAGAGATTTAGGGTCTGCGTATATTTTCATATTCGTAGGTAAATAAGTAAATGTACCTATTACCGTAGGACATCCCTCGTCAGTCTTACTATATGTATATTTTTTAAGTATTAATTCCGTGCAATGACTCGGTTTCTTTAGCATTTCTACAACTTTTGGCTGGCCATTCCAATCGTTAGTAGCGATGTTATCCACCGGTTCATTGTATTGTTTTGTCCTCTCCTGTTCTTTCATCTTCTTTCTTGTCATCACACTCATCACATTTCTATTCATCTCTTTTAAATCATTAGACGTGATAATTATGCGAGATAATGCATCTGCAGCCACATTATTAGATCCTTTCACATACTCAATTTTATAGTCATACTCTTCCATGCACAATCTAAATTTTAACAGTCTACTCGACGGGTTATTTATATTGAATAAATATACTAATGGTTTATGATCTGTTTTGATAATGAAAGTTTTTCCATACAGATAAGGTCGAAAGTACCTTATCGCCCACACTATCGACAACAACTCCTTCTCAATAGTAGGATAGTTTAATTCTGCCTTGTTTAGAGAACGGCTAGCATAAGCAATAGGTAAGTTATTTTTATTGCATAACATTGAACCTATGGCTACACCTGAAGCATCTGTATGTAAAATAAATTGATTATCTTTTGAAAAATCTGGATATTGTAAGATTGGTGGGGTTATCAATGATTTCTGTAATGACTTAAATGAATATTCACATTCGCTCGTCCATTCAAATTTAATTCCTTTACGACATAATTTGTTTAGAGGAATAGTTATTTCCGCAAAATGAGGAATGAATTTCCTGTAATAATTGGCAAATGCTACGAAGCGTTTTACCTCATCACTATTTAATGGTTTTGGATATTTTTGGATAACTTTAGTTTTGTCGGGGTCGGGTAAAATTCCTTCCGCCGATACAACATGTCCTAAGTACAACAGCTGTTTTTTCAAAAATTGTCATTTGTATGGGTTTACTTTTAAATTTACTTGTCTGAGTCTGTTAAAAATATCAATCAAATTTTTATTATGTTGTTCTAAATTTCTACCAAAGCAAATAAGATCGTCAAGATAAATAAGGCATTTTTCATAATGTAAGCCTGACATTGCAACTGTCATTAGCCTGCTAAAAGCACTAGGGCTGATTTTCAGACCCATCGGAAGTCTGGTCATCTGATACTGTTTATTAGTCGTGAATGCTGTATACTTTCTACTTTCTGGGTCAAGGTCACATTGATAATAACCCTGGTTCAAATCTAAATGACTAAAGTATACAGAACCCGATAATGAATCCAAAATATCAACAATGTTTGGCAAAGGGAATTTATCATCTTTTATTCTTTCATTTAATTTGCGATAGTCAATCACAACCCTCCATTTCTTTTCGCCCGAAGAATCTTGTTTCTTCGGCACGAGAAGACTCGACCACTCACTTTTACTTTCTTCTATCACTCCATGCTTCAACATTTTATCTATTTGTCTATCAATTTCTACTTTTTGAGATTTCGGAAGCCGATATGGCTTGACATAAACTGGTGTTGCATTTTCTTTCAAATATATGGACTGTTTATATAAATTAGAAACTCCTAACTTATCACCTTCTACATAAAATACATCGTTATATTTCGCACAAATATTTTCTATGGATATTCTTTCTTCCGAATTTAAATGTTTCAATTCTAGTGAAGAAAATATTTTCTTAACACGATCAGCATTAGCGGGTTGCTGTTCAAAGTAACATATTGAGAAATCATGTAAAAAGTCTACGTCCGGTGTAAAATAACTTAATTGCACACTTTCATTTCTAGTATTTAGGATTTTAATTGGAATTTTGTTATTTTGGGGTGTAACAATAACACTGGCTATGTAAACGCCATCACATAATTCTTTAGGTCTAACTACGATTTCTTCATTTAAATCAGTGTGGATATAATGTATGGATTCACATCGGGGTAATAGGGATATATAATTATTTTTTCCCAATTTTCCCATTTGTAATGGTAAAGTACATTCACCACGATCATTTTTTAAAGTTAATGTATTCAACTCAAAATTTAAAGTGCACATAAATTTACTTAGAAAATCTTGTCCTAGTATACCGTAGGTTTGACAAGGCAAATTTTTAATTACGTAAATTTTGTGTAAAAATTCAAAGTTATTGTACTGTAAAGTTAAGTAAATGAAACCTTCAGAATATATCTCGCCGCCTATTCCATTTATACGAATCCTCTCTATAAGGAATGGAATATTCCTAGCAACTATGTGTTCATATTTCACCGCTGAGAGTGTGGCGCCGGTGTCGATTAGCCAGGTGCATTCTTCACCAAGTACGTCAAATAACGCGGAATTAAGACTATTACATGCACAAATTGCGTGATTACGATTATTGACGAAAAAACATGTTCTCCGTTTCGGTAAGCGACGAATTTGTCGTGTTAGGATCGTTTGTTTGCTGGGCCAAGTTTATACGATTATCACCCTGATTGAACCTTGTACCTTGGGTGTGGCCACGAAACACTCGGGAATTATAGTAATTACCACGTCCTGACGGACGGTTATTTTGGTTGTTACGAAATTGGTTGTTCTGGTTGTTACTATTAAAGTAACCCCGATTAGTATTGTTCGGGTAAGACATACGACCTCGATTTCGTCTTTCATCACCGCGTTATCGAAATGTTCCACGATAACTATCACGACAGTTTCGACGGTTGTTAGACATACCTCGCGTGTAATGCAGCATCACTCCTTCAGGATTCGATGATATCTCCTCGTCCATAGCTCCGCGGATAGCGTCCTTCAGAGAGCTGTAGTCGCGTGCCGTAATAATTGTGCTTAGTCGCGTATTTCGTAGCCCATCGGAGAATCTTTTTATTGCATTTTTCTCGTTTATAGGTTTCAAAATATTATATTTTTCAGAATCTCCGTTGGATTGCGAAATAGTTAATTCTACAAACATTGTTTCAATACTCTTACCGAATTCTTCTATAGTTTGTTGATTCTGCCTAGCGCGCTGCAATTGCTGCTGAATAGCAGTGTCAGACTTCCTAGTGAGCAAAACCGTTCGCATATCTTTTATTAAATCTGAAACAGAGGCGTAATTTTGTGACATACACAGTTTAGCACCTTCCGAGAGCCGCGACTTTAATACGAAATTAATCAAGGATGCTTTGCCACTATGCTCTAACATACCCTCATACATTTCAATGTTTGCAATAAGCTGTTTAGTGACCTCTTCGTCACCCGTCATAACCGGCAATAATGAAATTGCTGTTTTTAACTCGAACTTCTCCATACTTCTAGTTTGATCTATGTCCGTGGGTTCACTAATAGTGCTATTAGTATTATCTGCGTCCGATACTGAACAAAATATACTTATTCGATCATATAAATCCTGAACCGCTACACATAACTCACTGATATACTCAATGTCCTCAACTTTAATTTCCTTATTTTCTACCTTTTGCTTTACCGTTTTAAAAATACACTGAAATTCATTATAATATGTCGTGGCTTCCAAACCTTTATCAGTTATAACTTTAAGAGTACGGCGACTAGGGCCTAACTTTGTTAAATATTCCTTTATATATTTAAGTTTATCATGCAACTCTTTCAAGTTTGAAGCCATTCCATAATCTTGTTTAAGTAAAAGTTATTTATATTATCATGTTTTATACAATGATTTAACTTTTTTTATATGTATATTTAATTATGAGTAAATTACGCTAATGAAAAAAAAAATGTAAACAAAAAAAACATGTTAGTGTAAATAAAATGTTCATACTAATTATGCATAATGTTCATACGATATTATTATTAAGCATGTGTGTAATGAATAATGATTGACCTTGTAGATGTCCAACTTACGTACTGTACCGCACTTTTATACACTGCCGCAACACTTCTACGCACATAATACGCACTTTTTCAGCCGCACTACATTACACCATTTCGCCTGCCATCCTGTAGCCTTCCTTTCCATTATCGCTTCGCCTGCGCCAAGACCGACGGTGGATCGCCTGGTGTGCTATCTCTCTCCTTATTGTCTTTGTGAAACACCGCTTGTAGGCGCGGTATACGCCATACAGCATTGCCAGGGCCCCGAGGAGCAATATTACCAGCAATATGACATTTGTTGAGCTAAGGTGGTAGCTCAGCTCCTGCTGCAACGTGGTAGCCTCGTTAGTGCCACCTCCTGCCGCACTTTGTGCAATAATTACTTCCTCCTGCTTTGAAGAAGTACTGCCCATTTTGGAATTTGAACTTTGCTCACACGATTATAAACACTGTCTTCTGTATCAAAGTCACTGAGTAATTTAATTAAGTTCGTCATTTCTATTATACCGTTCGCTACATATGGAATATGGAATGTGTAACGCGATGCGCGAGTGGCCGACCGGGCAGGGTCGCCATGTAAGGTTGGGACGTGAAGTAAACACGGTATCTCGAGTATGAGTGTTTATTATGAGTAAAATATGTTTAATATATAATAGGATAGACAAAAGGGGTATTCACACTACAATATACGCAATCTGGCGCCTCTACATACTCGGCCGCCGGACGGACGCCCTTACGCTCGTGAGTTACTCGCGAACGACACATAAGCCGCGACGATTCCAGTGAACTAGAAACGTAGAGCGCATCTCGGCCTATACGGCCAACACAACGCCCGGTATGTATTCACATGCTGCGATCGATACCTCAGTAGAGAGATTTCTATCTCGGAACTGATTCCCCAGCACCGTGAGGAGGTTGTGAGATGACCCACACTAGAGCTCATTCTGTCTTTTGGTCGTCGAGCGAAGTACACAGGAGTAGAAACTGTATTACGTTTCGTTACGAATATTAATTTAGTTACGTGATTATTATATCGGGTGTAATTCAGAGAGTTGTTTTAATCTGCATCCAACACTACGCCCATGGAGATGTCTGGAGACGGACATAATCACCAACATCGGCCCCCTGCGTCGACATATATAGATTGCAGTATAATATCATAATTATCTGCGCACGGGGTGACGCCTGCAAAGGCAGCCTGCGCCTTACTCGACAGCTTACCAAGCAGGTAATACAATCTGTCAGCATTAGACAGAGCGGGGTTATCGTGGACGGTGGCCTTGAAACTTTGATAGAATAATTGGAATGAGCGAATATCGCCGTCGAAGGACATTAATTGAATCGCTGGCAGTGCAGGTCGCATGCGTGACAGCGTTGGTCCATCAGACGCCTCACTCTTGCTTTTATCAATATTAGATAGGACGTGTTTTACTTTCCAGTACATGTCCTCAAAGGAATCCCATGCGTGATAGTCAGGCTGGGCATCAGCATTTGTCTGCATGTTCAATAAATTATATTCCTCTAAGATTCCACTGAACTCGGAATGCAGAGTATCTATACATATAGCCGCCGAGACAAATGCATCCCTACTGGCTTCAAACTCGATATTATTTGATAAATCGTAAATTCTTTGTAAACGCTTAAATCGCGAATTGCGTTTTGCTATTATCATATCTAACTGTATATTGCGCGTGGGTTCGGACTTGGTCTTATCACTTTCTTTTTTATCTCTAGACATGATTAAAATATTATAATAAGCGCGCGGTATTAAATTAATATATTTAATGTATTAAATTATAATTAAATTAACGATCGACGACGAAAAAAAACGATCAAATTTTATAATATTATGCAAAAATACGATCAGCTAATCACACGCCGGCGCCTACTTAGTAACAAACAAATAACAATTATGTAATTATGTAAGCGCCTCACGTGGGAGTGCTGCGTTGTTAGCGAATGACGCGCGGAGTGTCGTGCCTTAAACTACAATACACCTTGTAGTCAGTGTATGTATGTTCGCGGTGCGGTCAAATATGCACACACAAATACAAATTATATGTTCAACAGCTGTACGGGCCCCTTCGATACGACCCGTACACTTTCGTAAACGAATGTTGTAAAATAACTTGGTGAATTTGACGAGCTCGGTGGCGCAGTGGTGAAACGCGTTGGTACGCTACTTTGACACCAACGCTCGTGGGTTCGATTCCCACACAGTACAAACATTTGTGTGCATGAACATGTCTATTTGTCTGGGTCTGGGTGTGTCCTATGTATAATAAGTATGTTTGTTTGTTTGTAATTTCTTTATTGTACACTCATAGTAAACAACAATACAGTAAACATAAAAATAGAATTATAAATGTACAAAGGCGGACTTATCTCTATAAGAGATCTCTACCAGCCAACCTTTGAGTGATTAGATATTTTAGTGCAGAGTGGCGAGGGCAAAACCAATGAGAAATATGAATAATTAATAATAGATTAATATATATATATATAAATTCCACATACATAAATACCTAATTACATACATACATATATACACATACATACATAAACAATATACATACTTAACAGTAAAACAAATGCTATACATAGTAATTCTACACATATTACATGAACATTAGCTACTAAAGAGTATTAGCTCAATCCACTGCATTGACAAATTTGAGAAGACGAGCCTTGAAAGAATCCAATGAATCCAATGACGTAGCCAGTTTTACATGGGTGGTGAGCGAATTCCAAAGCATTGCCGCCTTGACCGTGAAAGAATTAGAGTAGGTTTTAGAGGAATGGAGTGGAATATCCAGCCGAAGACTATTACAAGAACGTAATCGACTATCGATATCCCGTATTTGAAAATTATCACGGAGGTAAGATGGAGAATTAGGTGAAAATAACACTTTATAAAGAAACGTGATCATATGAATATTTCTACGTATCCTGATAGAGTGCCAACCCAATTGTTTTCGGAACTCTGAGATGTGATCGAATTTTCGTAGGCCGAAAACAAATCGAATGCACACATTTTGAAGTCGCTGCATCTTATCTAGTAATTCTTCCGAAAGGTCGAGACTTGCAACATCGCCATAATCCAGTAAGGGGAGTAAGAGACTCCGGGCCAACGTAATCTTTGTCGCCATCGGGAGAAAATTTTGGAGGCGTTTGAGGGAATGCAGCGATGCGTGAATTTTTTTACTAACCTCATTGACTTGAGGGGCCCAAGAAAGAGTTTCATCCATGGTTTTCCGAACCGAGGTTGAGTAAGGAATTATACTACCATCATATACAACATTAGAGTGATTGATGTTCTTAATTTTTGCGATAAAGTGTGGGCTACCCACAATAATAGCTTGAGATTTAGTGGCATTAATAGTAAGCCCGAACTTATAAGACCATTCAGCAATAGAGGTGAGATCTTTGTTGATGACGCGGACTGCGTGTGAAAATTCTTCGAAAGATGCAGACGTGTATATTTGTAAGTCATCAGCGTAAAGATGTAAAGAAGAGTCAAGAGAGGAAACAATGTTATTAATAAACAGCGAAAATAGAATAGGAGATAAAATTCCGCCCTGTGGTACCCAGCAAGTATCTCACACCAGTCCGAACGGCTGTCAGCAACCTTAACCAGTTGACGCCTGCCCAATAAGTAGGACCGGAACCAGGCCAATGTAGAAGACGAAAAATTAAAAGTTCGAAGAATACCGAGTAGAACATCGAAATCAACCGAATTAAAGGCACTAGCAAAATCGAGTAAGACTAAGATGGATAATTGTTTATGTTCGATATTAAATCGGATGTCATCGGTAATCTTCACTAAAGCTGATACCGTGCCATGACCGCTACGGAAACCTGACTGGTATGGAGACAAGAGATTGTGTTCCCTCAGGTAACTTGAGATACGCTGGTGTACAAAGTGCTCCAAGACTTTTGAAAGAACGGGAAGAATGGATATCGGGCGAAAGTTGGAGAAGGAGGTTGGGTTTGGTTTTTTTGGGAGAGGGATGACATGAGACAATTTCCAAAGCAACGGAAAAACGCTCGAAGACAGAGAGCAGTTTATAATATCCACAATAATTGGGGCAATTGTTTTAACTACCGGAACAATCATGTCAAGGCAAATACCGTCCTCCCCAACCGCTCTGGACTTAAGCGAACCTATAATTTTAATGACCTCAATATCCGTAATCACCCCAAGATCAAATTCTGCATGGTTAGGGAGAGGTAAATTAGATAAATGAGATAGTGTGTCACTTTTAATAAGAGGGTTCATGCCATCCGGAGGTGTACAAAAGTGCTTGTTTAACTTATTAAGATCTAAATCACTATCCGTCCTGGGCCGATCCCTACCCACACCAATACTACGAAGAAATTTCCACATTTGATGTGGTGAACAATTTTCTAATGAAGAGTGAATGTGATGCCGTCTCGCCTCTCTCACCGCTCTATTGCAACGGTTACGCAATGTAACATAAGTGGTACGATTTTCCTCAGAAGGATCGTGTCTAAACTTAATTTTAGCTCTATCTCGCTTAGACATGAGACTTTTGATGGCAGTTGTAGGAGCAGGATAATGCTTGACCCGGACTGGCGTAAGAGGAGCATGCTTCGCATATAAAGAATGAATATGGAATTGAAGGTGTCCAATTTGGAATCGACATCCTTTGCTGAAAGAACAGGCTCCCAATCAGTACTGGAGAAATCATTTCGTAGTGCATTTAGGTCCATTTTCTCATAATGGCGCACTATAATAACTCTATGCTTTCGCTTAGGGGCACGCAGTTTGAATGACGCAAACACAAGATCATGACATGAGAAAGCCGGAGCATTAAACTGGCCATGAGTGGATACTAACTCGGGTGAAGAAGTTATAATTAGATCCAGCAATGAAGGAGGGCCGTTGTGTGGAAAGTGAGTAGGACCAAGAGGAAGACAATGTAAATTGACAGACTCAAGCACAGACAGCAATCTCCTTGCGCGATGGTCATCTTTAATGAGGCATGTGTTAAAGTCTCCCATAATGATAACGTGATCGAATTGTGGACACAAATCAGATAACACTGTTTCAAAAGAGTTGAAGTAGTTCACATGCAAGGAAGGACTATAATAGCTAGCTAGCAGAACTAGCAGAACCTTGCTATGAGAAATATTGAGTTCCAAAAAGAGATATTCCGGCGCTTGTAACTCAGGGGAGGAAAGGGAGAGAACTCGACAAGGTATGTCACTACGCATTTAGATCGCAACCCCGCCATAGCCAACCATTCGACTAGAACTATCCTGTCTAGAACATGTACGATCATTCCGCATTAATCTAAATCCAGGTAGTGGGTATAAAGAAGATGAAAGACTGGGTTTTAGAAAGGTTTCGGATACAAGTACAGCTTGAATATTACTATTAGTAAAAGTAGTAAGGAAGTCAGCATAGTGCGCAGCAATACTCTGAGCATTGATGTGAGCAACATTGAAATTTTTTACATATGATGACAAATTCTCTATCTACGTTAGCTCTAAGAGAAGTGTCTTCTATTGAACTATCTAAACTGTATAGAGTATCGGAAGATGACGTCAGAGAGAAATATTCGTCTTCTGGTTGTTCATCAAGTAAATGTAGCATTGAACCAATACACTATATATAAATAAATGTATACAATAAATATATAATAAGTAATAAAATAAATAACTAAAATTAAATAATACAAGTCAACAGACCAACCCCAATCACTCGCCAGCTGTTCCTAATCAAAGTATAAGACAAAATACTCTTTAACAACGTCATTAACGAACCGAACAATACCTGGGAATACAAGTCTATTCAGTCACTCACTTTCTACAACGAAGCACTAAAAAGAAATTAAAATTATTACAACTTTTACCACTCTTTTATTTACAAATGTTTGTGATCGTAACTTGATCGTGTGTAAATACCTTTAAAACTATTAGACTATACACAGATGTCAATGTCATCAGATTGACATGTGTGTTGTGAGTGAAGTATGTATTTACTAAAAAAAATGTATTTACGTATGTTTATCAGTTGTCTAGTACCCATAACACAAGCTTCGCTTACTTTGGGGCTAGGTGGCGCTGTGTAATAATTTGTGCGACAATATAATAGTATGTAGGTACTGGCGGGCTTGCTCTTCTACCTCCGGTTGTAAATCGCAGGTAACTGGTTGGTGCAGAATGAAACGCCTGGTGTCGTCGGAGAAGTATGGAGCCGTAGGTACTTCCTTCCAGGTCTGGACTGGCTTGGCTTCAAGGTGACTTGACTGGCTATTCCACTGTAGTGTGAGCGCTGAGTGTAGCGGACGACTGGTTAGTTTCAGTTTCGGCTCAGCTTTAGATTAAGTAACACCTGATATCAGCACCATATTTTTTTTATGAATAGCTTTACTAAAGAAGATTAAATCACTAAAATTTTAAGGCACGGAGATGCATAGTTTTTACGCTAGAATTTATTGAAATTTACAATGTTTTTTCAAAGAATCGTAATAAAATCGCCATGTTCGATATAAATTATCAAAACATTTCATTATAAGCATTAGAAACGTCAAACTCAACGTAACAATGTAGATGTCAAGTGCATTTGTAACTGAAAATACAAGAATAAACAGTGAAATGGAAATAAACATCGTATTTGTCAAGTCAATATCGCTCGTCCGCCATTTTGTTTCATTTGGTAGAATTATTGTTAAGATGATTATTATAATGATAACTTTCAAACAAATAAAAATTTTGTAATAAGTATAGCAACAGAAATCTCAGTTGGTTAGGTTAGGTTAGAGTATGACAAACAACGCACGAGCCGAGCGAGCGAAGCGAGCGTGCCGCGGCAGCGGCCGGCGAAGTGCCAGAAGCGAATTTTTGCCATTTTGAAAAGTGTCATTATAAAAAGTAGACCAAACATACAGTTGGCAACTGTGAGGTTGGGAAATAAAACAAAATTATACGAAAAGTTGGCAAATGATTATTCAAAGTGATTGTTCGAATTTGAAAGATTGTAGGTGACATAACCTCAAAAAATTAGAATGTTAATAACTTTAAAACTATGCGTTTCCGTGTTATAGTTCCCTCCTCTGAGGGTTCCTCTCCCCTCCCCCTCACCCCACTCCCCACTCCCCTCCCCTTTTACGGTGTTACTTAATCTAAAGTGCTTCCTCAGTTTCAGTTTATTTGTGAATATAGGTGTACATGGTGTTGAGTTACAATTAAATTGATCTCTATATCCTACCAATAAAATTGGTGTACAAATATCAAAATAAGGTATAAACACTAGAAATATTTAAATAGGATAATTAGCACATTACAAGTAAATAATTATACATATTCATTAGATTACTAAATCAGGTAAGTGAAATATAATGTCAAAGCTATATTAAAATGTCAAAACGTTAATAATGGTATACATTCCTATTAAAATAATGTTTACAATTTGTCATTGAAATATTCCGTTACTGTATAATATGCCTTATCCAGTAGTAAATTAAATAACTGTCTTTTGAAATTCTTATAACTATCCGTATTTCTTGTAGATTTTGGCAATTTGTTGTAAATTTTAGGGGCCATACCAAATATACTTTTCTGAACGAGAGAAGTTTTACAGTTCGTTAAGTGTAACTTGTCACATCTGCGGCGACTCTTCACCCGCGAAAATCTAGACATATTGGTTTTAACAAATAAAGCTATTTCGTATATGTATAATGATGGCATAGTGAGAATTCTTAACCTTCTAAAGTGTGGCTGACAACTGTCGGTAGGTTTTAGATTACAAATAGCACGTATGCAACGTTTTTGGGATTTAAACACTAAGTCCTTACCGGTTGCATTGCCCCAAAATATTATACCATATCTTAATGTCGAGGCAGCCAGGCCATGATATGCAGTTAGAACTGTCGATCGGTTAGCAGTTTTACTTAACATGTGTAATGCGTATGAGTATTGATTTAATTTGCAACATATTTTATCAATTTGTTTATCCCATTTCATTGTGTTTTCTACGTGAAGTCCAAGAAATTTTGTGTCTTTAGTTTCTAGAATACTTTTGTCATTATATTTGATGTCTAAATTTAAACTTAAATTTTGTCTTTGTTGAAAATTCATTATCACTGTTTTGTCCAGATTAATTAGAAGTGTAGTAAAACACTGTTATCTTTGTACTTAATATAATTTAATCCTTGTCTTCCTATAATTTCTCTGTACAATCGTTATACAATCTCCTATTCCCACGTCCGTACAGCCCAAGCGCTCAAGCTCGAATGCCCCCACTCGCCGCTTACCGTTATACTCTCAAGACCGATTTATTCGAATAATCGATAAATATCGATTACGTGATATTTTTGTACCGTAAAATTACGAACCTTACACTCGTCCATCCTGACCTCGTGTATGTCCTCATACACGGTGCTAGACGAGCACATCGTATTATTCTACACCTTACACTCGGCGAGAGAGGGCATTTACTTACATTAATATATGTGTACTTAAACCAACATTCCTGTAAACCCATCCAATTCTTACAGGATCAATAATATGTTGTCTTTGCCACAAACCCATCCAATTCTTGCGGCTCAGATAACAGCAACCTGATTTGCGAACCCATCCAATTCTCGCAAAACAAGAGCAAAAGGACAAAAATAAATAAATAATAATCTCTGCTAACCCATCCAATTCTAGCAGAGATTCTCCGTAACTGATACAAGGACAACTTCTTCGTACTAACCCATCCAATTCTAGTACGATCATTAATATTCAAAACATAATCTCTGCTAACCCATCCAATTCTAGCAGAGATTCTCCGTAACTGATACAATGACAACTTTTTCGTACTAACATATCCAATTCTAGTACGATCATTAATATCCAAAACATATTAAGTAAATAACAATCATATATTGACATTGTAGTACATCACCACAACACATAACATATTACACATATTACTAAATATCAAAAATAACCTATGTTACACGATCAATATAACTAAATATAACGGACAACTCATATTTATTTCTAGGCGATCATAATTATTCCATCATTCTATGACAGTTTTAAGTCTGATTCATCATTGAATGAATTAAGTATGGTATTTACTGTAATTTACCATACCATTAGCTAAAAAAATACATTTTCCGAAATACTTAAATTTAATTATATACTATGTACATACAATCATTTGTCTCACTTAATTAATTTATTCTATATAAGTATCGTTCTTCAATATTTTACATTAGCATGTGATGAAATATAATTTAGAAATTATGCGACCCAATTCATTTCAGTATCTATAGTTCCTTAACATCATTATATTACTTTAGTCTGTAATTAAATTTGATTACACGTTTACGTTTACAAACTTATTCTAAATGTATTTATTATGGAAAACAGACACTTTATCTAATGTTTTACAATGATTTACTCATCAATTTCAGAAGCTGAATAGTTTATATTCTCATCGTTAGAGTCACTATTCCTCAAGTGCAGCCAGGTGAACCCACGGTAACATCCGATCGGCAGCAACCGTCGTCTTACGTTTATTTTTAGTGCCAGCTAACCCCGGTATTGAAGCTAATCTATAGCGGTCATTTCCTAGTATTTTAACAACACGGTATGGCCCTATGTAAGAAGGCAGAAGTTTTGTACTCTTTCCCTCATTATTATAAGCCACTTTTGTGATTTTAACTAATTCACCTATATTATAAGCGCGTGCCGGTTTCCTATTTTTATCATAATTTTTCTTCTGTTTAATTTGCTCCTCCTGTATTCTATTTTTCACTTCCTCCCTTATTGTAATTACATCATTATTTTCACGAGTATTACGTCTAATTTCATTTAATTTGGGATCTAGCTCCGCATTCATTGATGTACCGAACAACACTTCTGCAGGAGTCCTACCTGTAGTCTTTTGCCTAGTATTGTTTAAGCCCCATTGAACTGCACCAATCTTTTCATCCCATGCTTTTTCATCATTATTAAGATTTAGAGCGGTTAAAGAATCTAAAATTGAGCGGTTATAACGCTCAACCTGACCATTAGAACGTGGGCTGGAAACCGCATTGAGGACATGCTTAATTCCTTTGTCTAGGCAGAACCTTCTAAATACGTGCGAGGTAAAACAGGATCCACGATCACTAATAATTCTATCCGGGCATCTAAACGTATAAAATACGTCCTCTACTGCGCGTATAACATTCTGAGTATTTGTGTTTCGCACAACTTTTATAAATATGAATTTCGTGAATGCCTCTACAATAACTAAGAGGTGTGTATTGCCTCGTTTAGACTTTACAAATGGCCCTAGGTGATCAATGTGGACGGTGTGGAATAGAATCTCGATCTTTTCTATAGTATGTAAATGTCCCTCTTGTCTATGACAATTTTTCTTTGAGTAAGCACACTGAACACAAGCTTGAACGTACTTCTTTACAAATTTTGCCATTTTTGGAAACCAGTATGACTTCCTAATTCGTTCGAGAGTTTTTTCCACACCGAAATGCCCTATATCATTGTGATTCAGTTGACATAATTGCCACCTTGCCCCCTTCGGAACAACCCAACGTATGTTAGTGTCGTCGCCATCAATGATTTTGAACAACTGATTGTCCCGAATTAAGTAATTGTCCTTAATATATTTTAGACCATCAGCATCAACATCGGAAGAAACTATGTCCCTGATTCGACGTAGTTCAGAATCTCCCAATTGTAGAGTCTGTAACCAATCATCGCTACTAATGGACATAACTACTGGATAGTGACTCAACGCATCACCAGTCTCGTTATCCGGAATGGGATTACGCGATAGTGCATCTACGTGGCTCATTCTTGAACCGGCTCTATATTCGATAGCACATTGAAACTCTTGTAATAACAACACCACCGTGCCACTCTGGGTATTATATCCCGTTTCAAAAATGTACTGCGCAACGCACTGCAATCCGTCACTATCCTAAAATCCTGTCCAAGAAGATAAACACGAAACTTCTTCAGGGAACAGATCACAGCCAGAGTTTCTAATTCGTAAGCATGAAAATGCTTTTCCTCAGGCGTGGTCTGTCTGCTGTAGAAAGCAACAGGTCGAAACGCGTCCCCATGTGCGGGCTTCTGCAACAGAATACCGCCAACTCCTATTTTACTGGCATCTGTGTGAAGCTCTGTTTCAGCCATTGGATCATATATAGCCAAAACTGGGCGGTTTGTTAGCCTATCCTTCAAATCTTTGAATGAGTTTTCCTGTTCATCCCTCCAGCACCACGGTGCATCCTTCTTTAACAACTTATTTAACGGACGGATGAGCTAGTTGTGCAAAATTTCTTATAAACTTTCTGAAATATCCAACAAGGCCTAGAAACTGTCGCACTGCGTGCTGGTTGGATAGACGGGGAAAGTCTATAACACTCTTGATCTTTTTATCACCTGGTCTAATGCCAGCGGCGCTAATTTCATAACCTAAATAGTCGACTTTTTCTGTCAAAAATTCGCACTTGGATAAGTTTAGCGTTAAATTGGCCTTATCCAGCAATTGAAGAATGTTTTCAAAGCGACCGAGACATTCTTCTTTTTCTTTTCCGTATACGAGTACGTCATCTATATAGGAGGTAGCCTCAGAATATCGTGCAGATCCCAGCACTTTGTGCATCATCCGCTGAAATATAGCAGGCGCATTTGCAAGACCAAATGGCATACGATTGAATTCGTACTGGCCATCCGGTGTTACGAATGCGGTGACCGATTTTGATGCTTCAGACATTGGGACCTGGTAGTATCCAGATGCTAGATCGAGAGTTATGAAATACGCTTGTCCAGACAATCGAGCAATTTCATCCTCGATCACTGGCATCGGATACCGCTCTTTGACAGTTATGGAATTTAACAATCTGTAGTCGATGCACATCCTAAGCTTCCCGTCTTTCTTACGTACTAGTATTATCGGACTCGCGTATTCAGACACAGATTCCCTAATAATACCGGCATCTAGCATTTCATTCACCATATTACGAACTTGTTCACGTTCCTTGTGTGACAAACGATAGGGGCGATATACTACGGGCTGCTTACTATTTATCTGAATTGACATTTCTGCTACATTTGTACACCCTAGTTCTTTTAATGTATTTGCAAAACAGTGTTTATATTTACATAAAATATTAAATAATTTTTGCCTATCTGATTCATTAGCACCATCACCTATACGAACCATTCCGACATCAATCTCTCTAACGTCTGACACAGAATTTATTTTATCCGGTTTCACAATACGATTTACTATTTGAATTTTAGTAGCGCGACATAGTGTAGTGCCCACCAGCAATCGGAGCCCGTGGCTATTGGGAGCAACACTTATCTTTACCACACCGCTAGATACCCGATAAACGCCTCCATAAGTGGTGTACTGGTTATCTGGTCTACCTAGAACTTTACTGCTTATGATGATATTGCCGTCTATCCGTGGTTCCGTAACAGCCGTGATCATTGCTGGGCCATATATATCGGTACAAGTGCTCATTATGACTTTAAGATTTTGCCTATCTTCTAACCTAGCTTCGGAGAAGGGCATTTCATCTCCGAAATTAAAGAAGTTTAATTGTTCAGAACTCTTATACACAATCACATGCTTTTGTTCGGTGAACGTTTGCCCAATAAGAACTGGTGCTTCTAAAAATTTGTCGTCTACGCCAAGGAACACGACATCAGCTTTCACCCCGTCAATTTCAATATCAGCCCTAGTGCTACCAAGTGATTGCACAACTTCATTTCCAAATCCCTTTAATGGCAATAACCTGCAGTCACATTCCAGACCTAAGGTATGTAATGTTGATTTTGTTAACAGAGATACTTCGCTTCCAAAGTCAACAAAGGCCTGAAATTTCAACCCGTTTACGTACACTACTTTTATATATTTAGAGTTTGTTTTCAAAGCGGAAATGCACATAGTTTTGTGTATGGTTTCAATTTTACTGGTGCTCCCATTGCCAGGTTTAAAGGTGCAATTTTCAGACTTATGGCCAAACCTATTACAAGTTAGACACTTTATTAGCGGCTTGGGGCATTTCATAAATGGATGCCCACGCTCTTTGCAATTATAGCAAAACAAGCCAGGATTAGCTGTAGACGTATTAGGTATTTTACTGTCGGTATTACTATAATTAGAAGGCTTAGTATGTTGTGCTAACCTATTTCTAAAGTTTGATCGATCAAACTGTGGTGACATTAGTGCTGTATCTTTATTACTCATAAGAAACTTTAGAAGCTGATCGGGGTCGGAACAGCGCAACGCTATAGCACTAGTCTTCAACGTTTTATCACTTAAGCCATGTATAACGCAATCAACTGCTCGCTTACCGACGATGTCACACCGATTCAGCAAGGCAATCTTTTCATAAAAATATACTTCAATAGCTTCGTTGACTCTACATTTACGTTTCAACATGTCTTCCAGGGACTGACCATAATTTTGTTCACAGGGAAAAGCAGCCGAAAGCTTTTCTTGCCACTCTGCCCAGCTAAATAGAATCGAATTCAAGCCCTCGTACCAAATTCTGGCCAATCCCTGGAGCTTTTGCATAGCAAAATGGACTATAGTTCTATCGTCCCACCCATAGACGGTAGCACACTCGTTTACTTTTCGTAACCATATGTCAATCCGTTGACTTTTGGATGACGGGTCGAACTCAGGCAATATATTTTTGTGGTTTAAATTATTTGAACTATGTGCCATCGTCAATGGTTGTGACGGTTTAACTGACTTTAAAATATAAGCTATGTCCTTAGCAGAAAAAGCCGGACTCTGTGACGTTCTCGCAATACGACGAGCGGGTTTATTTTGGTCACGGTGTCGGTGTTGCCTGTCCAAGTCGTCTACCGGGGAAGGTCGCTTTCCCGTACTACGGGATGTCGCAGCTGGAATTCGGCTAACATTGCGTTGAGAGCGCCCACGCGTTCTTGAACGCGAGCGCACACGTGATCTTGAACAATATCGCAACCGACTGCGCTGTTTTTCAAGTTCCGCTTCCAAGAGTTTGATTTTATCCCATTCCCGTTCTAACTCACGTTCTTTATCACGGATACTTCCACTGCGCCGGTGGTCCCGTGAAGAGCAGCGGCTTTGACAGCGAGTGCGACTCCTACTGCCCTGCACCACGCTACGTAGTCGGCTCCGGCTACGCCTACCTCAGCCATCACCGGAAGCAGACGTGTTCCGCTCCGGAGTTTCCACGCGGCGGCTTTTTCGGCTCTCGTCTTGATCCATTGTCTAGAACTCAGACAAACAATTTGTTTAAATTCACCCGTACTGACTTTTAGTCAAAATCATGAAAACGGTCATATCTCGTAAATAGCGCGTCCTAGCGCAAAACGGATGAAAATTTTGTACCCCTTTTGAAAACCCTACATTGGAACATTTGAATTTGATCACTAGATGACCTTGACCTCAAAATAACCCTAACCACTTAAACACGTGCTACACAGCCGCAAATAGCAAGACGACGTTTGTCGTAGACAGGCCCCTCACTGTACAGCCCTGTCTTTACAGATTGAATCAAATCACATCGACTCCATGCACCGTTGCCGCCAATTTTATCGTAACCATTTTATTCGTAGTATGACTTTCTATAGCAATAAAATTATCTCCTGCATAAAGTACTTGTTTTTAATTATATAAATAGGTAATTGATATGTAAGGAACAAGGCAAGAGGTAGTCACAAGCAAGTTCAGAACTTTATCTTTACGTAATTAAGAAGTTTTATAATGTGAGCATGTACTTACCACTTCTGATTTGTAGTAAAACACTGTTATCTTTATACTTAATATAATTTAATCCTTGTCTTCCTATAATTTCTCTGTACAATCGTTATACAATCTCCTATTCCCACGTCCGTACAGCCCAAGCGCTCAAGCTCGAATGCCCCCACTCGCCGCTTACCGTTATACTCTCAAGACCGATTTATTCGAATAATCGATAAATATCGATTACGTGATATTTTTGTACCGTAAAATTACGAACCTTACAGAAGGTTGTTTCTTTGTAGCCAGTATATAACTGATTCAATATTTATTCGGGCCCCTGCAAGGTTCCGAACTAGAAAATGTCAAAAAACTTATGTAAAATGTCAGGCGGAACAAAACAAGATGTGTGTTTGACCACGTTTATTATACGACTGAAGTTATAAGCTAATACAACAAAATGTAATTGCAGTGATATGCATTGTCAGCGGTTTACATATTTTTGCATAATAATGTTCTAAGTGACTACTTTGAACATACTGCCACTCAGAGAAAAAAAAGAAAAATTAAGTTTACAACTCATATGCAAATAATTACGAAAGTGTATGAAAATGCAAGATTTAATATAAAAATTATGGTTTAGGTAAATTCTCAAAAGTAATTGTTCTAGTCATAGTAGGGGACGTAGATTTGTCCACACTCAACACTGATTCACTGTGTGCACGGCGAATAGGAGACTCTGATTCTTGATGGTATTTGTCAATTCCTCCAGGTCTGGTTGATAAGTCTGCTAATTCAATGGGTGATTCTCGTCTCGAGGGCCTTCTTCTTGGAAGCAGGTTGCAGGTAGGCCGCCTTTTGACAATGATATAGAAGATACAGATGACTGCCATGATAGAAAAGATTGAGTATATGACAGTCCAATGAGTCGTGGTGGTGTCATGTATCTTTTGGAGATTCTGTGTCTTCAACTGATCTAATCGCTGGTGGATTTCTTGAAATGCTGACTTATGATCCTCTATGTTGTCAAGATTGTCATCTGGTACATATGTTTTGATGAGGTCATTAAGTGAGGATGGATATTGAAGACCATTTGTGGGGATCTCGATGTCAGGCTGAAGTACAACGCGATTCTTAAAATCGTATGGTACGTGGATAGTAAATGTGTCACCTTTAAGTGTGCAACCTTGACCTATACTAATTAGTCCATTCCCATATAATTGCTTTGTCATTAATCCAGATGGACATAAAATGCTGACTGAACATTGTTTGCAACACGAGTACAACCATACTCCTCTCGTCTGTAATTTGATCCATTTGTCGGCGCACTCTCCGAATACAGTCCGACAATATGTTTTATTATCAGTGTTTGTAAACAATCTGACCGCACATAATGATTGCTTGATTTGAACATTATAAATTGGATAATTCTCATTGCATAATAATCTACTCTTGTCATATTTAATGCATGTTTGTACATCTTTGTCCGTCATCGGCATGACCATGTCTTTCTTGATGTTAAACGCCATGTAATTTGTTGCAGGAATAGTGTACATAGTTTTTCCTTTGCTTTTCAGTGGAAGGGAAATAACGTTTTGCAATTCGAATTTGTCATGACTCAGTAGAGGAATTTTTATTTCAATTATTAAGTATTTAGGTGTCATTCTTGCTTGAGCTTGGAGTAATTTGTACATATCTCGCACATTGTCTGTAGGTAACATTAGCTCGCCTTGCATTTGACCAGAAATGATATTTATTTGAGACTGTAATTGATTTGGAGATATTAAATGCATGTCAACTTTTCCGTGATATATATTAGTTATGGTGTCAAGTAGCGTCTCTTGTACCTTTCTGATGTTGGATATAATTACATCAGCTGATAATGCTGTCGCCATTATGTAAATATATTTGAGGGCGTTTTGTGATACCTGTTCGGCGTGTGCTACTTCTTGAGATATATTTTTGAGATGATCGTTGATGTATTGAAAATGTTTATGCATAATTTCTTCGTTCCTCTTCAGAATGTTGTTTTCAGCCTCTAAGATTGAAGTTTGGTTTTTAAACTGTCAATAAGTGATTTTCATTGTGTTTGACAGTTTCTATGTCCTTTTCATACTGTGTTGCGAATCTTTCGTCTAACACACCAAACAGCAAGTTTGCAATGTATCCAATCCCGTCTATTAGGCCTCTCTTTACTCGATTCCAGGGTTTGTTCATCATGATGTTATTGTAGTGATCCATTTCATTGAGTTCATGCTGGAACTGTGTCAAAATTGGTTTGAAGGTCATCTCGTCGTAGGTAATGCTTTGAATGTGGTTGACATATTGTTGTATATCTGCCATACTTTGCCAATATGTTGTCATATTGTAATAGACGACCATATTCCACTGGTCCTGAACTACTCTCATGTCAGTAATTTTATCAAAATACAGAGTGTTATTATTTTTGAAAGGTGTGACTGTGCACATTTGTTGAAGGGATGGAGTGATTACTGAAAACAGTAATAGAAGTGTGGAGACCAAGTAACTTTTGGCTTTATGCATACGACGAGTTCGTACAGGACTAGGGGGTTGGCAAGGACCGTTGTCAGGGGTATCATCATCCTTGATGTCATTGTCATTTTTTATCGAAGCCTCTGATTCATGATTCACAGGTAGCCGGGAAATTTTAACGATAGGTCGTTTTATCAATCCTGTCTTCGTCCTTAGTGTCACGACCCGAACATGCCCGCCCTTCCCCGGGTGTAACTCTTCGACCTTTCCTAGTGCCCATTTTGATGGAGGCATGTTATCTTCATGTATGAGCACAATGTCATTAATCTTCATGTCATCTTGTATATTCTTCCACTTGTATCTCTTCTGCAAATGATGTAGGTATTCGGTCGACCATTTCTTCCAAAATGATTTTATCAGATGTTCTACTAACTGCCATCGTGTACGTAAGTCGCTCGGTCCAATGTTGTCAGATAAGGGAGAGGATATTAAGGAACCTCCCACGAGAAAATGGCCGGGTGACAGATATCCATCTTCTACGTTTTCGGATAATGCATATGAAGGTCGAGAATTCAAGCACGCCTCTACTTGTGTCAATAGCGTATAAAGCTCTTCAAATGTCAATTTTTGCTCGCCGATGACCCGCTTTAGATGATATTTGGTACTTTTTACGGCAGCTTCCCATAGACCGCCCCCGCTGGGCCAGACTGGAGCATTGAAATGCCAGGTTATGCCCATGCTGCTTATTTCATCGAGAAACTCTGTGTCAATTCGCTGCAGAGCTTCTT
This sequence comes from Pyralis farinalis, assembly GCA_947507595.1. Classification (NCBI taxonomy): domain Eukaryota; kingdom Metazoa; phylum Arthropoda; class Insecta; order Lepidoptera; family Pyralidae; genus Pyralis; species Pyralis farinalis. Next base: position 1,830,288 of record OX382283.1, read on the forward strand.
TGTAGTCCTTGCATAAAATTCTGTTTGCTACAACGAAATTCGTCGCGTTGTCAGTGTAAACATGCTTAGGTAGTCCTCTTCGTGCGCACATTCTTTTGAACAGGAATCCGATGTCAAATCTGATACTAATTCCAGATGGACGGCCTTGGTAGCGAGACATACAAAAACGGCAATGTATGCTTTGGTAGTTTTTATCCCTCTACCCTTATTGGCCTTTATATCAAAGTAACCCGTGAAATCACAGGCCGTGTGAGTGAAGGGTCGCGATGGTGTTACCCTGGGCTCGGGAAGATCCGCCATCTGCTGTGTTCTAGAAGGTGTTGAGAACCGGCTACATTTAATGCATTGTCGTATCTGTTTTTAACCGTTCTCATTCCTCCAATCACCCAGTAGCGCTCACGAAGGAGGGCTAATGTAAGTGTCGCGCCTCCATGCAATGTTGTCATATGAGCTTCTTTAATAAGTAACGTTGTCAGTTGTGAATCTCGGGGTAGCAACATGGGGTGTTTTTGGTTGTATGTCAGATGTGAATGTTGTAATCTCCCACCAACGCGGAGAATTCCGTCTTCATCAAGTATCGGGTTCAATGTCAATATCTCACTCTTTGAACTAAGATTTTTGCCCTTTATCAATGCAGCGATGTCATTTTGAAAGTGCTGAGATTGCACTGTCTTTATAATTACACGTCGCGCCGAATGCATTTCGTTCGCCGTAAGGTGAGTTTGTTTACATACGGTGCCTTTCTGACGTGTATTTGCAATAAAACGCTGTACCCAACATATGACACGAACTAGTCGTGACATTGAACTATGTGATTTAAGTAGGTCATATATGATTGGTGACGTAAATGTCTGTACTGCACACACTCTGGAAGTTTTTACTTCTAAGTTGGGCATGTCAACAGTTGTAGGAGAATCTTGTGGAGTGTAAGTTTTTTGCCATTCAGGGCCCTGCCACCATAAGTGATGGTGCTTTAGTTTATTTATTTATTTATTTATTTATTTATTATTATTAAAAACATACATGTATTTACAGTCGTAAAACCAAAACATACATGCATATAGTTTAAAAGAACAAAAAAATCTTAAATAGAAAAATATCGTCATAATTTGATGGAAATAGCATACATTCAACAACTACAATTAAAATATATTAGCTGACAGTACAGTACTCAGAAATTGCGAGATTCCATTAACGAATACGTCGGCATTCGGACATTTTTGATGGATCTCGTTTAGAGTCCAGAGCAAGCGAGCTGTAGGGGCGTGCTGCGCGCGTCGAGTGCGTGCCGTGACGGTGGTGAAAAGTCGCGGCCAGCGTCGTAGAGTCAGCGCTCCATAATTTCTTGCTGGTGCGATGAAACCAATACGTTCCAACATCTCAGGATTATCTACTTTGCTTCTCAGTAACTGATAAGCGTGCACTATTTGCTGAATTATACGCCTGTATTCTAGTGTATTTATTCCGACCATGCCCCCTACAAAGAGAGATGGATAGAGAAAAGGATAGTATCCATATCGCCGTTTGTAGATGAAACGAGTAAATTTCTTTTGAACCTTCTCTATAAGTAGAACGTATTTGAATTCATGCGGGTTCCACACGATAGCACCATATTCTAGCGTACTGCGCACATACGCATTATAAAGTAAGATGGCAGTATCTACGTTTGAAAACTGAGGAGAGATTCTTATAATAAAACCTAGAGTCTTACTTGCACGCTTACAAATCGCCACAATGTGCGCATGAAAGTCTAGTGCAGGAGTCAACGTTAGTCCTAAATCTCTTGTTTCGTTCACTCTATTCAAATATGTCCCATGCAGTGTGTAGGAGTGCTGAATTGGACGTCTAGCTGCAGTGAAAGTCATAATGTGACATTTATCCATATTTAAAGGTAGTTTGTTCAGCAGACTCCACTCCGCTACGAAATCTATGTCGCACTGAAGCAATTCTGCATCCGTTACATCCTCTATCCCCAAATAAAGTTTGACGTCATCAGCGAACATCAAACATTTGGCAGTTGTGACAACTTCTGGCAAATCGTTAATCATTATCAGGAACAGAGTAGGACCGAGCGTACTACCCTGACTCACACCTGATGGGGTGTCATAGTTCTCAGATTCATAACCCGCCAGTCGAACATACTGCTGCCTATTGGAAAGATAACTAGCAAAGTATTTAAGCAGGTTATGGCTGAAATCCATGCATACAAGTTTGTATAACAATACGTCGTTATCCACGACATCAAACGCTTTTTGATAGTCAAGATATACCGCATCCACTTGACGATGTGCATCCATTTCAGCGTGAATGTAATCTACATAGTTGGCGAGATTTGTGGTGGTTGACTTTGCCTGCCGAAAACCATGTTGACAATCACTTAACCATGTTGTAATTTGTTGTCTAATAACTTGATCTAAACTAATTTCAAATAGTTTTGCGAAACCCGATAAAACAGCAATAGGCCTATACATACTGACGTCACCCTCTGCTCCACTTTTCGGTACTGGAGTCACTCTCGATAATCTCCATCGAGAAGGATGATGGGACTTTTTTAAGGCGAGATTAAAGAGATGTAAAAGAGGTTCAGCCAACACCGATAAGCAGTCCTTTATCAAGTACGAGGGGATACCGTCCGGACCAATTGTTGCTCGATTTTTCAGTCGCCTAGCTGCCCTACGTAACTGTTGGTGTGTGATATTTTCTACGGTCACAGAAGCACCCGTCACCTTCCCGCCTACACAAGAGCTTGCCAGGTCTGGATTTAATATTGGGACGTCCTTGCGAAATACGGAACTAAAATATTCAGCGAATGAGTCTACAGCTTGTTGCCCACTAACAGTGCTTCCGTTATATTCATAATCGTTATTCTGACCTCTATTTCGGTGCTTATCTTTAACATAGTCCCAGAACTTTGTAGGATCAGTAGATATATTTTTCTCCATAGTTGCCATGTAGGACTTGTATGCCTGGTTAATGAGATTTTTAGACCGCGACCTATAAAACTTATATGATTCATGATTTTGTTCATTACCCATTGATTTATACTGTTCTAAGTGAAAGTACTTATACTGAATGTTGCGTATTATTTCAGGGGTGTACCATGATGGATATTTATACCTATGGACAACCTCCTTGCGCCTTTTAAGCGGAACATATTTATTAATACAGTTATACAATATTGAATAAAATATATCAGTAGCTTTTTCAACGTCATCACTATTTAATACTTCAGTCCAATCAGTATTGGTCAATTCAGCATACAGCGCACGAAAATCAGCCTTGTAAAAATTCCACTGTGGCCTGTCATCAATGGGACGCGGAGATTGCAGAATCGGTATTATCGACGCCCTACCCCTTGACAATTTTAATGTTAAATTTAAAGTTGGGTGATAAGGGCCCGGCGGAACTAAGGCTTCTACGTTGCCTGATATGTCAATGTTTTGAGGGTTGATACCGGTGAGCACTAAATCCAAAATGCCGCCATAGTCGTTACGAATCTTATTGCACTGTCTTAAATGACAAAATTCACAAAATGTTGCAAATTGCGTTTTAACATAGTCGCTGCAAGAATTTAAATTAAAATCTCCTATTATCAAAAGGTCACGTGAAGGGTATTTGGACACAAAATTCTCTATGCAATTAAGTACACTTAAATATTGTGAGTCATTATAGCTAGGCGGTATATACAACACACAGCACAGAAATATAACGTTTTTCCAGTTTACGATTGCAAATAACAGTTCCTTGTCTGATGTAAGGCCGTCTACGTCTGTGATTCTACGTACATTATAATGGTCACGCACTGCTAGCAATACACCCCCCCAGCCAACATCGCCCTCTCGATCCTGGCGTAGAACATTATATCCCACTGGAAAGAGCTCCCCATCACTCACTGAGCTATTTAAGAATGTTTCCGTAAGGGCTATAATATCGGAAGGAAATGTATGCGTGTTCGAACTAAAAATTGCAGTTTTAGAACGCAGGCCTCTTACATTTTGGTAGTAAATATTGACAATTTTTAGTTTATTTTGTTTCGCTCCGTTTTGCTTTAGTTTCAGTACGAAAATTCTGCCTCCAGGGTTTTATGCAAATGTCTTCGGACCAATTATGCGTGTTCATAACCAAATTGGCAAACTTCGTTGGGACTCCAAGCTTAAATGATGTATAATTTCCTCGAGGCTTTAGTTGTTGAACAGTACATACGTCCCCCCCGCAGATAGATGTTAGGTATTGACCTACCTGGTCAGCCGTTGTACCTTGCTTTACGTAGTACAGATGGACGTATTGGATTCTCTCTGACGCCTCCAACGCTGTTGTCCCTGGCTTTGCAGTACCGCGAAGCACGCCTGCCGCTGTTGACCGAATTCGCTTACGTGTTATTGTTGTCCAAGGACCGTCGGTGTTATTGGAGTATTCATTTATATTCAGTAAGGGTGCTGTGTTGGTGCCAAGTTGAGAAGATTCTGGTACAAATTCAATGGTAGATAAGGGTGTTTCAATGTTACTTGCAGTGGTTCGCGAAGAAGACTTTTGTAAGTCTTGGCTTAATGTACCCCTGGTATGTAGCAGACGCTCAGTCTCAGGAGTATTCGAAACGTTCATTCGCATAGTCTTCGAAGACTGTTGTAACGGTACTCGGCCACATTCCTCATACCGCCGCAGCTTATCCTCTAAAAATGCGTTTCGGTTCACTAATTCAATAAGATTTAGCATCATATCTTGCATTTTGGTAAACATATTATCTTTGGTTAAAGTTGCAAACTGTTCCGCAATAGTATTTTGTATTACCACGGTCAGTTGATCTTTAATTATACTAGGCATCTCGTCACGTATTATACTTCGTAAGGCGTTCCTTGAGGTGAACTCACAACACTGACTCTGCGAACTTTCCTGAAGCCTATGCTTCGAACGCAAGGTTATATTTTCAAAATCAAATGTTGATTCGCTCGGGATAGATGCTCCGCCACTGCAATCCGTGCAAACCCAAGTACTTATGTAATCAGATGACAAATTCTTGAAAGCGTCCTTAAGGTTAGCACAGCGTATATCATAGGTTTGTTTACATTTTGCACAATCCATGTATTCACCTATAACACTTTTTTTGCAAGCTGCACATACGTTGCATTTTGGTGTCATTTTAGTGGTCGCAGTCTAACCCGTGCGAGGTAACAGGGACACAAGTTTGAAGAAAACGTGCGTGCGAGCAGGATGCACGAACGCGCCTGTGGCGAGTCGAAACGAATAACTATTTAGATATAAATAGTCACTGGAATGGACAATAACTATGCAAATTATCAATTATTCACGGTCGCACTGTCACAACACTTCTGTACTGGTAATCAGAACCGTAAAGGCACTGTTCACAACAAAAAAAAAATACAAAGTTAAGACAGAGCGTAATAATACGATACTGACGGCGAAGTTGTGTGGTTGTGTAGTTGTCAGTCCTCGAGTAGCGCAATCTGCTGCATTGTCTTCCGACTTCGTATGACGCCAACGAGATGCTGGTACAATGTCAAGAATTTCTTTAACACGGTTGGCCACAAAGGTTTTCCACCGTGAGATGTCTCCATGTAGCCATCCAAGGACCACCATAGAGTCGATCCAAGCTTGAATGTCAATATTCACATTTGTAGGTAAAGAGGCTAAAATTTTCTTCAATAATTTGGTTAGTAACAGAGCGGCGCATAATTCTAACCGCGGCAAGGTTTCGGGTTTCTTCAATGGTGCTAACTTCGTTTTTGCTGCAATTAACCGACTGATGATTTTATTATTTTCATCTGTTGTTACGATGTATACGGAGCATGCCATGGCTTTCTCACTTGCATCCGAAAACCCATGAATTTGGATGGTAGAACTTGTATTGCCAAGCCATCGTGGTATGTCAATTGTGTTAATATTTTGTAGATCTTCTCGTAATTTATGCCATTCTTGTAAAATGTCGTCAGGGATTACGTCATCCCATCCGATATTTGATACAGACCATACACGTTGGAATAACATTTTTGCCTTTATTGTAACGGGTGATAACCATCCTAAAGGGTCAAATATTTTTGACATGTCAGATAGCATTTTACGTTTCGTGCATACGTATTTGTCAGTGTCAGATTTGGTACCAGTGTGTATTTTATCCTGGAACTTGAAGGTGTCGGATACGGTATCCCATCGAAGTCCCAATGTTTTTGTTGAGTCTGTGTCCTTGAAGTCAACTGGTGTATTATTCAATTGATCCTCAGTAAGATGATGCAGCAATTCGGGTGTATTGCTGGACCACTTTCTCATGTTCATTCCCGCTCCGCGCAACATATCAATTAATTGAGTTTGGATTTCTTTTGCTGTTTGTATGTCATTACTCCCCGCCAGTAGATCGTCGACATAAATATTGTGTAGCAATATATGAGAAGCTAAGGTATATTTGTATGAGTCATCAATAGCTAATTGTTGCATAGTTCTCATAGCTAAGAACGGGGCTGCTTTCATCCCAAATGTTACAGTACATAATTGATACTCCTGAAGGTTGTCATTTTTATTTTCCCGCCAAATTATTTTCTGTAGATGTTGATCCTGTTCGTGAACCAAAATCATCCTGTACATTTTTTCACAATCTGCAATGTAGACGTATTTAAATGCTCGCCAGCTAATCAATAAACTTTTGATGTCAGTATGAAGTTTAGGTCCACATTCCATTAAGTCGTTAAGACTGTACCCCGACTTTGTCTTGGACGAACCGTTGACGACGACGCGCAGACGGGTCGTCGTTGAATCTGCTTTATGCACGTCATGATGTGGAAGATAACAACTCGGTTCTTTATGAGTTATGCACTTCTTCATGTGGCCTCTTGTTAGGTAATCATTCATAAACTGATGGTATTTTTCGCTTACGTCGCTGTTTTTATTTAATCTGCTCTCTAATTGTATAAATTGTGCTACCGCCTTAGCTTTGGACGAACCTAAGCGTTCCTCAAAATTTTCAACCATTGGATAACGAACTTCATATTTTCCGTCCTCCAATCTTCGGGTTGTTGAAGCATAGTAGTCTTCACAGTACTGCTCTCTCGGTGTCAAAGTGTTACATTTTTCTGTCACCTCTTCCATCTCCCAAAAGCGAGACATGTCATCCTTGTTATTGGTAAGAACATGGCAATTGAATGTAGTCGTATGGCTTCCCGACAGTACCCAGCCCAACGTTGTTTGTTGTGCGATGGGTTCATGAGAATTGCCCTTCAACAATCCCCCCATAATTATGTCAGAATAGACTTTCACGTCGAGTAATATGTCAATCGGTTTGGAAATATGATAGTTTGGGTCTGCTAATAGTATGTTATTTAAATGAGCATACTGTTTTTTGGTGAATGTGTTGTTGGGAAGATTATTAATGACTTGTGGCATAACAAGAGTATCAGTTGTAAAAGTGAAATTGTCATGAATGGATTGACATGTCAATACGACCTTGCCCCTTCCCTTTTTCGGTGCGATCCCTACACCGCATACAGATGCATTAATGTGTTGACGAGGCAAGTTCAGTCGCTGCGCTGCGTTTTCTGTTATAAGAGAGACTTGAGACCCTTGGTCTAAAAGTGCTCGTAATGTCAAATATGTTCCATCTACTGCTTGCACGTTTATCTGTACTGTAGTTAATAGTAATTCATCATTTTGATTGTCAATGTGGTTCACATGTCGGGTCTGCTGATTTTGTAGTTTTGGAGATGTATTTGAAGTGCTGGGTTTCGTAATCTGGTTGCTTTGAAATTAAACTATTTTTAACGGAAGTATCGCGTGTTTTATTTATTTTGTTGAAACCTGACGTTTCGAACGCTTTGCAGCGTCCGTGGTCGCAGGAAAGACTAAGGTGGTATTTGTCTTACATTAGTTATTCAATTATTACATCTACCGACATGGATGGATTAATTATATATGTTCCGATTCACACAAAAATCGCTCATGAATCGGAACATATATAATTAATCCATCCATGTCGGTAGATGTAATAATTGAATAACTAATGTAAGACAAATACCACCATAGTCTTTCCTGCGACCACGGACGCTGCAAAGCGTTCGAAACGTCAGGTTTCAACAAAATAAATAAAACACGCGATACTTCCGTTAAAAATAGTTTAATTTCAATGTGTAACAATCGCGAAAACCTAAGACAATACTAATCTGGTTGCTACCCAAAATGTCATGTAGAAGTGTGTTATGTGCAGAACCGCACATTTTGCATTTTATGGTGGAATTACAAATATTTTTCTCGTGTATGTATAAGCAATTCTTGCAAATTGAATATTTCGTAAGAGTTGCAAGCTTAGCGTCCGGTGTCATCGCTTCAAATTTCTTACACTGGTATAATGCATGTTCCATATTGCACAATGGGCATGTGTTGGTTTTGTATGATAAGTGAAATGCTCTATTATAATTCTGCGGTTTTTCTTGTTTATAATAAGAGTTAGAATAAGGGTTACGGGGAAATTTTGCAGTGTTTGCAGGATAGCTTTTCGGCTTTTGAACTGACGTATCCTCTCTCTTCCTTATCGGCTCTAATGCCATAAATTTAGCTTCTAAAAATGACAAAAATTCTGAAAGTGTAGCTAGTTCCCGTGGCGACTTTCTGACTCCTTGTAGTCACGGTATGTGTCAGTATCTAATTTCTTTGAGATGAGATGAACTATAATTGGATCCCATGTCTTCGTGTCAATGCCAAGATTTTGTATCGCGTGCAGACATTCGATGCTGGTGTCATGTATTCTTTTTAGCTCGAATGATGTTTGATGTTGGACAGCTGGCTGATTGAGGAAAACCTCTATTTGCTTGGTGAACAGCAGTTGTTGATTGTTGTAGCGCTGATATAAGATGTCCCAGGCAGTGTCATAATTGCTTGCAGAAATGTACAGATGTTGAATAAGGCGTTCGGGTTCACCCTTAACCTTTCCCTTTAAATGCTGCATCTTTTGCGTTTTTGTCAAAGTAGGATTATTATGGATAGTTTCACTGAAAAGGTCCAGGAATGTTGGCCATTGTGTGTAATTCCCGATAAATGTTGGAATCTCCAAATTAGGGGTTGCTTCCTTTAGATGTGCAGTCGAAGACAGCTTTCGGCTCAGCTGCTTCTTAATATCGATGTATTGACTTTCGTGTTCTACGTAGTCTGCCTCATAAAGTACGTCCATGTCCTCCATGAGATTGTCAATCTGCCAATGCATTTTGTCAATTTGTTCCCATCTTGATTTTAGGCATCGTTCATCTTCTAAATCCCACTTCTCGTCAATATCTTCAACAGAAATAGCCTGAATCTGCCTACGTAAAGCTTTAAAATTAGTTTGTTGTTGGTTAATGAGATCGCGAACTTTACCGCTTGGTTCTAAATGTGTACTCGGACCCTGAATCTTAACACTAGGTTCAGGAGTAGGTTTATCCTGTACCCTCTGTGTCAGTCCTGATGTTGATGGCTGTAAATAAGTAGCGATTTTTTTGCGACTCCCTTGATAATACTCCCACACTTGTTGATGCATATTTTTAGTAAAATACTCATGAGATTTTTCCGGAAATGTCAATAGTTGTTCATGATTATACTCGAAATCCTTCCAATAGTTATCAAGTAGTTCTAACCGTTTTGCAATGTATTCAGCAGTTTTCCTGTCAGGCGAATCTTTTTTAAAATTGGTGTTAACTTGTTCAAGACTTTGAATAAGTTCCTGCTGACGTTGAATCGTCGCTTCCATGATTGAAAGTTGTATAGAAATGCAATAAGTAAGAAAATAATGGAAAGATCTTACTTGTTAGCTGTCAATATTTACGCTGTTGATGAGGTGGTGAACTACCCTGGATAGTATAGTTCAGCCGCAACGCAAGATGTCAAAAATATCCTTTTTATGCACTGAATGTCAAAATCACTGTTCTCTCTGCCTACCTCGCAAGGGATTTGGCGTGAAGTTATAGCATAGCATAGAATGTCAAAATTAAAATGTCAAAAGAAAAAAAAATATGCACTGTACTATTTTATAATAAAAAAAATAGATTGTCAATGTTCACTTATTTGTCACAATTATTGTCAATATATTTTATTAATGTCACGAAAATGTTCCACGTGTTATAATGTCACCAAAATGTTCCACGTGTAACCCCGTTGTTCCACGCGTACTGTGTCACCGCCGTATAAAATTGACAATTTGCACTTTTCACCAATGTCACTGATTCACTTGAGTACCGAGTGATCCTGTTTTTGACCACACCGCACGCAAGGTCAAAATCTCGAAGGACCAAAATGTTCGGGCCCCTGCAAGGTTCCGAACTAGAAAATGTCAAAAAACTTATGTAAAATGTCAGGCGGAACAAAACAAGATGTGTGTTTGACCACGTTTATTATACGACTGAAGTTATAAGCTAATACAGCAAAATGTAATTGCAGTGATATGCATTGTCAGCGGTTTACATATTTTTGCATAATAATGTTCTAAGTGACTACTTTGAACAATATTTTCATTTATATCATTTTCGAGCAAATTATGTTCACTACCGCCAAAAACTAAAGTACTGTCGTCAGCAAACATTATCATTGGATATGTAGATGCTTATGGGAAGTCATGAATATAGATAATGAACAGGAGAGGTCCAAGGACGCTGCCTTGTGGGACTCCATATTGTACGGTTCTTTCACTGGATTTATAGAGAATTTCAGTATTTTTGAGCATTCTACTAATAATAGTTATCTGTTTCCTATTTGTTAAGTAAGATTCAATTAGTTTTAATATATTTCCTCTAATTCCATACGCACTGAGTTTATCTAATAATACTTGTTTGTTTATATAACTTTATTGCATTATTTACAATTATAAATACAAGTACAAAAATTACATGATTTGCAAAGGCGGGCTTATTCCTTCGAGGAATCTCTTCCAGCCAACCATTGCTTGAGAGTTCCTGAATGGAGCAATGAACGGCGGTGGGAAAATAGATCGAAGAGAGTATATATGAATAAGACATTTAATACACTAAATACATAGTTTTATTGTACAGAAGAAAATAATAATAATAAGATAAATAACGAATACACACATTATATAGATACTGGTACATATATATATATATATATATATATATATAATAAACGATAACTACACAACCTACCCAACCCTAACTCGATGCGGGAGTACCATAGAGCTTGTTTAATTTCATTTTAAAGGAGCTCACGGACTGTGAAAGCCTAATTTCCAGAGGAAGTGCATTCCACATGCGTGCAGCTTGTACCGTGTATGAGTGCCAAAAAGTATTTGTAAGTGTGACCGGGACCTTCAGTAGTGGATTTCCGCTACGCCGTAAGCGTTCGTCTACTTTCCGAAAATGAAACCTCTCCCGGAGATATATTGGAGAAGAGGAATTGAAAAGGACATTGTATAGAAAGGTGAGAATATGGATGTTGCGACGTTGCCTTATAGGTAGCCAGTTAAGCTGCTGTCGAAACTGAGAGATATGGTCATATTTACGAAGACCAAAAACATATCGAATTGCCTGATTTTGAAGTCTGTCTAATTTGTCTAGTAATTCTTCTGAAGGATCAAGAAAGGCTACGTCGGCATAGTCAATAAGGGGTAGGAGAAGGGAACGAGCCAGCATCGCTTTGGTCTCCACAGGAAGAAAGTTTTGAAGGCGTCTCAATGAATGTAGCGAGGTGAAAGTTTTACGACTTATTTCATTGATGTGAGGCCCCCATGAGAGTGTCTGGTCCATCACAATTCCCAGGTTCCTTACCGTGGAGCAATAAGGTATTACTGTGCCACTGCAAATGACCTTAGGAAATGCACCAGATTGAAACAATGAAATAAAGTATGGACTACCTATTACTATACTTTGAGATTTCGCTGCGTTGATTTTTAAGCCAAAGTTTTCAGCCCACTCGCTAATTGCTCGAAGGTCAGAATTAATAACATTAATAGCATTTGTGAAGTTTTGAAGAGAGCCAGCAGCATATATTTGTACGTCATCTGCGTACAGATGAAACGAAGAGGATAGACATGACGTGATACCGTTGATGAAGATGGAGAAAAGGACAGGTGAAAGCACACCACCCTGAGGGACCCCAGCCCTGACCTCGCACCAGTCGGACATACTTTCATTCAACTTTACCAATTGAAAACGATCAGAGAGATAAGATTGAAATCAAGAGAGAGAAGCAGATGAGAAATTTAATTGACGAAGTACCGCCAGCAAAATATCATGATCGACCATATTGAAAGCGTTAGAGAAGTCAAGTAATACGAGAAGAGTCAGAAGTTTATTGTCAATATTTTTACGAATATCGTCGGTAATATTAACAAGTGCTGAAACGGTGCTATGACCGGTACGAAATCCAGATTGATGCTGACTCAGTAGATTATTTAGAGTAAGGTATTTAGAAAGTCGTTGATGCACAAAGTGCTCCAAGACTTTAGAAAGAAACGGTAGGATAGTAATAGGTCGAAAATCACCGAAGGAGGAAGGATTGGATTTTTTTGGGAGAGGAATCACATGGCCACGCTTCCACAATGCCGGGAATATGCCGGAAGACAAGGAGCAATTTATAATGTCGGCTATAATGGGTGCTATTACATTAGTAATTGGCTCAACCATAGACAGACCTATGTCATCACTACCCACTGACTTAGATTTGATGGAGCCAATGTATTTCATTACCTCATCCGCCGTAATTAGTCCTAACTCAAAAGGATCGTGACTTAATCTACCAGAAGCGCTTAAACGTCTCAACGTTGCCGATTTAGATTGAGTAGACGTATTAGATGTAGGAGTACAGAAGTGTTTGTTGAGAGCATCTATATCTGGTCTGTGATCTTTATTTGACCCCATCTTGCCTACGCCTATTTTATTTAGAAACTTCCATAACTTATCCGGGGAACAGTTTTCTACTGAGTTATGGATGAATTTTCTCCTTGCCTCCCTACATCGCTTGTTGCAGCCATTGCGCAGTGAGACGTAACTAAGGTAGTTGATGTTGGAGGGGTCCCTTCTCCACTTCATCTTGGCCCTATCTCTGGTGGCCATCAAACGCCTAATGTCCTCGGTAAGCCATGGTGCAGGGAAATGTTTTACTTTGACTGGCCGTACCGGAGCGTGTATGTCGTAAATTGACAGAAAAATGTAGTTAAAAGCAGTAAGCTTGGAATCCGGATCTGTAGCAGAGAAAACGGAGCTCCAGTCGGCCTTCATGAAGTCCTTCCGCAACGCGTCACGATCAACAGCTTTGTAGTTCCGCAGCATAAGGACCTTATGTTTCCTTTTTGGTGCTCGTAATTTCAAAGAGGCGAAAATAAGGTCGTGAGCAGAGAATGCGGGCGCATTAAACTGTCCGTGACACGCCACTAAATCAGGAGAAGATGTGACGATTAGATCAAGCAACGATGGTGGACCATTATGTGGGAAGTGAGTGGGGCCAAGCGGCAAGAGATGTAAATCTAACGAATGAACCATATCGGTTAATCTTTTTGAGCGACTGTCATTTTTAATAAGACACGTATTAAAGTCGCCCATTAGCACTACGTGATCATACTGAGATCGGAGATCTGTAAGAGTGGATTCCAAAGAATCGAAGAAACTGATGTGCAACGAAGGAGAATAGTAAACCCCGAGTAAGACTTTCGAATGATGTAAGTTGACTTCTAGAAAAAGATGCTCGGGTGATTTATACACAGGAGGGGACTGTGAGATCACACTACACATTATGTCACTGCGCAAATAGACTGCTACGCCACCATAGCCTACCATTTTGGAAGATTCGGTCGGATGTGTACAAGTTCTGTCATTTCTAATTAACCTAAATCCTGGGATAGGGTATAAAGTAGATGGTAATGACGGTTTAAGGAAAGATTCAGAGATCAGAATCGCGTGAATATGCTGATTTGTGAAAGAAGCTAGTAAATCTGCGTAGTGTGTCGCAATGCTTTGAGCATTGATATGCACTACATTAAAGTTCTTTGCGACTGAATTGAATGTGCAGGTCAAATTATCGGCTAGTGAGGGTACGTCTGCTGAACTACTCCCGGCGCTGCAAAAACTGTCAGATGCAGAAGACAGTGAGAAATAATCATCATCTAAATGGTACCCCTGCGCATCGGACATTAAGCTTGAGTACTTATAATATATAAACAGTAAACACTATTATGTCGTTAACTAATAAATTGATAAAAAAATAATTTAGTAGACTCGCACCGGTGCTCGCAACAATCAAGTTCATTCAGGTACTCGCCAGCTTTGCACAATTGGGTTGACAATACAACATTAGTTGATACCCAGAAACATATTTATGTATTAGAGACAATAAAATAAAAAAAATAAAAAAGACTAATGCTAGTGTTGCAGAGACATACTAAATATTTAAATTGTGTGCAGAAACATATGAGCTGGATTATAATTTAGGGGTGTTTCGCAATTACACAGTAGACAAAAGTTTTACTTAATACTCACATGTGACTATGCCCCATGCCGTGAGCCATATCATTCAATTGATTGATTTTCGAACGAACCTTAACTGTCAAAGGAAAATAGTGTCAGTGTCATTATTGGCTGTCAGTTACTGTTTACAATACCAATTATAAGGTTACAAGAAATTTAAGTTCTGCTATGTATGTGATAAGTCTTAATACTAAAACAACATTCTAGAACAGTTTACAACAAAAATTCAATTCATAATAGAAAACGCCGCAATTACAAAGTTTGTGTAGAGACTAGTATATTTAAGCATAAATACGCAAATAGATTTTTTTGCTACTTAGGTCCATATTTGTATAATAAAATTAATAAATTACTAAATATTTATCAAAGAAATAATAAAGAATGTAAAGATAAAATACTGAATTATTTAAAAACATTAAATTACGATAATACGGAACTTTTACTTCATCATTAATGTACTTTTATAACCATATGATTATTAGTACGTATGTGGGTCAATTAGTGGCTAAACTCTTCACACACCCTCTCACACGCACTCAGTCGCCACACTCATACATTACACAAGGAGAGGAGAACACGATACACTACTACAATTTCTTCATTTATTTTGCCTTTTTTGTATTTTATGTATTTTTGCCTTTGTTTTATTTTTGTATCTGATTTTAGATTAATACAAATTGTATGTATTACCTAGAATACCCTAAAAGTATCTTACATTTTGCTATTGTTTGTATAAAATTAAGGAAGAGCACTGTCGTTCGAAATACAGGTTTATTGTAACCTAGTTCGGACACAGATGTTTGCAAATATTGTACTATTTAGCAATGCACACTTTAATTGTATTTATTATGTTCTCTTACCTTGAAATAAAATTATTATTATTATAGTCGAAAGCTTTTGTCATGTCCATGTAAAGAGCTAAGACTTCTAGTTTTTTATCCATTTTATTCATAATTATGTTTAAAAAATCAAAGATAGCCATGTTGATACATTTGCCTTTCCTGAAACCTTTCTGATTATCTACGAGAATATTATATTTTTCAAGGTATCTGTTAAGATTATTGTATATGACCTTTTCAAATACTTTAGAAATTATCGGCACTAACGCTATAGGTCTGTAACAAGATAAGTTATCTTTTTCACCTTTTTTGAAAACCGGTTTAATTATCGTAATTTTTAATTTATCAGGGAAAACGCCTTGAGTTATACAGTTATTGATGAGGTGACTTAAGACAGGTGCAATATGTGCAGCTACTGATTTTATTATCTTAGTATTGATATCGTCATATCCAGTAATTGAAGTATTTTTTAAAGACATTATTGTTCTGTAAATATCCTGAGGAATTGTGGGTGGCATGAACATTGAAGAATCATTGTGACTGATTCGTACGTTTTTCGTAAGTTTTGCATTTTCTGTTAGTTGTACCTGATCTACAAAAAAGTCATTAAACGCTTGTGCTATGTGTTGGGGATTTGTGATAATTTTATTTTTTGAAATTATACGCATTATATTATCAGGTGGTAAGTTCTGTTTGTTTGGGCGATTGTCTCGCCCAGAAAGGTCACACTTCGCCGAGCATCTTATAGACAAAGGACATAACTTATCCCCCACTAATACATATCAAATTTTGCACACCATAGACAAAGGTTTAAAACTAAATATTAGGGAACAATTAGAAATTAATAAACATAAAAATTCTAAAATTACTCTCATGAACAAACAGACTGACGTAAACCATTCCCCACTATTAAATATCTTTTCGCTCACACCATCCACCCCCACCCTCAATTCAATATAAGGGACGGCACTGCGATGGATTTGTCACTTGTAGCATGTTATTCTTACGATTAACGTCTACAACGCCTGATGATGCCTCGTGGAGAGGCGAAACACGTGTCGCAGCGACGACCAGGCCAGTCGTGGCAGCGACGGTGGTGGTGGGGGCATGCGGATTCTGTTCCAGATGACGGACGACCGCAGCAGCCGAGGCAGAGACTACCGGAGCAGCCATGGCAGCGTCGGCATGTACCAAGTACTAACAGCAGTGGGTGGGTGCCGGCCGGCGCTAGGCCGCATGAACTAATTGGTGGCGGAAGCACGCAAAGCAGGTTAGATCAAATTGCATATAGATTTGACTTTCGCAAAGTAACGCCTGAATCTATTAACCACTTTTGACTGCGTTGGTAATAGTGTTATAGGCCGATAACTTTCCGGTTTCAACACATTTTTCCCGGGCTTGGGCAGCAATATGACGCGTCCGTCACTATATATCGACGGAAAGTGACCTGTGCGGGCCATGCCATTATACAGTCGTGTTAACACCGCGATTGCTCGCGGTGATAACCGGCGCAAGGCTTCGTTGGTGATTTGGTCCGCACCGGGCGCCTTCCGTAGCTTCGTGCGTAGGATCGCGCGCTGCACAGCGCCCGGGGTGAAGACAATCGGGTCGTCCTCGGAAGCTATCGGCGTTGCAAAGTAGCCCCGTAGGTACTCTTGTACCATCTCAACGTGGGCAGCATCTTCGGTTTCATTAGGGCGGAACTGGCGTTCGAGATGGTCAGCGAATATTTCGGCGCGGTCTGCTGCGTGGTATCGTAGAGTGCCATCGTGTGCCTTCAGTGGTCGAATTGGAGGCGGAGTTTTAGTTAGCTGTCTGCACAGTCGATGGATGCCGTTCCACTCGTCACTGACATCCTCGACGTGCCGCTGCCAACTCTCCTGACGATGGCATTCCAGATCGTCCTTTACTTGCGTTGTCAGACGATAAAGTTCAGCCTTTATTGTAGGACACCTCGTCCTCTGCCACAACTTGCGTAGCTGTCGCTTTCGCGCGAGCTTACGCTTGATGGTGTCAGGAAGCAGTGAGTAACTCTGTCGCTTTCTGGTTTCAGTGGAGGACTCATCCAGGGCCGTGCGGATGGTCTCCGTGATGTGCATCGCAAGTCGCTCCACATCATCCGGAGTGGAGATGGGGAACGACTGGAGCCTGGAGTCTACTGTGTCGGTGAACTGAGCCCATCCAATAAGACGCCTCGGGCTTGGTGGGACGACCGAAAGTGGAGTCGCTGGAACCGTCACGAGTACCGGTAGGTGGTCCGAGAACATACTCTCCAATAGAACTTCTTGCGTGGGCTGGCAGTGTAAGTTCTTGTGAACTATAATATCCAGGACATCGGGTATCGACGCATCACTATACGGATAATGCGTCGGCACCTCGGGGCCCTGCACGGTATAGCCACATCGCTCGGCATCGTCCAACAACCGACGTCCGTTCGGGCAAATGTGCGTGGCGCACCATGCAGTGTGTTTACAATTTAGATCGCCGGCTAGCAGGACGGGTGTGTTAGTCGCCGTATCGACTAAGCGGGTTATCTCCGCTGGGTCCAGCTTCCCAATCGGGGGTCTGTATCCGGCATATATGTGCATAGCTTGCCTACCCGCGTGGAGGTCTATTCCAAGGGCATATAGCCTGGCCCCTTTGTGGACTGACTCCGACTGGTTTGTCTCAATCGGTTGGTGGACTAAGCGGCGTTTGACTAACACTGCCAACCCACGGTAAGCCATTCCATGGGGAGAACGTTCATCTTTCCGGTATATATGGTAATTCGGGATTCGCAGCGTGATAGACTCCTTGAGGTGCGTCTCAGACACCAAGCAGACGTCGATGTCTTGCTCTCTAAGCAGCACCTTCAGCAGGGCGACCTTTGGATACAGGCCGTCCGCGTTCCAATGCAGCACTCTAAGAGCCTCCATGTTGCAGTCTTAATTGGATGAGCTGAGCCATTCCTCCCAGTAGTACGGACAAGGTGTTCTGTCCTGTCCGCACGGCCCTCAATACGTCCTCCATGATAACCAGAGCGACGTCTAACACAGCAATTGCGTTGTCATCGGGCGCTCCAGCAATAGGTGCCGGTGTGTGCGCGACAACCGCCGTTTGCTTCACCGGGCGACTTCCTTGTTGTGCAGGGACGCCCGCTTTCTTCACCTCACTCTGTTTGAGTGCGGAAGTGGCTGCGGTGTGGGTGTTTTCGGCTGACTTTTGCGCCTGTGCGACTTGTGCAGCTTTCTTTGGCTTCCTTCTGCGGTTCTTTTTCTTGAGGGAAGCTCCTCTCTCCGTTGGTGCATTTGCCTGCGCCATCAGGGAAGTCGGCCCGGCCGGTTGGTCGGTCGAGACGGCCTCCTCTGTCTGCTGGGAGGCGCCTACGGTAACAGCTACGGTCCCCGCTTTTTTATTGCGCATTTCGCGTCGAAACACAGCGCATCTGGGGTTGTTAGCCGTGTGCGCCTCCCCACAGTTGGCACATGTCGGCGGCTGCTCCCTAGGGCGCGGACAATCACTGGCTGCGTGCTCCTCTCCACAACGCACACACGCTTGTTTGCGGTGACACATGTGTGAGAAGTGCCTGAAGCGTTGACAACGGTGGCATTGAGCAGGCCCTTGCCTGCCTCGCCATGCCTCTATCTTCACCCCAGGCATGCACAGCAGCAATGAGCTCTCCATCGACCGTCGCCCGCTTTATCAGTTTTTTTCTTTACACGAAGTGGAGGGGTAGACTCTGTAGAAGCGCGGTAGTCACTTGCGTTTGTCAACTGACGTCCCGTACTCATGACCGCTACGACACGGCCATCCTGCGGGACACACGTCCCTGTGTGTTAATCTGTAACAAAACACCTCACACAGTATCACAAAGCTCGGTCACACCTGACCTTATGAAGGGCTTTCGCAAATGAAAAGTTAAACTGAAGTGAACTAAATTTAATTTTCAGCAAAACATAGCTTAACATAGCTTTAGGTATCTGATGTCTAATCTACTACACAAAATATGGTCAAATATACACCCGGTTACTTAGTCACAATTTAAACTAAGTAGATACACAAAAAAAAAACAACTTAGGAATGCCATTACGTAACTCTTGGTTCTCAGAATATTACTGACTTTACTTGATCTTAATCTCAGATCTATACTACCAAATCCAATTTATACCGTTTCATCTCTACATGTGATCACATATGGTTACAGCATAACCCAGCAACGCCTTGTTGCTCAAACATGTGCACATCCCCACACGGGATTGCCGAGTTAACCTTGACTCTATGGTCTCCTACGAAACCCGACCATCACAAGAGAATGATCGCAAGCTCTGTTACGATCAACATATTGAGCATATCGTCAATAAAGCCAACAAAGCTCTCGGCTTCATCCTGCGCTATTCAGGTACTTTTAAAAAAATGAAAACCCTAAAAATATTATATTGTACGTATGTTCGTAGTATATTAGAATATGCCTGTCAGGTCTGGAATCCGCAATTTAACATATATATAGACAGACTCGAACGTATACAGAGGAGGTTTACTCGTTACTTATATTTTAAGTTTAAAATTCCGTATTGCGATTACCTGAGCCGTTGCAGTCACTTACACCTATTACCCCTAAGTGCTAGAAGGCGAGTGGCTGATTCAATGCTATTAATGAATATAGCTAAAGGATTGATTGACAGCCCCCTTCTGTTGAGTAAGATTAACTTAACAGTTCCCAATTCCCATTCGCGTCGATCTAAAACTTTTAGTGTTCCATGGACTCGTACCCAATACAGGAAAAATAGTTTTTTTTTATCGAGCCACATCGTATTTCAACGAATTATGTAGCAGGAATAAGCATATTGATATATTTTGCAGTAGCAAAACATATGTAAGAAAACAAATACTGACAGAAACATTTAGTGATGATTGTGCTCCATAACAATACATTATTAGACAATAAGTACATATTTCCTGTGTATTCTTCACCTTTAGTTTGTAAGGCATGCACAGTGATAATTTGTTAAGTATGTAATCAATTGATAACTATCTGTGGTAGCTTGTAATTGGCTTATATTCATAAATTTAGATGTTCATTTTGTAACATTAGCTGTAAGCTTCCCTCAAAATAATAAAATAAAATAAATAAAATAAGAGTTGACTGCCTACCGCGTACTCACGGACTACTTTACAGTAGATGCCGATTTCTCTTAAGCTACGGCTACAAATCAACCTTGTATAGTCCGATCACACATGTAAATCCAAAATCTAATTATCAACGTTCGAACTATTACCAAGTTCTACCTCAAACTCGTCAGTAATATTTTGATCTCCCGGCATTTTTCTCAATCTATCATGTGCGTACTTGTAGGTACGTTTAGAATTCAATGCCTTTAAGGTATATCTATCCCTATCTAATACCTCTACAATACGAAATGGACCTTTGAACTTAGGATCTAATTTTGTTGATTACGTTCCTCATTTTCAATCAGAACGAAATCACCAATACCAAATTTATTGAGTTTTGCCTTTGTTCTATCAAATCTCTTCTTTTCGTAAGAAGCTGCTTTCTGAATATTACTAGATGCGTTATCTCTAACCATATCCAAATCAACTTCAGAGTCTACGTCTTCGCAAGTCATTAAGGCTAATGGAAGAGCTACTTTACCAATAAAAAGTTCCAATGGACTAGCTTTAGTTGTACGATTTACTGTACAATTAATCGCTAATTGTATCTCGCATAAGGAATCTTGCCATGAACGGTTTTCATTTGCCTCTGCGGCTGTCATCATAGATTTTAAAACAGACATAACGCGTTCGACCTGGCCATTTGCTCGGGACGAACCAGTTGCAATAAGATGTAATTGAATATTACTAGATTGGCAAAAGTTCTTAAATTCTCTACTTTCGAAACACCGCCCTTGATCTGCGATTATACGTGTTGGAGCACCGAATAGAGCTACGCTATCAGCTACCGCTTTGATACTGCTCTTAGAATCAATGTTGGTAGTATGAAATAGCAAAACATATTTCGTGAATGCATCAACAAGTACGAACACATACTCCCTTGAGTCGTTCTTACCACTTAATTTACCTGTGGCATCAATATGGACTGTATGCCACGGAGTAGAAACTTTAGAAATTGGATGTAATTGAGCCTGAATCTTTCCTGAATGGGATTTGGCAACTTTACATGTAACGCAATTGTCAACAAACTTTTTAACATATCGCGCCATCCCCTCAAACCAGTAATAATCATAAACTTTCTCTAATGTTTTGTCATATCCGAGATGAAGAAGGGACTCGTGAATATTACTAACTACGGACCACTTCAATGACCTAGGTAGTATAGACTCTAGGTGTCAATTCGACAGTCCAGCAACAGACGTGCAGGGTACTTCTTTCCCGCAGCGTTGGTCACGTTCACCATAGCTGTGGATAGCAATACATGCGCAGAAGTAGCAATCTGCATGGAGTTGACTGATAAAGCAACATTTGTCGTAGAGGGCGATGCAGAAGGCATATGATCGAAAAATGACTTTGTTTCGGTTTCTAAGTGCAAAAGCGTATTATGTTTAACCTTGCAATATTTACAATGAGTTAATTTGCATTGGTTAGCTAAATGTCCAAAGCGTAAACAATTAAGACAAACTCTAAACTCATTCGCTTTTTTAATACGATTTTCAATAGATAATTCTCTAAACGTTTTACATGCGTACAATGTATGAGACTGGGAGCAAAGAGGACATTTCTTATAGGAAGAATTGTTGTATTTTTTATGTATTTGAGTAAGTTTACAATTATTATTATTACTTAATGACTTATTTGAATGACTATTGTTCAGTGCAACGATGGTACCCTGAGATAAGTTATGACTCAGCTCAACAGATTCCAGCATATCTGCTTTCCCACTTAAAAAGGTACAGAATTGAGACAAGGTGGGATAGCCTGTTAGGGAATTGCGATATTCTTCCAACTTAAGACTAGTTGTGGGGTGCAATTTCTCATTGAATATGTAAATAAGAATTGAATCCCAATGTTCTATGGGTTGATCTAATGCAGCAAGCGCCCTAAAGTTTTTATTAATTGTATCCACAAGACTTCGTATTGGAATACTTGACTCATCTTGTATTGCGCCAATGTTAAACAAAGCTTGTATATGTTTATTTACAAGGAGGCGATTATTGTCATATCGTTGACACAACAAGTCCAAAGCGATTTTATAATGTTCACCTTTAAAATCAATGTTTTTTATTATTATTATTATTATTATTCATTTATTCCTCAGACTAATTATATGTCCATTGATTGTTAATATTATGTCTTAAGCCTAAGTTAGTTTAGTAGCATATTTGCATTAATATTGTTTACATTTTAACATGTTTATATCAAATATATATATATATATATAATAAATAAAAAACGTTAAAATTCGTAGCGGTGTACTGGAGCATGTAAAGCCATCCAGTGCCTCAGAAACGGGCCGTCCATCTTATCAGCAACTACTTTCAGAAGGCTGTTGCCGCTGGCCCGCGTCCTCCTCGCTATCGAGTCCGCTCTCCTTCGTAGAATGGCATGAAAACAGTCTACGCGCTCCCTAGCGAACATCACCGAAGCGCTGCAGAAGCGAGGCAGCCGCAACAGCACCCTGAATGCATTGTTATACTGCACACGAAGCGTGTCAAGTGCACGGCGAGTGTAATTTACCCACAGGTTACACGTATAAAAGGTGGTACAATAAGCTCTGAAAAGTGTTATCTTGGCCTGTCTCGAGCACCGGGCAAACCTGCGGGCTATCATATTGGCTCTTACTGATAATGCTCTCCGTTCCCGCTCAATATCGGCATCATCTTTCATATCCTCTGTTACCATGTGACCCAGATACTTAAATCTATTAACCCGTTTCAAAGGCACCCCATTTAGCTTAACAGGAGGTACATCTGTCGGGCATTTGTTTCCGGATTTGAAAATCATAAGCTCGCTTTTCTTCGCATTGTATTTAACGTGTCCAAGTGTGTTTTCGGGGCTCCCGAGGTAACCTTACCGTATTTCGGAGAGCGG
>OX382283.1:1853786-1983276 GCA_947507595.1 Pyralis farinalis
GCAAGTTCAGTCGCTGCGCTGCGTTTTCTGTTATAAGAGAGACTTGAGACCCTTGGTCTAAAAGTGCTCGTAATGTCAAATATGTTCCATCTACTGCTTGCACGTTTATCTGTACTGTAGTTAATAGTAATTCATCATTTTGATTGTCAATGTGGTTCACATGTCGGGTCTGCTGATTTTGTAGTTTTGGAGATGTATTTGAAGTGCTGGGTTTCGTAATCTGGTTGCTTTGAAATTAAACTATTTTTAACGGAAGTATCGCGTGTTTTATTTATTTTGTTGAAACCTGACGTTTCGAACGCTTTGCAGCGTCCGTGGTCGCAGGAAAGACTAAGGTGGTATTTGTCTTACATTAGTTATTCAATTATTACATCTACCGACATGGATGGATTAATTATATATGTTCCGATTCACACAAAAATCGCTCATGAATCGGAACATATATAATTAATCCATCCATGTCGGTAGATGTAATAATTGAATAACTAATGTAAGACAAATACCACCATAGTCTTTCCTGCGACCACGGACGCTGCAAAGCGTTCGAAACGTCAGGTTTCAACAAAATAAATAAAACACGCGATACTTCCGTTAAAAATAGTTTAATTTCAATGTGTAACAATCGCGAAAACCTAAGACAATACTAATCTGGTTGCTACCCAAAATGTCATGTAGAAGTGTGTTATGTGCAGAACCGCACATTTTGCATTTTATGGTGGAATTACAAATATTTTTCTCGTGTATGTATAAGCAATTCTTGCAAATTGAATATTTCGTAAGAGTTGCAAGCTTAGCGTCCGGTGTCATCGCTTCAAATTTCTTACACTGGTATAATGCATGTTCCATATTGCACAATGGGCATGTGTTGGTTTTGTATGATAAGTGAAATGCTCTATTATAATTCTGCGGTTTTTCTTGTTTATAATAAGAGTTAGAATAAGGGTTACGGGGAAATTTTGCAGTGTTTGCAGGATAGCTTTTCGGCTTTTGAACTGACGTATCCTCTCTCTTCCTTATCGGCTCTAATGCCATAAATTTAGCTTCTAAAAATGACAAAAATTCTGAAAGTGTAGCTAGTTCCCGTGGCGACTTTCTGACTCCTTGTAGTCACGGTATGTGTCAGTATCTAATTTCTTTGAGATGAGATGAACTATAATTGGATCCCATGTCTTCGTGTCAATGCCAAGATTTTGTATCGCGTGCAGACATTCGATGCTGGTGTCATGTATTCTTTTTAGCTCGAATGATGTTTGATGTTGGACAGCTGGCTGATTGAGGAAAACCTCTATTTGCTTGGTGAACAGCAGTTGTTGATTGTTGTAGCGCTGATATAAGATGTCCCAGGCAGTGTCATAATTGCTTGCAGAAATGTACAGATGTTGAATAAGGCGTTCGGGTTCACCCTTAACCTTTCCCTTTAAATGCTGCATCTTTTGCGTTTTTGTCAAAGTAGGATTATTATGGATAGTTTCACTGAAAAGGTCCAGGAATGTTGGCCATTGTGTGTAATTCCCGATAAATGTTGGAATCTCCAAATTAGGGGTTGCTTCCTTTAGATGTGCAGTCGAAGACAGCTTTCGGCTCAGCTGCTTCTTAATATCGATGTATTGACTTTCGTGTTCTACGTAGTCTGCCTCATAAAGTACGTCCATGTCCTCCATGAGATTGTCAATCTGCCAATGCATTTTGTCAATTTGTTCCCATCTTGATTTTAGGCATCGTTCATCTTCTAAATCCCACTTCTCGTCAATATCTTCAACAGAAATAGCCTGAATCTGCCTACGTAAAGCTTTAAAATTAGTTTGTTGTTGGTTAATGAGATCGCGAACTTTACCGCTTGGTTCTAAATGTGTACTCGGACCCTGAATCTTAACACTAGGTTCAGGAGTAGGTTTATCCTGTACCCTCTGTGTCAGTCCTGATGTTGATGGCTGTAAATAAGTAGCGATTTTTTTGCGACTCCCTTGATAATACTCCCACACTTGTTGATGCATATTTTTAGTAAAATACTCATGAGATTTTTCCGGAAATGTCAATAGTTGTTCATGATTATACTCGAAATCCTTCCAATAGTTATCAAGTAGTTCTAACCGTTTTGCAATGTATTCAGCAGTTTTCCTGTCAGGCGAATCTTTTTTAAAATTGGTGTTAACTTGTTCAAGACTTTGAATAAGTTCCTGCTGACGTTGAATCGTCGCTTCCATGATTGAAAGTTGTATAGAAATGCAATAAGTAAGAAAATAATGGAAAGATCTTACTTGTTAGCTGTCAATATTTACGCTGTTGATGAGGTGGTGAACTACCCTGGATAGTATAGTTCAGCCGCAACGCAAGATGTCAAAAATATCCTTTTTATGCACTGAATGTCAAAATCACTGTTCTCTCTGCCTACCTCGCAAGGGATTTGGCGTGAAGTTATAGCATAGCATAGAATGTCAAAATTAAAATGTCAAAAGAAAAAAAAATATGCACTGTACTATTTTATAATAAAAAAAATAGATTGTCAATGTTCACTTATTTGTCACAATTATTGTCAATATATTTTATTAATGTCACGAAAATGTTCCACGTGTTATAATGTCACCAAAATGTTCCACGTGTAACCCCGTTGTTCCACGCGTACTGTGTCACCGCCGTATAAAATTGACAATTTGCACTTTTCACCAATGTCACTGATTCACTTGAGTACCGAGTGATCCTGTTTTTGACCACACCGCACGCAAGGTCAAAATCTCGAAGGACCAAAATGTTCGGGCCCCTGCAAGGTTCCGAACTAGAAAATGTCAAAAAACTTATGTAAAATGTCAGGCGGAACAAAACAAGATGTGTGTTTGACCACGTTTATTATACGACTGAAGTTATAAGCTAATACAGCAAAATGTAATTGCAGTGATATGCATTGTCAGCGGTTTACATATTTTTGCATAATAATGTTCTAAGTGACTACTTTGAACAATATTTTCATTTATATCATTTTCGAGCAAATTATGTTCACTACCGCCAAAAACTAAAGTACTGTCGTCAGCAAACATTATCATTGGATATGTAGATGCTTATGGGAAGTCATGAATATAGATAATGAACAGGAGAGGTCCAAGGACGCTGCCTTGTGGGACTCCATATTGTACGGTTCTTTCACTGGATTTATAGAGAATTTCAGTATTTTTGAGCATTCTACTAATAATAGTTATCTGTTTCCTATTTGTTAAGTAAGATTCAATTAGTTTTAATATATTTCCTCTAATTCCATACGCACTGAGTTTATCTAATAATACTTGTTTGTTTATATAACTTTATTGCATTATTTACAATTATAAATACAAGTACAAAAATTACATGATTTGCAAAGGCGGGCTTATTCCTTCGAGGAATCTCTTCCAGCCAACCATTGCTTGAGAGTTCCTGAATGGAGCAATGAACGGCGGTGGGAAAATAGATCGAAGAGAGTATATATGAATAAGACATTTAATACACTAAATACATAGTTTTATTGTACAGAAGAAAATAATAATAATAAGATAAATAACGAATACACACATTATATAGATACTGGTACATATATATATATATATATATATATATATAATAAACGATAACTACACAACCTACCCAACCCTAACTCGATGCGGGAGTACCATAGAGCTTGTTTAATTTCATTTTAAAGGAGCTCACGGACTGTGAAAGCCTAATTTCCAGAGGAAGTGCATTCCACATGCGTGCAGCTTGTACCGTGTATGAGTGCCAAAAAGTATTTGTAAGTGTGACCGGGACCTTCAGTAGTGGATTTCCGCTACGCCGTAAGCGTTCGTCTACTTTCCGAAAATGAAACCTCTCCCGGAGATATATTGGAGAAGAGGAATTGAAAAGGACATTGTATAGAAAGGTGAGAATATGGATGTTGCGACGTTGCCTTATAGGTAGCCAGTTAAGCTGCTGTCGAAACTGAGAGATATGGTCATATTTACGAAGACCAAAAACATATCGAATTGCCTGATTTTGAAGTCTGTCTAATTTGTCTAGTAATTCTTCTGAAGGATCAAGAAAGGCTACGTCGGCATAGTCAATAAGGGGTAGGAGAAGGGAACGAGCCAGCATCGCTTTGGTCTCCACAGGAAGAAAGTTTTGAAGGCGTCTCAATGAATGTAGCGAGGTGAAAGTTTTACGACTTATTTCATTGATGTGAGGCCCCCATGAGAGTGTCTGGTCCATCACAATTCCCAGGTTCCTTACCGTGGAGCAATAAGGTATTACTGTGCCACTGCAAATGACCTTAGGAAATGCACCAGATTGAAACAATGAAATAAAGTATGGACTACCTATTACTATACTTTGAGATTTCGCTGCGTTGATTTTTAAGCCAAAGTTTTCAGCCCACTCGCTAATTGCTCGAAGGTCAGAATTAATAACATTAATAGCATTTGTGAAGTTTTGAAGAGAGCCAGCAGCATATATTTGTACGTCATCTGCGTACAGATGAAACGAAGAGGATAGACATGACGTGATACCGTTGATGAAGATGGAGAAAAGGACAGGTGAAAGCACACCACCCTGAGGGACCCCAGCCCTGACCTCGCACCAGTCGGACATACTTTCATTCAACTTTACCAATTGAAAACGATCAGAGAGATAAGATTGAAATCAAGAGAGAGAAGCAGATGAGAAATTTAATTGACGAAGTACCGCCAGCAAAATATCATGATCGACCATATTGAAAGCGTTAGAGAAGTCAAGTAATACGAGAAGAGTCAGAAGTTTATTGTCAATATTTTTACGAATATCGTCGGTAATATTAACAAGTGCTGAAACGGTGCTATGACCGGTACGAAATCCAGATTGATGCTGACTCAGTAGATTATTTAGAGTAAGGTATTTAGAAAGTCGTTGATGCACAAAGTGCTCCAAGACTTTAGAAAGAAACGGTAGGATAGTAATAGGTCGAAAATCACCGAAGGAGGAAGGATTGGATTTTTTTGGGAGAGGAATCACATGGCCACGCTTCCACAATGCCGGGAATATGCCGGAAGACAAGGAGCAATTTATAATGTCGGCTATAATGGGTGCTATTACATTAGTAATTGGCTCAACCATAGACAGACCTATGTCATCACTACCCACTGACTTAGATTTGATGGAGCCAATGTATTTCATTACCTCATCCGCCGTAATTAGTCCTAACTCAAAAGGATCGTGACTTAATCTACCAGAAGCGCTTAAACGTCTCAACGTTGCCGATTTAGATTGAGTAGACGTATTAGATGTAGGAGTACAGAAGTGTTTGTTGAGAGCATCTATATCTGGTCTGTGATCTTTATTTGACCCCATCTTGCCTACGCCTATTTTATTTAGAAACTTCCATAACTTATCCGGGGAACAGTTTTCTACTGAGTTATGGATGAATTTTCTCCTTGCCTCCCTACATCGCTTGTTGCAGCCATTGCGCAGTGAGACGTAACTAAGGTAGTTGATGTTGGAGGGGTCCCTTCTCCACTTCATCTTGGCCCTATCTCTGGTGGCCATCAAACGCCTAATGTCCTCGGTAAGCCATGGTGCAGGGAAATGTTTTACTTTGACTGGCCGTACCGGAGCGTGTATGTCGTAAATTGACAGAAAAATGTAGTTAAAAGCAGTAAGCTTGGAATCCGGATCTGTAGCAGAGAAAACGGAGCTCCAGTCGGCCTTCATGAAGTCCTTCCGCAACGCGTCACGATCAACAGCTTTGTAGTTCCGCAGCATAAGGACC
Organism: Pyralis farinalis; assembly: GCA_947507595.1. Classification (NCBI taxonomy): domain Eukaryota; kingdom Metazoa; phylum Arthropoda; class Insecta; order Lepidoptera; family Pyralidae; genus Pyralis; species Pyralis farinalis. The sequence goes on from OX382283.1 coordinate 1,859,527, forward strand.
TTATGTTTCCTTTTTGGTGCTCGTAATTTCAAAGAGGCGAAAATAAGGTCGTGAGCAGAGAATGCGGGCGCATTAAACTGTCCGTGACACGCCACTAAATCAGGAGAAGATGTGACGATTAGATCAAGCAACGATGGTGGACCATTATGTGGGAAGTGAGTGGGGCCAAGCGGCAAGAGATGTAAATCTAACGAATGAACCATATCGGTTAATCTTTTTGAGCGACTGTCATTTTTAATAAGACACGTATTAAAGTCGCCCATTAGCACTACGTGATCATACTGAGATCGGAGATCTGTAAGAGTGGATTCCAAAGAATCGAAGAAACTGATGTGCAACGAAGGAGAATAGTAAACCCCGAGTAAGACTTTCGAATGATGTAAGTTGACTTCTAGAAAAAGATGCTCGGGTGATTTATACACAGGAGGGGACTGTGAGATCACACTACACATTATGTCACTGCGCAAATAGACTGCTACGCCACCATAGCCTACCATTTTGGAAGATTCGGTCGGATGTGTACAAGTTCTGTCATTTCTAATTAACCTAAATCCTGGGATAGGGTATAAAGTAGATGGTAATGACGGTTTAAGGAAAGATTCAGAGATCAGAATCGCGTGAATATGCTGATTTGTGAAAGAAGCTAGTAAATCTGCGTAGTGTGTCGCAATGCTTTGAGCATTGATATGCACTACATTAAAGTTCTTTGCGACTGAATTGAATGTGCAGGTCAAATTATCGGCTAGTGAGGGTACGTCTGCTGAACTACTCCCGGCGCTGCAAAAACTGTCAGATGCAGAAGACAGTGAGAAATAATCATCATCTAAATGGTACCCCTGCGCATCGGACATTAAGCTTGAGTACTTATAATATATAAACAGTAAACACTATTATGTCGTTAACTAATAAATTGATAAAAAAATAATTTAGTAGACTCGCACCGGTGCTCGCAACAATCAAGTTCATTCAGGTACTCGCCAGCTTTGCACAATTGGGTTGACAATACAACATTAGTTGATACCCAGAAACATATTTATGTATTAGAGACAATAAAATAAAAAAAATAAAAAAGACTAATGCTAGTGTTGCAGAGACATACTAAATATTTAAATTGTGTGCAGAAACATATGAGCTGGATTATAATTTAGGGGTGTTTCGCAATTACACAGTAGACAAAAGTTTTACTTAATACTCACATGTGACTATGCCCCATGCCGTGAGCCATATCATTCAATTGATTGATTTTCGAACGAACCTTAACTGTCAAAGGAAAATAGTGTCAGTGTCATTATTGGCTGTCAGTTACTGTTTACAATACCAATTATAAGGTTACAAGAAATTTAAGTTCTGCTATGTATGTGATAAGTCTTAATACTAAAACAACATTCTAGAACAGTTTACAACAAAAATTCAATTCATAATAGAAAACGCCGCAATTACAAAGTTTGTGTAGAGACTAGTATATTTAAGCATAAATACGCAAATAGATTTTTTTGCTACTTAGGTCCATATTTGTATAATAAAATTAATAAATTACTAAATATTTATCAAAGAAATAATAAAGAATGTAAAGATAAAATACTGAATTATTTAAAAACATTAAATTACGATAATACGGAACTTTTACTTCATCATTAATGTACTTTTATAACCATATGATTATTAGTACGTATGTGGGTCAATTAGTGGCTAAACTCTTCACACACCCTCTCACACGCACTCAGTCGCCACACTCATACATTACACAAGGAGAGGAGAACACGATACACTACTACAATTTCTTCATTTATTTTGCCTTTTTTGTATTTTATGTATTTTTGCCTTTGTTTTATTTTTGTATCTGATTTTAGATTAATACAAATTGTATGTATTACCTAGAATACCCTAAAAGTATCTTACATTTTGCTATTGTTTGTATAAAATTAAGGAAGAGCACTGTCGTTCGAAATACAGGTTTATTGTAACCTAGTTCGGACACAGATGTTTGCAAATATTGTACTATTTAGCAATGCACACTTTAATTGTATTTATTATGTTCTCTTACCTTGAAATAAAATTATTATTATTATAGTCGAAAGCTTTTGTCATGTCCATGTAAAGAGCTAAGACTTCTAGTTTTTTATCCATTTTATTCATAATTATGTTTAAAAAATCAAAGATAGCCATGTTGATACATTTGCCTTTCCTGAAACCTTTCTGATTATCTACGAGAATATTATATTTTTCAAGGTATCTGTTAAGATTATTGTATATGACCTTTTCAAATACTTTAGAAATTATCGGCACTAACGCTATAGGTCTGTAACAAGATAAGTTATCTTTTTCACCTTTTTTGAAAACCGGTTTAATTATCGTAATTTTTAATTTATCAGGGAAAACGCCTTGAGTTATACAGTTATTGATGAGGTGACTTAAGACAGGTGCAATATGTGCAGCTACTGATTTTATTATCTTAGTATTGATATCGTCATATCCAGTAATTGAAGTATTTTTTAAAGACATTATTGTTCTGTAAATATCCTGAGGAATTGTGGGTGGCATGAACATTGAAGAATCATTGTGACTGATTCGTACGTTTTTCGTAAGTTTTGCATTTTCTGTTAGTTGTACCTGATCTACAAAAAAGTCATTAAACGCTTGTGCTATGTGTTGGGGATTTGTGATAATTTTATTTTTTGAAATTATACGCATTATATTATCAGGTGGTAAGTTCTGTTTGTTTGGGCGATTGTCTCGCCCAGAAAGGTCACACTTCGCCGAGCATCTTATAGACAAAGGACATAACTTATCCCCCACTAATACATATCAAATTTTGCACACCATAGACAAAGGTTTAAAACTAAATATTAGGGAACAATTAGAAATTAATAAACATAAAAATTCTAAAATTACTCTCATGAACAAACAGACTGACGTAAACCATTCCCCACTATTAAATATCTTTTCGCTCACACCATCCACCCCCACCCTCAATTCAATATAAGGGACGGCACTGCGATGGATTTGTCACTTGTAGCATGTTATTCTTACGATTAACGTCTACAACGCCTGATGATGCCTCGTGGAGAGGCGAAACACGTGTCGCAGCGACGACCAGGCCAGTCGTGGCAGCGACGGTGGTGGTGGGGGCATGCGGATTCTGTTCCAGATGACGGACGACCGCAGCAGCCGAGGCAGAGACTACCGGAGCAGCCATGGCAGCGTCGGCATGTACCAAGTACTAACAGCAGTGGGTGGGTGCCGGCCGGCGCTAGGCCGCATGAACTAATTGGTGGCGGAAGCACGCAAAGCAGGTTAGATCAAATTGCATATAGATTTGACTTTCGCAAAGTAACGCCTGAATCTATTAACCACTTTTGACTGCGTTGGTAATAGTGTTATAGGCCGATAACTTTCCGGTTTCAACACATTTTTCCCGGGCTTGGGCAGCAATATGACGCGTCCGTCACTATATATCGACGGAAAGTGACCTGTGCGGGCCATGCCATTATACAGTCGTGTTAACACCGCGATTGCTCGCGGTGATAACCGGCGCAAGGCTTCGTTGGTGATTTGGTCCGCACCGGGCGCCTTCCGTAGCTTCGTGCGTAGGATCGCGCGCTGCACAGCGCCCGGGGTGAAGACAATCGGGTCGTCCTCGGAAGCTATCGGCGTTGCAAAGTAGCCCCGTAGGTACTCTTGTACCATCTCAACGTGGGCAGCATCTTCGGTTTCATTAGGGCGGAACTGGCGTTCGAGATGGTCAGCGAATATTTCGGCGCGGTCTGCTGCGTGGTATCGTAGAGTGCCATCGTGTGCCTTCAGTGGTCGAATTGGAGGCGGAGTTTTAGTTAGCTGTCTGCACAGTCGATGGATGCCGTTCCACTCGTCACTGACATCCTCGACGTGCCGCTGCCAACTCTCCTGACGATGGCATTCCAGATCGTCCTTTACTTGCGTTGTCAGACGATAAAGTTCAGCCTTTATTGTAGGACACCTCGTCCTCTGCCACAACTTGCGTAGCTGTCGCTTTCGCGCGAGCTTACGCTTGATGGTGTCAGGAAGCAGTGAGTAACTCTGTCGCTTTCTGGTTTCAGTGGAGGACTCATCCAGGGCCGTGCGGATGGTCTCCGTGATGTGCATCGCAAGTCGCTCCACATCATCCGGAGTGGAGATGGGGAACGACTGGAGCCTGGAGTCTACTGTGTCGGTGAACTGAGCCCATCCAATAAGACGCCTCGGGCTTGGTGGGACGACCGAAAGTGGAGTCGCTGGAACCGTCACGAGTACCGGTAGGTGGTCCGAGAACATACTCTCCAATAGAACTTCTTGCGTGGGCTGGCAGTGTAAGTTCTTGTGAACTATAATATCCAGGACATCGGGTATCGACGCATCACTATACGGATAATGCGTCGGCACCTCGGGGCCCTGCACGGTATAGCCACATCGCTCGGCATCGTCCAACAACCGACGTCCGTTCGGGCAAATGTGCGTGGCGCACCATGCAGTGTGTTTACAATTTAGATCGCCGGCTAGCAGGACGGGTGTGTTAGTCGCCGTATCGACTAAGCGGGTTATCTCCGCTGGGTCCAGCTTCCCAATCGGGGGTCTGTATCCGGCATATATGTGCATAGCTTGCCTACCCGCGTGGAGGTCTATTCCAAGGGCATATAGCCTGGCCCCTTTGTGGACTGACTCCGACTGGTTTGTCTCAATCGGTTGGTGGACTAAGCGGCGTTTGACTAACACTGCCAACCCACGGTAAGCCATTCCATGGGGAGAACGTTCATCTTTCCGGTATATATGGTAATTCGGGATTCGCAGCGTGATAGACTCCTTGAGGTGCGTCTCAGACACCAAGCAGACGTCGATGTCTTGCTCTCTAAGCAGCACCTTCAGCAGGGCGACCTTTGGATACAGGCCGTCCGCGTTCCAATGCAGCACTCTAAGAGCCTCCATGTTGCAGTCTTAATTGGATGAGCTGAGCCATTCCTCCCAGTAGTACGGACAAGGTGTTCTGTCCTGTCCGCACGGCCCTCAATACGTCCTCCATGATAACCAGAGCGACGTCTAACACAGCAATTGCGTTGTCATCGGGCGCTCCAGCAATAGGTGCCGGTGTGTGCGCGACAACCGCCGTTTGCTTCACCGGGCGACTTCCTTGTTGTGCAGGGACGCCCGCTTTCTTCACCTCACTCTGTTTGAGTGCGGAAGTGGCTGCGGTGTGGGTGTTTTCGGCTGACTTTTGCGCCTGTGCGACTTGTGCAGCTTTCTTTGGCTTCCTTCTGCGGTTCTTTTTCTTGAGGGAAGCTCCTCTCTCCGTTGGTGCATTTGCCTGCGCCATCAGGGAAGTCGGCCCGGCCGGTTGGTCGGTCGAGACGGCCTCCTCTGTCTGCTGGGAGGCGCCTACGGTAACAGCTACGGTCCCCGCTTTTTTATTGCGCATTTCGCGTCGAAACACAGCGCATCTGGGGTTGTTAGCCGTGTGCGCCTCCCCACAGTTGGCACATGTCGGCGGCTGCTCCCTAGGGCGCGGACAATCACTGGCTGCGTGCTCCTCTCCACAACGCACACACGCTTGTTTGCGGTGACACATGTGTGAGAAGTGCCTGAAGCGTTGACAACGGTGGCATTGAGCAGGCCCTTGCCTGCCTCGCCATGCCTCTATCTTCACCCCAGGCATGCACAGCAGCAATGAGCTCTCCATCGACCGTCGCCCGCTTTATCAGTTTTTTTCTTTACACGAAGTGGAGGGGTAGACTCTGTAGAAGCGCGGTAGTCACTTGCGTTTGTCAACTGACGTCCCGTACTCATGACCGCTACGACACGGCCATCCTGCGGGACACACGTCCCTGTGTGTTAATCTGTAACAAAACACCTCACACAGTATCACAAAGCTCGGTCACACCTGACCTTATGAAGGGCTTTCGCAAATGAAAAGTTAAACTGAAGTGAACTAAATTTAATTTTCAGCAAAACATAGCTTAACATAGCTTTAGGTATCTGATGTCTAATCTACTACACAAAATATGGTCAAATATACACCCGGTTACTTAGTCACAATTTAAACTAAGTAGATACACAAAAAAAAAACAACTTAGGAATGCCATTACGTAACTCTTGGTTCTCAGAATATTACTGACTTTACTTGATCTTAATCTCAGATCTATACTACCAAATCCAATTTATACCGTTTCATCTCTACATGTGATCACATATGGTTACAGCATAACCCAGCAACGCCTTGTTGCTCAAACATGTGCACATCCCCACACGGGATTGCCGAGTTAACCTTGACTCTATGGTCTCCTACGAAACCCGACCATCACAAGAGAATGATCGCAAGCTCTGTTACGATCAACATATTGAGCATATCGTCAATAAAGCCAACAAAGCTCTCGGCTTCATCCTGCGCTATTCAGGTACTTTTAAAAAAATGAAAACCCTAAAAATATTATATTGTACGTATGTTCGTAGTATATTAGAATATGCCTGTCAGGTCTGGAATCCGCAATTTAACATATATATAGACAGACTCGAACGTATACAGAGGAGGTTTACTCGTTACTTATATTTTAAGTTTAAAATTCCGTATTGCGATTACCTGAGCCGTTGCAGTCACTTACACCTATTACCCCTAAGTGCTAGAAGGCGAGTGGCTGATTCAATGCTATTAATGAATATAGCTAAAGGATTGATTGACAGCCCCCTTCTGTTGAGTAAGATTAACTTAACAGTTCCCAATTCCCATTCGCGTCGATCTAAAACTTTTAGTGTTCCATGGACTCGTACCCAATACAGGAAAAATAGTTTTTTTTTATCGAGCCACATCGTATTTCAACGAATTATGTAGCAGGAATAAGCATATTGATATATTTTGCAGTAGCAAAACATATGTAAGAAAACAAATACTGACAGAAACATTTAGTGATGATTGTGCTCCATAACAATACATTATTAGACAATAAGTACATATTTCCTGTGTATTCTTCACCTTTAGTTTGTAAGGCATGCACAGTGATAATTTGTTAAGTATGTAATCAATTGATAACTATCTGTGGTAGCTTGTAATTGGCTTATATTCATAAATTTAGATGTTCATTTTGTAACATTAGCTGTAAGCTTCCCTCAAAATAATAAAATAAAATAAATAAAATAAGAGTTGACTGCCTACCGCGTACTCACGGACTACTTTACAGTAGATGCCGATTTCTCTTAAGCTACGGCTACAAATCAACCTTGTATAGTCCGATCACACATGTAAATCCAAAATCTAATTATCAACGTTCGAACTATTACCAAGTTCTACCTCAAACTCGTCAGTAATATTTTGATCTCCCGGCATTTTTCTCAATCTATCATGTGCGTACTTGTAGGTACGTTTAGAATTCAATGCCTTTAAGGTATATCTATCCCTATCTAATACCTCTACAATACGAAATGGACCTTTGAACTTAGGATCTAATTTTGTTGATTACGTTCCTCATTTTCAATCAGAACGAAATCACCAATACCAAATTTATTGAGTTTTGCCTTTGTTCTATCAAATCTCTTCTTTTCGTAAGAAGCTGCTTTCTGAATATTACTAGATGCGTTATCTCTAACCATATCCAAATCAACTTCAGAGTCTACGTCTTCGCAAGTCATTAAGGCTAATGGAAGAGCTACTTTACCAATAAAAAGTTCCAATGGACTAGCTTTAGTTGTACGATTTACTGTACAATTAATCGCTAATTGTATCTCGCATAAGGAATCTTGCCATGAACGGTTTTCATTTGCCTCTGCGGCTGTCATCATAGATTTTAAAACAGACATAACGCGTTCGACCTGGCCATTTGCTCGGGACGAACCAGTTGCAATAAGATGTAATTGAATATTACTAGATTGGCAAAAGTTCTTAAATTCTCTACTTTCGAAACACCGCCCTTGATCTGCGATTATACGTGTTGGAGCACCGAATAGAGCTACGCTATCAGCTACCGCTTTGATACTGCTCTTAGAATCAATGTTGGTAGTATGAAATAGCAAAACATATTTCGTGAATGCATCAACAAGTACGAACACATACTCCCTTGAGTCGTTCTTACCACTTAATTTACCTGTGGCATCAATATGGACTGTATGCCACGGAGTAGAAACTTTAGAAATTGGATGTAATTGAGCCTGAATCTTTCCTGAATGGGATTTGGCAACTTTACATGTAACGCAATTGTCAACAAACTTTTTAACATATCGCGCCATCCCCTCAAACCAGTAATAATCATAAACTTTCTCTAATGTTTTGTCATATCCGAGATGAAGAAGGGACTCGTGAATATTACTAACTACGGACCACTTCAATGACCTAGGTAGTATAGACTCTAGGTGTCAATTCGACAGTCCAGCAACAGACGTGCAGGGTACTTCTTTCCCGCAGCGTTGGTCACGTTCACCATAGCTGTGGATAGCAATACATGCGCAGAAGTAGCAATCTGCATGGAGTTGACTGATAAAGCAACATTTGTCGTAGAGGGCGATGCAGAAGGCATATGATCGAAAAATGACTTTGTTTCGGTTTCTAAGTGCAAAAGCGTATTATGTTTAACCTTGCAATATTTACAATGAGTTAATTTGCATTGGTTAGCTAAATGTCCAAAGCGTAAACAATTAAGACAAACTCTAAACTCATTCGCTTTTTTAATACGATTTTCAATAGATAATTCTCTAAACGTTTTACATGCGTACAATGTATGAGACTGGGAGCAAAGAGGACATTTCTTATAGGAAGAATTGTTGTATTTTTTATGTATTTGAGTAAGTTTACAATTATTATTATTACTTAATGACTTATTTGAATGACTATTGTTCAGTGCAACGATGGTACCCTGAGATAAGTTATGACTCAGCTCAACAGATTCCAGCATATCTGCTTTCCCACTTAAAAAGGTACAGAATTGAGACAAGGTGGGATAGCCTGTTAGGGAATTGCGATATTCTTCCAACTTAAGACTAGTTGTGGGGTGCAATTTCTCATTGAATATGTAAATAAGAATTGAATCCCAATGTTCTATGGGTTGATCTAATGCAGCAAGCGCCCTAAAGTTTTTATTAATTGTATCCACAAGACTTCGTATTGGAATACTTGACTCATCTTGTATTGCGCCAATGTTAAACAAAGCTTGTATATGTTTATTTACAAGGAGGCGATTATTGTCATATCGTTGACACAACAAGTCCAAAGCGATTTTATAATGTTCACCTTTAAAATCAATGTTTTTTATTATTATTATTATTATTATTCATTTATTCCTCAGACTAATTATATGTCCATTGATTGTTAATATTATGTCTTAAGCCTAAGTTAGTTTAGTAGCATATTTGCATTAATATTGTTTACATTTTAACATGTTTATATCAAATATATATATATATATATAATAAATAAAAAACGTTAAAATTCGTAGCGGTGTACTGGAGCATGTAAAGCCATCCAGTGCCTCAGAAACGGGCCGTCCATCTTATCAGCAACTACTTTCAGAAGGCTGTTGCCGCTGGCCCGCGTCCTCCTCGCTATCGAGTCCGCTCTCCTTCGTAGAATGGCATGAAAACAGTCTACGCGCTCCCTAGCGAACATCACCGAAGCGCTGCAGAAGCGAGGCAGCCGCAACAGCACCCTGAATGCATTGTTATACTGCACACGAAGCGTGTCAAGTGCACGGCGAGTGTAATTTACCCACAGGTTACACGTATAAAAGGTGGTACAATAAGCTCTGAAAAGTGTTATCTTGGCCTGTCTCGAGCACCGGGCAAACCTGCGGGCTATCATATTGGCTCTTACTGATAATGCTCTCCGTTCCCGCTCAATATCGGCATCATCTTTCATATCCTCTGTTACCATGTGACCCAGATACTTAAATCTATTAACCCGTTTCAAAGGCACCCCATTTAGCTTAACAGGAGGTACATCTGTCGGGCATTTGTTTCCGGATTTGAAAATCATAAGCTCGCTTTTCTTCGCATTGTATTTAACGTGTCCAAGTGTGTTTTCGGGGCTCCCGAGGTAACCTTACCGTATTTCGGAGAGCGGAACCAAACCACTAGACCAAAAAGTTCAAGCCATCCGTGACTTCGCTCCACCAAAGGACGTTAGGTCACTCAGGCGATTCCTGGGCATGGCTAATTTTTATAGGCGATTTTTGCCTAACGCCGCCCTTACCCAAGCACCTTTGAACGCCTTGCTCATGGGGGCAGTAAAAGGGTCCACACCTATTACCCTAGCCGGCGATGCTCTGAAGGCTTTCTCTGAAACCAAAGAAAGCCTCTCCAACGCAGCTCTTTTAGCGCATCCAAATTGCCAAGCCAAGCTGGCCTTGGTTACAGACGCATCAGATCTGGCTATCGGAGCCGTCCTCCAACAGCTAAAGGACAACGTATGGGAACCACTAGCGTTTTTCTCCCGAAAACTCAGCCCATCCCAACAAAAGTACTCACCGTACGATCGTGAGCTTTTGGCGATCTACGAGGCCATTAAGTACTTTCGGCATATGCTTGAGGCGAGGCATTTTATCATCTACACGGACCACAAGCCGATCAGTTTTGCCTTCTGTGAATGGAAGCATAACTGCTCGCCTAGACAGTTCCGACATCTGGACTACATATCTCAGTTCACGACTGATATAAGACATATTTCCGGCAAGAACAATGTCGTCGCCGACACCTTGTCTCGCGTCGATGAACTGAGTGTTCCAGTTGATCTCACCAGCCTCGCCCAAGCCCAAGAATCGGACGCCGAACTGGCCCAATATCTGTCTGACGGCTTATCACTCCGTCTCAGAAAAATGGAATTTCCTGGAAGTAGGACACCCATTTACTGCGACGTCAGCACACCAACTCCCAGGCCATTCGTCACTAAGGATTTCCGCAGGCAGGTGTGTCAAAGCCTGCATTCACTCAGCCACCCCGGTGCCGCAGCCACTGCACAACTAGTTGCTGAAAGGTTTGTTTGGCCTGGAATGCGAAAGAACTGCCGCGAGTGGGCTCGAACCTGCTCGTCGTGCCAACGCGCAAAGGTCAGTCGTCATGTATCTGCACCTTTGGGTACTTTCGACCTGCCCCGCGCGCGATTCAAGCAGGTGCACATCGACCTTATCGGCCCCTTGCCAGTCTGCCAAGGCTATAAATACTGCCTGACGGCCATAGACCGGTTCACAAGATGGCCAGAGGTCATGCCACTACCCGACATATCCGCGGAGACGGTCGCGAAGGCGTTAATCGCTGGATGGATTTCGCGTTATGGTTGCCCTACAGATATTGTGACAGATCGCGGCGCACAGTTTGAGTCCGCACTGTTCCAATATCTGGCAAAAACGATTGGTTTTCACCACAAGCGCACTACCGCCTACCACCCGGCGTGCAACGGACTCGTGGAGCGCTTTCACAGACAGCTCAAGGCCTCCATCACCTGCCACGTCCAACAAAACTGGATCGAGGTGCTTCCTTTTGTGCTGCTTGGCATCCGCAGCGCTTTTAAGGACGACTTACAGTCTTCTTCGGCTGAATTACTGTATGGCGAGCCCTTAAGGCTCCCCGGCGAATTTTTCAATCCGAGCACACCCGGTACTACAGACTTGTCAGATTTTACAGCGCGCTTACGCTCGTTCGCCGAGACCCTTAAGCCAGTCCCAGCCTCTCGCCACAGCAAACACAGTGTATTCGTGTTAAAGGAACTAGCCACCACCGAACACGTCTTCCTTCGTGAGGACGCTTCGCGTGCGACTTTCCGACCAGCCTATTCTGGTCCACACAAGGTGATAGAAAGGAGTAACAAAGTTTTTAAAATTCTTGTCAAGGGAAAACCTGTAACAGTCAGTATAGACCGCCTAAAACCTGCGTTTATACTTTCAGACGAGGAGGACCTGCTTCGTAACACACAAACTTACACACCTCCAAACATCACTGACATACACACCTACACGGTACTCCGGACCACTTGTACTGTTCATTATTTAGCTTAATCACTAGTGAATTTAATGCAATCTTTACTCCAAAACAACTGTCTGTAAGTGACCGTATGACATTCAGTGATTGGGCAACTCCTGGTATTTATAAAAGTCGGAATAAATTGTATGAACTTTATGAAGAAAGGACCTGTAATCACAATCCGACTTTTCAAGAACTTGTAAAAAATTATGCTAAAATATTTAAACGAGCCTGTTCCAATGCTAAATCTATATATTTAAGAAATAAAATCACTGGTTCAACAAATATTATTAAATCTGTTTGGAATATGATAAATAATGAGACGGGTAGAGCGAAAGTACGTAGTCGCGACTTTCAGTTAACGATAAATGATATAGATATCAAAAATGATGTAGAAATTGCAACTGAATTTGAAAAATATTTTTCTAACATTCCTCTTATTACTACGAGAAATCTTAGGTCTTCTTCTATAGCTGCTGAACTGGTTCTCAAACAGAGCGTGGTAGAATGCGACACAATATTTGAATTTTCAGCTGTAAGCCCAAAAGATGTTTTGAACGCTTTTAAATCAATAAATATGAAAAACACTAAAGATCTGTGGGGTCTATCTGTCAAAACCATATCTTCTATTATTATTTCAATCGCTCCACATTTAGCTACAATTTTCAATTGTTGTGTGGCATCTGGTGTATTTCCTGACTTGATGAAACATAGTAAAATCATTCCATTATTTAAATCTGGTGATAGTTCGGACCCTTCGAATTTTCGACCGGTTTCCATACTGCCCATTCTCAGTAAAATTTTTGAAAAACTAATGCTTAGCCAGTTGCTCAGACATTTCAATACACATAATTTGCTTCATAGGAGACAGTTCGGATTTACGAGAGGTTGTTCAACTATAGACGCAGGGATTCATTTGCTTAAAAGTATATTCGCGGCATGAGAAGGTTCGCAAGATGCCTTGGGAATTTTCTGTGATCTGTCTAAAGCGTTTGACTGCGTGCACCATGACACTCTTGTCAGAAAATTACACCACTACGGTATCAGGAACAAGGCTCTCGAACTTCTGTCTTCTTATCTGGGCAATAGGATACAGAAGGTCGATGTTAATGGTAAAAGATCTTCGGGGTCCCCTGTAGTTATGGGAGTCCCACAGGGGTCAATTCTAGGTCCATTCTTATTTTTAGTATATATAAATGACTTACCTTATTATGTAAAGGATAAACATGAGATTGTATTGTTTGCGGATGATACCTCTTTGACATTCAAAATTAATAGACAGTTAGATAATTATGACGAAGTTAACGATGCTCTCTCTAAAGTTATGCATTGGTTTAATGTTAATAATCTGCTTTTAAATGATAAAAAGACAAAAGTAATTAAGTTCTCAACACCTAATGTAAGACAGGTGACTACCAATGTCAATGTTAATGGAACTAATTTAGCCCCTGTGGAGACAACTGTGTTCTTGGGTATAACAATTGACTCCAAACTACAATGGGGCCCACAAATTGAAAAATTATCAGGAAAACTAAGTTCTGCAGCCTATGCAGTGAAAACTATTAGACGGCTCACTGATGTTGATACGGCTAGAATAGTTTATTTCAGCTACTTTCATAGTATTATGTCATATGGAATTCTTCTTTGGGGTAACTCCGCGGACATTAACACCATCTTTTTATTGCAAAAGAGAGCCATAAGAGCTATCTACAAACTTGGTCCCCGGGAGAGCCTTAAAGAAAAATTCAAAGAAATAAATATTTTAACAGTCGCATCGCAATATATATATGAAAATCTTTTGTATGTTCATAAAAACATAGACTCATTTTGTAAAAAGAGTGATACTCATAATATAAATACTAGATATAAGCATAATCTTGTGTTACATGCAAGCCGTCTCCACAAAATAAGTAATTCTTTTATGGGGCAATGTATACGGTTCTATAACAAACTTCCCAGCAACATAAGAGAATTGTCAATAAAAAATTTAAAACTACTATTAAAGCCAAATTGTGTAGCAGGGCATATTATAAAGTATCTGACTATATTAATGATAAAAATGCCTGGGATTGAGTCGATCCAATTGTAATGTAATTAATAAATTATGTAAATTTGTTTGGATACCAAAAGAGGGATGCCTGAGTTTTTTGGCAGTATTTTTATCAGTGCTCACCTAGTCATGAACTGCACGGTAGGGAAAAAAATTGTGACGATTCCAAACAAATGTAGCCATTTTTACGGAATAAAAAGATTTTGACTTTGACTTTGACTTTACATACCTCCAAAGACCACTGGCACACGCACTGACATTCCTTCTCCTGAATCACTTCAACCTCATAAAACTACTCGCTCAGGGAGACATGTCAAGTGCCCGGATTATTATCGACCCTAACCAGGTCTCTGGGGGGGAGTGATGTGGGCTGCTCCCACATTATATCCATACATTTTATATAAGTATTGTGTAAAACATAAAATATTATATAACTCGTATTTACATTTGTATTATTTAATATGAACCCTAAATATATTTACATAATGTATCATATACTATTTACAATATTATATTTATAACATTTAATTTCATTTATTACAAGTACACAATTATCCACCATTACATTTATACCATACATAAAACTCATCCGGCATTAATCGTGTATCAGCTGATTGCCGTCCGTATGGAATGGAGTTGCGCCCACACCGAACGCAGCCTATTGTTCTCGGGTAACTTGTCGAAACCCGGCGCACGCACGGCAGTCGGAATCTACACTCGACGCGGACGCACGCTTGCTTGCTCCCCGCTCTGTAACTGATACACGCTAATTTCTCGCTTGCTATTAATGTTATATGCTTGTGCTATATCTTCCTGTGCTTGTGAACTATCGCTCTGCTTGTTGAACTCTCTGCTGTACTCTGTACTCCTTCTGTCTTCTGTGTATGTGTACCTAGTAAACACTGTGTCTGTTACGTGCTGGACTTATCATTTCGCCGCCTACCTACCGCAGCTAAGTACCATAAACATTTATAAATACAACCTTTATATACGGCGAGTGATATACCCCATTTAACCATCAATTGGCTAAACCGGTGCCCTGTTTTTCGACGTCGCGAAAGCGTTCGACAAAGTCTGGCACAATGGCTTAATATATAAGCTACACCAAATGAAAGTGCCAGACAGTGGAAATCAATACCTCTTCATTAAGATATCTATGCAAACCGCATTTTAGTGTAACCGAGTGTAAAAAAAGTACATAAACAATCAAATATAATGTAGATATGGTGCAAAATTAAAACTTTTTATTGTAGTACAAACCGTTTGAACGTTTAAAAATACTATAATAGACTTTGAACTCTGACACATTATAAATCTATTGCATACACTGCCATCTAGTGTTCAATAGCATAATCATCTCAACGACTACACTACTTTAGCTTGATATTTAACACCTTGTAATGATATAAATTGACACTGGAGGGCGCTGTAAATAAATCTAATACAATGGATAAACTTTGCGTAAAATGTAAACAAACTATTAAATGCAAACAGTTCTTAACTTGTATCAACTGCAAAAAATACTACGACCTAAGTTGTTCTAATACTGAGAAGCGGTATTTCATAATGACGACGACGCAAAAAGAGAAATGGAAATGTAGCGACTGTTATAGCAACAAAAAAGCCCAACATCAACTTAAACAGAAAAAAGATACATCTGTACGGAATATCAATGATGACTCTGTCATTTTATCTGCAACACTAACGACTTCAAAGAAAACAGAAACATCCATGACTCCAGAAATACAAAGATCCAACTTTATAACACCAAACAAAAAAACTGCTCAGGACGATTCTATTAATAACTCATCAACAGGAAAGGCTCTTGTTTCTGAAATATTGAGTAGCTCTGAGTATAGAAACATCACAAATCGTAAGAAATACAGAGCCAACATAAGTACGGAAAATTCTTTTGTCTCATTATCGATGGAAGAAGAACATGAAGATATGGTACTTTCTTCCCCAGAGGGGCCGAATCTGACGAGGACACGAAGCTTACCTGATATGAGAGCTTACGACATACAAAAAATCCATGACATGGAATGTACGATACAAGACCTTACAAAAAAATTGGAGTCGGCGAATCTTGAAATTGATAATGTAAATTCGGAAAACACCACCCTCAAGAAGATTATCTCCTCTAAAGACCAGAAAATATCTCAACTTTTAGACATCTGTGGATCTACCACAAAACTATCAAGAAAAATAACTCGCAAAAGTATCGACACGAGACAGATGGATCGAAGTTATACACAACTTGCCATGTCACCCACAGATGGCGCTAGCAGTGCCAAATCGAACCAAGAATTGAGACGTAGAAAAATGACAGCAGAGTGTATCGCTAGTGACAGTGACAGAAAAGAAGAAGATACGCGATCTTTCTATGGTACTCGTACAATAAATAAACAAACAAGTAGCGAGCAGAATGAAAAATGCTTGACTAAATGCGTACATGACTTGTGTGAGAACAATAACGGTGTTAATCAAAGTAGAATGTTAAAAAAAATGGATACAACATTCAAGAGACATCAAGTAATTATATTTTCTGATGAAAGAGGTAAAGGTATGAGACGAATATTGCAAAATCTTTTAGGATCGAAATTTTTGGTAACTTGTATTATAAAACCCTATGCTAACTCTGATCAGATATTGAGCTCGTGTAAATTATTTTGTGAGAATTTCACCAGGGACGACTATGTTATAATATTAGCGGGTTCACATGACAAAAGCCCTCTTCAGTTACAATCTTATTTGTACCATAATTTTAACAATATTATAAATACGAACATTTTGGTTGGTGAAATTGTCAAAAATAACTATCTTAACGTGCCAG
Source organism: Pyralis farinalis (assembly GCA_947507595.1). Classification (NCBI taxonomy): domain Eukaryota; kingdom Metazoa; phylum Arthropoda; class Insecta; order Lepidoptera; family Pyralidae; genus Pyralis; species Pyralis farinalis. The sequence continues at coordinate 1,876,347 of OX382283.1, forward strand.
CAATTAATGATTTGTTAAGAGTGGCATGTTCCAGTTTTGGTCATGTACATTTCATTAACGTAACTGATTATAATTTGACGAGCTCGGTGGCGCAGTGGTGAAACGCGTTGTTACACTACTTTGACACCAACGCTCGTGGGTTCGATTCCCACACAGTACAAACATTTGTGTGCATGAACATGTCTGTTTGTCTTGGTCTGGGTATTTTCTATGTATAATAAGTATGTATTTACAAAAAAAAAATGTATTTACGTATGTTTATCAGTTGTCTAGTACCCATAACACAAGCTTCGCTTACTTTGGGGCTGGATGGCTCTGTGTAATTTGTCCGACAATATTTATTATTTATTTATTTATAATGCAGGAAACTGTTATTTTGACAAACTATATGCATGTAGAATTATATTGAGACAGATATTACAAATACAATATAAAATTAGCTATCTAACATATAAAAATATTATGTATTTAAACTCATTCAAGAGAAGTGTTTGCAATATGAACACACAAACAGAATGTTCATCTGTGATTTTAGGGTTAGACAGATCTACCCAAACAAATAATGAAACCAATACAAATGGGTTTTTTCGTGAATAATCGGTGTAATAATGATGGTGGTGTAATTTTGAATGTATTTCACCAAAATCTATGTGGGTTAAGTAATAAAAAATTGGAACTAGAAATATATGTGAAATTATTAAATACAGAATTACATTACTTATGTGTTAGTGAACACTTTCTCAATAAAGTGAGTGTCTTATCATTTAATATTGAAAATTATCAGTTAGTAGCGCAAAATACTAGAAGTAAGAAACAGAGAGGGGGAACTCTTATATTAGGATTACTAAACAGAGAAAGTAAAGATATACCTATATGTAAAAATATGTATCAGTCGGAAGTTTTTGAAATTTGTGGTGTAAGGGATATGGAAAGCAACCTAAATATCTTCTGCCTATATAGAAATCCTATTAGGGGGAATGTTGACGACTTTATGCATCGCTTGGAAAAGTTATTGGAATACAATTTTGACAAAAAATGTATAATTAGTGGAGACTTCAACATAAATCTACTTAAGGATGGCAAATTAAAAAATGATTTTTTAAACTTACTCAAAAGTTATAATTTCAGAGCTCTTATACATGACCAACACACATTTTCTCGGGGTTCTTCACAGACTTGTCTTGATAACTTTATAACAAATTTGCCAGAAGAATTAATTCTAAGCACTAATGTAGATCATAATAACTTAGCAGATGGCCATGCTGCTCTTTTTTGTAGTATGTCTCTTGAAAAAAACTGCGCATATAAAAATAAAGGACAATATTATTATATAAAAAGAAGAATATTCAGTGATAGTAATAACAAATTGTTTCGTGTAAAAATAAAAAAATATAATTGGACTAATATGGGAATAAATTATTTTCTAAAAATATTCAAAGAAATTTTTAATACATGCTTTAAAACAAAAAGGATCCACATATATTATAAACAAAAAAATAAGTCATGGGTCACCAAAGGTATCAAAGTGGCAAGTAAAATGAAAAGATTTTTATGTAATTTTAATAAAGCGGAGTATCACGACTCCATAAATCAATATAAATCAGCGTACATAAGAACATATAGAAAGGTAATAAAAAATGCTAAGAAATATGCTGTTAATATGGAAATAGATAAGGCTAAAAATATGCAGAAAAGTATTTGGAAAATCATAAATAAGTATAGACAGAAAAAAAGGAATAATTGCAGTGACAAAATTATACTACAAGTAGACAACAATAAAATTGATGACGCGCAGAAAGTGGCGGACACATTATGTGACCATTTTACTCTTAAATCTACTACTACAAATTTAACTAGCGATCCCATAGACATACTGATGAAAAATATTGACAAAGTGAAAAATGACATGCAATGGAAGGTTGTTACACCATGTGAGTTGACGAAATTAGTTAATTCAATGGACTGTAAAAAATCATGTGGTTTTGATGAAATACCTATTAAAATAATTAAAGATAACATTGACATTTTGGCATTACCTTTGACTCATTTCTTTAACTTGTGTATAGAAATGCATATTTTTCCGGATCAACTTAAAATTGCGAAAGTAATTCCCACATTCAAGAAAGGCTCTAAAAAGGATGCTAAAAATTACAGACCTATTTCGCTCCTTTCCATACTTTCAAAGATTTTTGAAATGATTTTAAAAACACGGCTGCTTGATCATCTGAGTACATATGCGATAATAGGTGATGAACAATATGGATATCGTAAGAACATCGGAACCAGGGATGCCATCGATGCGCTTGTGGATGAAATAGTTGGAAAGGTCAGCGAAAAGAAAAAAGTAGCTGGTCTTTTCCTTGATCTGAGTTCTGCATTTGACTTAGTTGACCACAACATTTTACTAAAAAAACTGGAATTTTATGGAATTCGTGGTAACATACTGTTATTGTTCCAATCTTACTTGGAAAACAGAAAACAGTTTGTAGAAATTAAAACAGTTGAAAATGACAAAGAAAATATAGTAAAATCAAAAACCCTTGCCATAAAAAGTGGAGTTCCGCAGGGTTCCATTTTGGGACCTATTCTCTTTCTCATTTTCACAAATGATTTGGCGAGATATATTTTGAATCTGCACCGTGACATCAAAGTAGTTCTGTTCGCAGATGACACTAACGCTGTTATATCCGATACTAATATCAGACATCTTAATCTTAAAATAAATAACATTTTGCTAGATTTTTATATATGGTTTAGTGCCAATAATTTAAAACTTAACTGTAATAAGACTAAAGTTATACTTTTTAAATCAACAACAAAAAATACAGAAACAGTTGACATTACTCTCAATGGAGATCAAGTTGACGTTGTTAAAGATACAAAATTTCTAGGTGTACATATTGATGAATTTTTGAATTGGAAAAAAGAGCTGGCATCACTCGAGGACTCTATCTCATCAGCTTGTTATGCCATTAGAACTCTTCGTAATGAGATTTCCTTGACCCATCTAAAAAAAGTCTATCATGCCCTAGTTGAGGCTAAATTACGCTACAGCATCAAATTATGGGGTATTAGCTATCATTATAACAGAGATAGAGCTTTTACATTACAGAAGAGAGCCATACGTACAATAGTATGCATTCCACCTTGGGAGTCGAGTGAAATGATTTTTGTTAACCTAGGCATTTTAACTGTTCCAAGTTTATACTTGTTTTCACTTCTGATTGATCTCAAAAAACGACTGCCTAAGATTGAGTCAAGCAATGATAGACGGGTAAGGGAGAGAACAAGGCGAAGGGCTCTTAAACACAATATCATACCAAAATTTAAAGTAATGGAACACAGTGCTCAATATCAAGCTTACAAAGCTTACAACAAGTTGCCAAATGAGCTGAAAGACATTGACAGCCTTAGTCTATTTAAGGTGAAATTAAAATCATATTTACTAGAAAAGAATTATTATTCCATTGATGATTATTTTAAATAAGAAATTGGACATTTGTATACTGAAGTGACATTGTTTTTGTTTGTTAAATTGATAATATTATAAAATGTTTAATACCTAGTTTAGTAATAGTTATAATGATTTCAAATACGATGTAAATTGTTTATGAATAAATACTTGAACTTGAACTTGAACAGTCTCGTGCACATCTTACGAGACTACTTGTCGAATCGCTCCCTCCGCGTTAGAGTCCACGGCACTCTCTCGAGGCCGCACCCTATCCGAGCCGGGGTCCCTCAGGGCTCCGTGCTCGGTCCTATCCTATACACGTTGTACACCAACGATGTTCCCAAGACTCCCTTCGTGGAGCTAGCCCTCTTTGCCGATGATACGGCACTTTACACTTCCGAACGAGCCAAATCCAACATATCGGATAGGCTCCAGAGAGCGGCTAACGCTCTAGGCGAATGGTTCCGACGTTGGCGAATCGAGGTGAATCCGGAGAAAAGTGCCGCAGTGTTCTTTTCTCGGGATCCACAAGGTCTTACGAGACGCGATTCCCAACATAGGACCGTGCGCCCCATCTCATTGTTCGGCCGACCCATCCCATGGGTCGAGAAGGCCAAATACCTAGGTGTCATCCTAGACTCCAGAATGACGTTTGGACCTCACATCACCGCTGTTAGGAACAAAGCCGCGTTCTATCTAGGCCGGCTCGGTCCGATATTCAGGAATCGTAGAATGTCACTTAGAAATAAGTGTACACTCTACAAAGCCTGCATCCGCCCCGTTTTGCCCGTAATGCAACGCCGCCCCTCACTATCTCAGGGTCGCAGATCTCCATCTCGACCTTGAACTCCCTTCCATCATTAGTTTCATGAAGAAAGCGTCTAGACGCTACTTCGAAACTGCCTCCCAACACCCCAACCCATTGATAGCACGCGCTGTCAATTACACCCCGCGGATCGACGCCCGGGGATTCCGGCGCAGACCGCGAAATTCACTCTTTGATCCCGATGATCGCATTATTGTTGCGAAGTTTCAGGCCGCCAGACTGCGGATACAGGAGCTCAGCCGTCCCTCCGATGTCGAGCCCTTCTCAGGGCTCCGATAAAAAGGCCCCTCTCGGGGCCAAACGCCCGACGCCCGTCGCCGCCAGCCGAGGCGAACCCCCCGTGCCGTCGCCGCGATCCCCCCCCCCCCCCCCCCCCGCGCAGCCGCCGCGTGCGCCCGTCGTCGTAACTGCTCCGCAGACGTCATCTGCGTCGATGCAGCCGCGAAAGGGTGCAAAAGGTACCGACGCCGTCGCGGGCGTCGCTACCTCCCAGCCGGAGCGCAGCGCCGGAGGTATGCGCCCTTCTCAGGGCGAAACCCCCAGGCAGCCGCCGCTGACGTCCCTCCGAAAGAAGGGTTTAAAAAGTACCGACGCCGTCGCGGGCGTCGCTACCTCCCAGCCGGAGCGCAGCGCCGGAGGTATGCGCCCTTCTCAGGGCGAAACCTCCAGGCAGCCGCCGCTGACGTCCCTCCGAAAGAAGGGTTTAAATAGTACCGACGCCGTCGCGGGCGTCGCTACTTCCCATATTTCGTCCGTGGTCGACCGTAGCGCCGGAGGCACGCGCCCTTCTCAGGGCGAAGCCACCAGGCAGCCGTCGCGTACTCCACGCGAAAGAGAAAGACCAGACATCGACGCCGCCGGCGGCGTCGATGCATCCCGCGCCGCGCCCTTCTCAGGGCGAGCGCTCCAGGTCGCTTTCGTCGTCGCGTAAGCGAGACAGTGCGAAGTCCGCGTTGCTTCACCCGACACCGGTGACGTCACGCGACCCGGCCGTCTTGGCGGTCCCGCGAGTGCGCCTGCTGGGTTCCGGCATTTCACCAAAGTCTATCCTTGAGGATGACATGGTGAAATTCGCCGAGATCTGCCGGCGGGGCATCTTCTCGGACCCCTTGACGGAAAGGATAGCGATGACCATCCGGGACTACCAGGATGAGGTGGCGGCAGGGTCTTCAACCCCCCCCTCACTGGAAGTGGTCGAGGCGCGAGAAGCCGTGCAAGCTTTATGCGAGCGCGGTGTACGGCGCCAGAGGTCCCCAGAGAGCGATGCAGAGGCCGAGATGCAGAAGCGTATACGCATTGCACTCGCTAGCCCTCCTGCCTCTCACTGTACCGATGGAGGTACCTCCCCCTACGATGCCAACCCCGAGAGAGCAACGCGACCCGCGCATCTGTCGACGCCGCGATGTAGTGTTCCCTCATCCTCCCCCCCCCCCCTCCTCCTCCTTCTACTCCCCCGCGGACAAGGAGCGACGTAGTGCCTACAGTGTTGTTTGCTGACACGGTGCGAGCGCAGGCGTCGACATCAACGTCCGGTGCGTCACAAGTACCGCCGGCGTCGATGAGTAGCAAGCCTGCGGCGCCGCCGAAAGCAAACCCGCGCTACCCACCGCTTATTGTTGAGACCCTACCGGATTGGACGCCGCACTTCAAAGCCTTGAAGTCTAAGCTGGGCCATAGCCCGAACGCGAGACCTTTTGGCAGAGGAGTCCGGTTCACACCGAAGACGGAAGAAGAATACCGTGCCGTGCAAAGGTACTTATACGATCTCGAGAAGACCCAGAAGCTCAGCTGGTTCTCGTATTCGTTGCCTGCTGAAACCAGCGCGAAGGTAGCGATACGAGGGCTACCGTCTGACACGGATCCGAACGAGATTTCAGAAGCCCTAGCGGAACTGAACTTCGTACCCGAGTACGTGCGACCCATCCGTGCGCGACAAGGGAGACCCGGATGCATTTTCTTCGCCCAACTGAAGAAGACCGCCGACACAATCCTCCGGATATACGACGTCACCGAGCTGTTGTGCATGCCCGGAGTTAAGATAGAGGCGTGGCGAGGAAGGCAGGGGCCAGCCCAGTGCCACCGCTGTCAGCCCTTCAGGCATTCATCGCATATGTGCCACCGCAAGCAAGCGTGTGTGCGCTGCGGAGAAGAGCATGCAGCTAGTGACTGTCCGCGTCCCAGAGAGGAGCCGCCGACGTGTGCCAACTGTGGAGAGGCGCACACGGCCAACAATCCCAGATGCGCTGTGTTTCGTCGCGAATTGCGAAACAAGAAAGCAGGGACAGTTGCAATCACCGCCGGTGCCTCAAAACAGACAAAGAAGGCCGTTACAGTCGATCTACAGACAGAAACGACTTCTTTAATGGCACAGGCAAACGCTCCCACCGAGAGAGGCGCCTCTCTCAAGAAGAAGAGGCGTAGGAAGAAGTCCCGGAAGGCTGCGCAAGCCGTACAGGCGCAAAAACCGGCCGAAAGGACCCAGACCGCAACCACTTCAGCACTCCGAAAAAGTGATTTGAAGAAAGCGGGCGTCCCTACACAACAAGTAGGTCGTCAGGCGAGCCAAACGGCGGTTGTTACATCGCACATACCGGCACCCAGCGCTGGAGCGATCGACAACAACGCTACTGCTGTTTGAGACGTCGCTTTTATTATCATGGAGGACGTATTGAAGGCCGTACGGACAGGACAGAACACCCTGTCAGTGTTACTAGGAGGAATGGCTCAGCTCATCCAATTGAGACTGCAACATGGGGGCTCTTAGAGTTTTGCACTGGAATGCAGACGGCCTATACAAAAAGGTTGCTCTGCTGAAAGCGCTACTCAAGGAGCAGGATATTGACGTCTGTTTGGTGTCTGAGACGCACCTGAAGGAGTCCATTATGCTGAGAATCCCGAACTACCACATCTATCGGAAAGACGAACGTTCTCCCCATGGAATAGCTTACCGTGGGTTGGCAGTGCTAGTCAGACGCCGCTTAGTCCATCAACCGATCAAGATAGTCGAGACCGAGTCTGTCCACAAGAGGGCCAAGCTTTATGCTTTAGGAGTTGACATCCACGCGGGTAGGCAATCCATGCACCTGTACGCAGCCTATAGACCCCCGATTGGGAAGCTGGACCCGGCGGAGATAACCCGCCTAGTCGATACGGAGACTAATACACCTGTCCTTCTGGTTGGCGATTTCAATTGCAAACACACAGCATGGTACGCCACGCACATTTGCCCAAGCGGACGTCGGTTGTTTGACGATGCGGAACGCTGGGGCTATACCGTGCAGGGCCCCGAGGTCCCGACGCATTATCCGTATAGTAATGCGGCGGTACCCGATGTCCTGGATATTATAGTTCACAAGAACTTACACTGCCAACCTACGCAAGAGGTTCTACTGGAGAGCATGTTCTCGGACCATCTACCGGTACTCGTGACGATTCCAGAGACTCCACTTTCGGTCTCACCACCAATTCCCAAGCGTCTCATCAACTGGGCCCAGTACACCGAAAAAGTAGACTCCAGGCTCGCGGCGTCGTTTCCCATCTCAACTCCGGATGATGTGGAGCGGCTAGCGGTGCATATTACGGAGAGTATCCAGACGGCCTTCAATGAGTCCTCCACCGAGACTAAGAAGCGACAACAATACTCGCCACTCCCCGACGCCATCAAGCGTAAGCTAACAGACAAACGTCGACTACGCAAGTTGTGGCAGAGGACGCGGTGTCCTGTGTTAAAGGCCGAACTTCATCGCCTTACGACCATAGTAAAGGACGCGCTAGAAACCCATCGAGAGGAGAGTTGGCAGCGACACGTAGAGGATGTCAGTGATGACTGGAATTCCATCCACAAACTGTGCAGGCAGCTGACGAGAACTCCACCTCCAGTACGTCCACTACTGGCAGACGATGGTACTTTGCGATATCACGCAGCAGACCGCGCTGAAATATTCGCCGACCACTTAGAACGCCAATTCCGCCCTAACGAAACAGAAAATACAGCTCACGTCGAAATGGTGCAACAGTACCTGCAAGGCTATTTTTCTACGTCGATAGCGGCCGATGACGATCCAATTGTTTTCACCCCGGGCGCAGTGCAGCGTGCAATACAACGCGCTAAACTTCGGAAGGCGCCCGGTGCAGATAAAATAACCAATGAAGCCCTACGTCGGCTACCGCCGCGCGCCGTCGCGGCGCTAACTCGACTGTACAACGGTATAAATCGCACTGGACACTTCCCGTCTATATACAGAGACGGACGCGTAATATTGCTGCCTAAACCCGGTAAGAACGTGTTGAAACCGGAGAGTTATCGGCCCATTACACTGCTATCTACGCAGTCGAAAGTGTACGAACGCCTCCTACTGAAACACCTCGCCCCGCACATCGCCCCCCGCGACGAGCAGTATGGTTTCAGAGCGGAACATTCGACAACTCTTCAATTATTGAGAGTGCTGCACATGATGACCCAGGGTATGAACCAGAGGGGAAGCACAGTAGCAGTATTTCTTGATATGGAGAAAGCGTTCGACAGAGTTTGGCACGACGGTCTGCTGTACAAACTAGCGACGTCCAGTGCTTCCCAACGTCTAGTCCGAATAATAGCCTCCTTCCTGAGTGATAGAAGTTTTCACGTATCAGTAGAGACAGAGTCCTCGACGTCAAGGAAAATAGTATTGTCTTAGGTTTTCGCGATTGTTACACATTGAATTAAACAATTTTTAACGGAAGTATCGCGTATTTTATTTATTTTGTTGAACCTGACGTTTCGAACGCTTTGCAGCGTCCGTGGTCACAGGAAGACTGCAAAGCGTTCGAAACGTCAGGTTCAACAAAATAAATAAAATACGCGATACTTCCGTTAAAAATTGTTTAAGTCAAGGAAAATCTTAGCCGGCGTACCGCAAGGGAGTTGCCTCTCCCCAGCATTGTACGCACGTTACACCGATGACATTCCGAAGTCAGACGAATCCACATTAGCACTGTACGCCGACGACGCAGCGTATCTGACATACAACAAAAATGCTAGATTCGCAGTGTTGAAAATGCAAAGCGTACTAAACCTGCTCCCCGAGTAGCTTCACAAATGGAGGCTCTCGGTTAACGTGCGAAAGACACAAGCAATGCTAGTGAATCTCTCCGTAAAGAAGCCTTCCACCTTGTATCTCCATGGTGAGCAGCTAGCTTGGCGCGAATCGGCGACCTACCTAGGCGTCGAAATCGACCGGCGGCTCACTATGAAAAAACACGCGAACAAAGTCATCGCTAGGACCCGTGCATCGCGCGCTTTACTGCGACCGGTGCTCTCCTCGAAGCTTCCGCTGAATACGAAACTCAGCATATAGAAGACCTACCTACGGCCACGTTTAACATACGCAGCGCCAGCTTGGTTCGCCCTACTGAGCAAAGGAAACGCTGAGAGAATCCAACAGCAACAGAGCATCTCCCTCAGGCAGATTTCAGGCGCCCCGCGCATTGTAAAGAACGCCACTATACAGAGGGATCTACGTATGGAGAGCACGGACGCATTTATACGCCGACTCACTGTAAGCCTGTTCGAGCGTGCGGACGCGTCGGATTTGTGTTATATACGCAATCTGGCGCCTCTACATACTCGGCCGCCGGACGGACGCCCTTACGCTCGTGAGTTACTCGCGAACGACACATAAGCCGCGACGATTCCCAGTGAACTAGAAACGTAGAGCGCATCTCGGCCTATACGGCCAACACAACGCCCGGTATGTATTCACATGCTGCGATCGATACCTCAGTAGAGAGATTTCTATCTCGGAACTGATTCCCCAGCCACCGTGAGGAGGTTGTGAGATGACCCACACTACTGACCGGCACCAGTCGTCCGCTACACTCAGCGCTCACACTACAGTGAAATAGCCAGCCAAGTCACTCCGAAGCCAAGCCAGTCCAGACCTAGCAGCAAGTACCTACGGCTCCATACTTCTGAAGACAGCATCAGGCGTTTCATTCTGCACCAACCCACAGACCTGCGACTTACAACCGGAGGTCGAAGAACGAAGCCCGCCAGTACCTACATTCTATTATTTTACATATTCGTTTACGAAAGTGTACGGGTCGCATCGAAGGGTCGTACATAATTGATTATTATACTTATGTTTTATGCGTATCAATGTAACTAGTTGTACATTAACACAATAACAATAGTGACACGCAATTGTAAAATGTAAGTGAAATTATAAATCAAAATTAGTAGTGCAATATAGAGTGATGTCAAATGGTAATTGCAATATTTAAAAACAAATGTGTATAAAATTCAATTAATAACATTATTATTTATTATTATTGTAATAAGTACAAAAAAATCATTGTTAATACATTTTGTGTAATCGTGTAGTTAACAATAACTGTTAAATCTTTGCTTTGAATAATTATTATTTATGTCACTATGTTTTAAATACTAATCACACGCGTCTAGCCATAAGAACATTGCTCTGCCGCGGCAGACGTATCGGCATCATAAGAAGAAGCTTGGCCTTCTTACATTCTACTTCTGCACCAATTTGCTTCCATATTATTAATGATTTTCCTATTTCCTCCAAATCAGCTTTGTTTTTATTGAAGGCGATTTCTTTCTGTTTACAAGAACATGTTTCAGGAGGAGCAGGGGCCGGTACGAGAACCAAACCGCGTTTCCCGGGCCACTCTTGCGATATAGGCAGGACGACCTGTGCTAATTGAAATGCTTAGGGCAAGATCCTGGTGTCGACGCTGGAGGAAGCTGCTGCGCCTGGCAGCACAGGCCGAACTGGATTGTACCTCGTTCTCGGGAGTTGCTCGCTCGCCTGCAATATTTGCATTGATAGGAGGCTTACTGGCATTTATATATTGTGTTGCAATTGACATTTGTCCCACTTGGTGCTCTCACACTAAATTGCCTATCTTGAGTGGTTTTAAGCATGCTCCGGTAGCTGCGTCATCCGAAAGAAATGTTCCTTTCCGGACGTCGTGGCATGTACGAAGGAGCAACTGAAACGTCTACATTTACGATTCTCGAAATCTCGACAAAATATATATACTCCTCCTAGTTGGGTCAGGGCTACTTCGTGAGCATATTATACAAGAGTTTCCTTTGCAACTAGCTCTTATAAAATCTTTGCACATGGTTTAATTCGCAGTTTCCGGCGCTTTTTCCTACATCGCCTTTGTTTGATCGTAGTCTAATTTCAATTCGCTTTATTTTCTTCAGATTCAACCAATGAGTTGTGTTCGTAACCGTCGTCTACAATTTCTTCTTTAAGAACGAAATTAGGTAGACAGTTTGGTGATGGGGGTTAGGTTGTTTTATTTATTTATTTGTAGGAAAACATCAGCTTCAAAGCCTACAGTTTTCACATATAGTGGCAATAACATCAAACAATAAAGAAGAAAACAGAGAATTTGACAATATATCACAATTAATGTTGTTGCATGTTAATTTAAATTTATATAGTATATATGCACACAGGTTGTAACTGGAGGGGTAGATCATCGGCAGCAGAGTGGTTGGGACCTCAATATCTATCGAATTAACCTAAGATATGTTCAGCGATATTCAATGGTTCAAAACTTATTGCAGTTTTTGTAGAATTTAAATAAAAATCTGATTTTTGACTGAACTAGCCAAGTGTAGCTAAACTCTGCAGTATGTGAACATACACTGGACCAGCCAAATCATTACATAAGGTTCGATAAACCACAAGTCCTCGCCAAGGAGAATCGCTACATGCCGAGAATGCTACGCGAGGCTATTGAAATAAGAAAACACCTCAATTTCAATAGAGAAGATTGTTGGCAAGTACCACCTTCTTGGGATCCAGTCCTAAAAATAATCAAGTCACAAACACAGAGATCTACTAAAAACGTTCGGACACCGTGAGCGATTTTTGTGTGAATCGGAACATAATATATAAATAATCCATCCATGTCGGTAGATGTAATAATTGAATAACCAATGTAAGACAAATATCACCTTAGTCTTCCTGCGACCACGGACGCTGCAAAGCGTCCGAAACGTCAGGTACAACAAAATAAATATAATACGCGATATTTCCGTTAAATATTGTTTAATTCAATGTAGCTAAACTATTGAGAGAACGATTGTGTTTGTTTTTGGCGAGTAATTTAATAGTGAACCTTACGGATAAATTATACTATTTCGAGTGTGGTTATTATTGTTACTACACTGCATTTTACAATTTAATGCCCAAAGGTATTTTTTTATCTACCTGAGCCATACACATTTCTGGTCGCATGGACAGTCCTACACTTCTGTCAGAAATTACCTTTAACACGCCTTCTATTCGCACACGTCACACAAAACAGACACTTTTTGCCATTCCTTTCGTACATACAAATTATGCACAAAACTCCCCGCTTGTGCGCATTCTTCGCGATTATAATAAAAAATTTGCTGATATAGATATTTTCAACTGCAGTAAAAACGTATTAAAAAATCACGTGCTTAAATTATTTTTAAAATAGTAATTAATTTTAATGTTATTTATTATTTATTCTCTTCAGTATAATATATGTATATGTTTGTGTGTATATATATATATGTATAATATGTGATGTATATATATGTATATATTTATAAATAACTATGAATGTCGATCGTACTTTACACATACACAACACATACATACATACACACGCACACATGCACTCACACAAAATCATCTTGCTGGAATTATGGTAGGTAACCTTGTCACGATGAGTTATTGTTCACGCATGATGGTTTGTTTTTTGTATCATAATATTTAAGCAGGTAACCTAACCGTCTACAGTTAATATTGTTAATTTTTGTGGTCATCTTTCATTGGCTTTGTTATTGATGTTTATGCACTGTATTTAATTTATATGTTATGCTGTTGATGTCCCTAATAAAGAAAAAAAAAAAAAATACACAATAGATAGCAGCGGCTAGTAGTTTACTTCGAATTACAACTCAAAATCATATCCCTGTCACGCTCTTACATTGCTATGATTGGTAGGATGGGTAGCGTGGTACTTTAATAGTCGTTGTTTTATTCGGAAGGGTTTCTTATCAATTACTTTGTTTGATCGTTTGTCGTCTGCTCTTACTTTCGTTAGGTGTCTTATTAAATGATTGTATCTATCAGCTCGGCTTGTTTATTGGACATTGATTATATGCTCACTGATTTGGATCGTTGTTACCTCGGAACGAAGACTGTGTACGTAACTGGACTAATCGAGTTGTGCTGCTGCTGTGTGTGTCGTGCTATCATGCTGTATTCCCCGCGAGAATATGCAGAAATGTTTTATTGTTACGGTGCGTGTTTAGGAGAAATTTTGTCACGACTACCTCAATATGGGTATCAAATGAAAGGGCTCGACTAGGAGAACACAGTTCACTATGAAAAAAAATTATAATCCAAGATGGCCGCCGCTACAAAATGGTGGTTTACACATTTTGTCACGACTACCACTATATGGGTATTGTTGAAGCGCCTACGTCGTTCAGGATAGCAAATCTATAAATAGCCGCGTTTGTCTTCATGTTTCCTTTGTTTTTTATTTTTTCACTTCAATACTGTTGGTGGTTTAATATAGTCGTACAATTATTACCTCGTCTTTAATTTTAGTTAATTGGAGAATTATCCCTAGTTTCCAGCCCCAAACATGGTCCTAGATCGAAGCCGGATTTGAAACTGATAAAAATCAGCTGTTATTTGAAGAAAATTACTGGAATAATGATAATTCATTATGTTGAAGAAATTAACTGGATTTGAGGTTACTGGCATTGTGAATTAAGTGCATTCAATTGTGGTATTAAGTCTAGATTTTAATATTTATACCTAACCCAGCACTCAAACAGGTAATATTTAGTACATAATGAGGAATTAAAATAAGGTTAGTAAAAATATTTGTGCTAATTTACTGTATCACCTTCGATTGACCTTTGTCATTGTCATTTCGTTTAGCGAAAGGTGTGAATATTTTACTTATGTTTTATTGTAATTAAGACCAAACTATACTTATTTAAGTATTGTTAACAGTGACGTTACATTGTTTGGATTAATTAATTGATATTAGTGTCAAATGTATAAATATTCACGTTAATAAGAATTCCGTAGGTAAATAATTTTGTTGAGTTAAACGGATTCTTTATTGTTCATGTTTACCTTTAATAGGTGTATTCGTTAAAAGTCAAAGGTTGAAAATTTGCTAGTTATTGTACGACTATAGGTATAGTTCATGATCTCGGTTACATTTGTATGTTTGTTATTCATACCTACCTGACTCGGTCAAATCAGGCTAATACATTTGTATGATTTATTGTTTCATTGTTGTGTAGTTATCAGTTTGTCTGATTACAGTGTATTTAAATACCAGATATTGTAACAGTAAAAGTAACCAGATTATAATAGAAACTGAGTTTTGATGTTTATTTCAACGGTAGATAATTGGACTGCGAACTAGTTCTGAGCATTTTGTATTTAGTTTATTTACCTTTTCATTGTATAAATTCCAGGTCGACTACACTCGTATCCCATAATGACCGAAGAAAAAGCCATACTAATAAAAAAGCGAAGCAGTTTTAAAGGCCGATTAACAAGTTTTGTGAACTATGTGAACGCGATAAGTAGTGAGCCTTTAACCAACTTCACTTCGAGGGAGTTACGTTTGCGTATTGGTAAAATCGAGTCATTGTATGAGCAGTACGATGAGGTGCAGTTGCGATTGGAATGTTTAACCGACAATGTAGAAGACCAACTTAAAGAGCGTTCGGAATTTGATGCACATTATTTTAAGGTAATGGCTATTGCTCAGGGTTTGCAAGGTTTAGGCGATGAAGAGTCGTTAAATGCCATGGGCAGTGATAAGGGCACTTGTGCAAGTAAGTACAAGCTGGTTAAACTGCCGACGATACAGTTACCAAGATTTAATGGCTCATGCGATAATTATCTTGAATTTAAGGACAAATTTACCAGTCTCATACATAACAACAGCGAAATAGACGACGTGAACAAGTTTCACTATTTGCGAGCATCTCTAGAAGGTTCCGCTGCTGTGGTGATTCAATCAATTGAGTTTTCAGCTAGTAATTATGCTGTAGCATGGAGGCTATTGTGTGATCGGTTCGACAATAAGCGTTTATTAGTACAGAATCACGTATCATCTTTATTTAATGTCGAAACTATTACCAAGGAGTCGTCCGTAACATTAAAACGGTTGATTGATCAGGTAAATAAAAATCTGCGAGCTCTTGAATCGTTAGGTGAACCTGTCAAACAATGGGACACTCTTTTAATTTACATAATCACGCATAAATTAGACCAAAAGACCTATCGCGAATGGGAGGAGTTCAAGGGGCATATGGACAAAGATAGTTCCATAACCTTTGACACATTCGTACAATTTATTCGTAATCGTGCTGATTTGATCGAAACACTTGAGTTATCACGCGGTAACAATCATAGCTACTTAGGAAATAAATCTGTTGGTAAACTTAAATCTATGGTCTCTGTGCAAGGTGGTAACGCCAATCAGATTCGTAGCACAGATTCAACTCGAAGGCTTTGTCCTATGTGTAAGGGTGACCACAAATTAGCTAGTTGTCCGCAATTTCTGGGTTTGAGTATCGAAGACAGAATAAAGTTGTTGCCCAGTTATAGAGTCTGTTTTAATTGTTTTGGAACAGGTCATTTTGCTAACCGGTGTAAAAAGGTTGGATGTGAAATCTGTAAACGACGACACAATAGTCTTATTCATGTAACTAGTAATCAGCACGCACGTCATGATAATGGTAATATGTGTGAGAAGGTAACTTTGCCATCGTCTTCACCGTATGGTGCCAACAATAATAATAATTTAGCCTTATCGGCAAATGTTTATAACTATAGCAAAACTCAATGTGATGTATTGTTGTCTACCGCTTTAATTAAACTTTACGATTGTGATAATCGTCAACATGTAGTCCGCGCTGTATTAGACAGTGGTAGCACTACAAGTCTCATGACTGAAAATCTTTGTAGTCGTTTGAAATTGGCGACACAGCATATAGATAGATCGATACTGGGTATCAATAACGCTACATTGCACGTAGGTAAAACGTGTCATGTTAAAATGACGTCATTAAGTGATACTTTTTCTTGTAAACTTTATTGTTATGTTTTGCCATCAATTACGAGTAAGGTACCAGGTCGTGAAGTCAACATTTCTGATCTTGAAATTCCCACTAACATTTGTTTAGCAGACCCTACATTTTATAAGCCTGCTGATGTAGATATTTTAATAGGCGCTGATCTCTTTTGGGATCTGTTAGGGACTCAGAGAATAAATTTAGGTAAGAGAAAACCTACATTATGTGAAACAAAATTAGGATGGGTAATTTCAGGTCCTATTTTTGGTAGTCATGCCACCAGTATGTTTATAAGTGATCTTAAATGTAATTTCACTAAACTGAATTCTTGCACACATCATTGTGACATTAAGGATATTCAGGCAGATTTGACACGTTTTTGGGAAATTGAGGAAGTAAATCCTAGGTCATCGAATTATTTGCCTGAAGAAAAGTTGTGTGAAGAACATTTCGTCAAAAATACGTTGCGTCTCGATGACGATCGTTTCTGCGTTCGTATACCTCTTAAGTCTAATTCCTCTCAGTTGGGAGATTCACTTCAACGAGCTAAACATTGCTTGCATTCTTTAGAGCATAGATTAAAGAACAAACCCGATTTGTGTAAAATGTATCACGATTTTATGTCTGAGTATAAATTGATGGGTCATATGTCGGAAAGTGAACAACCTGATATAGTTTCAAATGGGTACTACTTACCTCATCACGGGGTTTTAAATAGTAATAGTACGAGTACCAAACTTCTTGTAGTGTTTAACGCAAGTTATCCCACAACTTCAGGTGTCTCTTTTAATGATCTCCAGATGATTGGTCCCACCGTTCAAGATGAACTTTTGTCTATACTACTTCGTTTTAGACAACATAAGTACGTTTTGTCCTCAGATGTTGAGAAAATGTACAGGCAGATACTTGTTCATCCATCTGATAGGCACTTACAGCAAATACTATGGCGGGATAATATAGGATTGCCTATTAAGAAATTTATTTTGAACACCGTTACTTACGGTACATCCAGTGCTCCGTTCTTGGCTACTCGATGCCTCAAGCAGTTAGGTTTAGAATGCAAAGATGTCAAAATTGCAGAGATAATTCAGCATGACTTTTACGTCGATGATCTTTTGACAGGAGGTGACGATTTAAATGAAGTTCAAACCATCCGTAAGAAAGTTACTGATGTACTTGCTTCAGCTTGTATGCCATTGAGAAAATGGAAATCGAATAGTCGTCAGTTAGTCCCTGAGCAGACTCAGTTATCGTCAGTTGATTTAAACATTGGCAGTGATGAGCCAAAGAAGTTGTTGGGTCTCAGTTGGCATGCCGATTCTGATCAGCTCGGCTTTCCAATAGGTTCTTCGATCCCCACTAGTAATTCGAAGCGTGATATCCTTTCAGTTATTGCTAGAATTTTTGATCCGTTGGGACTTTTAGCGCCATGCGTAATTAGTATGAAGATGTTACTGCAGGAGCTTTGGATTCAAAAAGTATCTTGGGATGAGCCATTAAATGATGACATTACTAAGCTTTGGACTCATATTTGCAAAACATTACCTTTGTTGAATACCATTCGCATTCCAAGAATTGTTGTTTGTGACGCATATTCGTCCTTGGAATTGCATATTTTTACAGACTCATCAGAGCGTGCATATGGTGCATGCGTTTATGTGCGTAGCGTTAGTGATAAAGGTGTCTTGGTTCGCCTGTTGATGGCCAAGAGTCGAGTAGCGCCAATCAAACCAGTTACTATACCGAGGTTAGAACTGTATGGTGCATTATTAGGAGCTCGACTTTATGAGAAAGTTATCACATCGCTTAGGTTGAGAATCGCTCAAGTTTGTTTCTGGACAGATTCAACCATAGTGTTGGGATGGTTACGTATGCTGCCTTCTAGACTTCAGTCATTTGTACGAAATTGAGTTGCTGAAATCTTAGAAAAGACAAATAATTGTACATGGTTACACGTACCTACCAATCAAAATGCAGCAGACCTCATATCTCGTGGTGTGGATATTAGGAACCTGCAAAAATTAGAGTTGTGGTGGCCTGGCCCAGAATTTCTTCGTCTAGATTCGTCGAAGTGGCCTTCTCAGCCAACGAATTTTGATGTGCTACCGGAGATTAAGTCTGATGTTTCTTTCGTCGCTGTCATTGATGATGATAGGCAGTTTATTGAATTTGACCGGTTTTCTAATTATTTACGGCTTGTGCGATCCGTTGCTTACGTTTTAAGATTTATTAATAGATGTAGAAAACAGTTAATAGCTTCAGATTTCTTAGGAGAAGAAGAACTGCGAAATGCGTTAAATATCATGATTTCTATTTGTCAGAAGGAGTCATTTCCTGAATATAGGTTACTTTTGAATAAAAAGAATTTGCCTAAAAAGAGTCAACTTTTGAAATTTAATGTTTATTTAGACGAAAATAAAATAATGCGTGTAGGAGGTCGTATCGACAATTCATGTTTTTCTGAAGAGAAAAAACATCCTATTTTATTACAGTCCACACATGATTTTACAAAATTATTATTTAATTATGAGCATAAAAGGTTACTACATGCTGGACCCCAGCTATTGCTAGCATCCATTAGGGAAAGGTATTGGCCTATAGGTGGTCGGAATTTAGCAAAGGCCAGTTACCATAATTGTATCAGATGTACTCGCATGAAGGGTAAGATAGTCACTCCATTGATGGGGAATCTTCCAGAGCAGCGTCTCCTTTCGGGTGGTTATCCGTTTGAAAATGTGGGTGCAGATTACGCGGGACCCATAATGTGTGCAAATCGTCAAGGTCGCGGTTGTAGACTGGTAAAAGTGTACATTATAGTTTTTGTTTGTTTCACCACCAAGGCTATTCACTTGGAATTGGTGGGTGATCTGACGAGTAACAATTATTTACTTGCCTTACGTCGATTTATATAGCGAAGGGGAAAACCCCTAAATATTTATTCCGACAACGGTACCTCATTTGTTGGTGCATACAATGACATTTCAAGATTTTTAAAAGTCAGTTGTACTTCCTTAGGTGAAAGTGCAGCCAATGAAGGCATTAATTTTCATTTTATTCCGGCATACGCCCCGCATATGGGAGGTCTATGGGAAGCGGGTGTCAAGTCGACAAAGTATCATTTAAATAGAGTGTTGGGAAATTGTGCTTTAACGTATGAAGAGCTTAATACTACGCTTGCACAGATTGAAGCGATTTTAAACTCTCGGTCGCTAACACCTCTTTCTTCTGATCCTGCCGATTACAATCCATTAACGCCAGGTCATTTCCTCATTGGCCGGGCACTTACGTCTTTACCACATCAGGCTTACCAAAGTCGTTCCATTCATCATTTGACGCGCTTTCAACGCATTGAGCAATTACGCCAACACTTTTGGGCTAGATGGAGCAAAGAATATATTGCGGAACTGCAGCACCGAGTCAAATGGCGGTCCTGCAAGGATGGTCTGAATATAGATACTTTGGTAGTGGTGAAGGACGATAACCTTCCACCACTCAAATGGAGGTTGGGAAGAATCGTGGGAGTGTATCCTGGACCTGATGGGATAGTTCGTGTTGCTGACATTAGAACTTCAACTGGAGTGATCCGAAGGGCCTTCAGCAAGATCTGCCCATTGCCAGTAGTGACGGAATCTGGTTGAAAGCTTGGCTTCCAACGCCCGGGGGCATGTTGAAGCGCCTACGTCGTTCAGGATAGCAAATCTATAAATAGCCGCGTTTGTCTTCATGTTTCCTTTGTTTTTTATTTTTTCACTTCAATACTGTTGGTGGTTTAATATAGTCGTACAATTATTACCTCGTCTTTAATTTTAGTTAATTGGAGAATTATCCCTAGTTTCCAGCCCCAAACAGGTATCAAATGAAAGGGCTTGACTAGTAGAACACAGTTCACTATGAAAAATAATAAAATCCAAGATGGCCGTCAACAAAATGGCCGGTTACATATTTTCTCACAACAAAGTCTTTGGAAGGATTATGCATTGAGGAATTAGATTGCAGCAAATTGTCAGGAAAGAAACCGTGTAATAATGAGGCACTAAATTAACTTAATAGAATTAGAAGTACTATATAATGAAATTAAAAACTACAAACTTGAAAATAAAAATTATGTAAAAAATAATTTTAATTTAAACGCTTTTATTGAAAATAATGTACTAAAAGCTAAAAAATAATTCGGTAGATCCCAGGTTCCAGTCATCACACCCCTCTCCCTCATAAATCTAAGGCATTGATCTGACAAAAAAATAAAATCGTTGGGCGTAGCGTAAGCTGAGTTGACTGGATGGAAACAATTCAATAAAATCGTTTAAATTAAAATTATTTTCTACATAATTTTTATTTTGGTGTCACCATAGGTAATATAGTTCTACAGCGTTTATGACAGTTTGCAATAGATTTATTGCCAAAACCTGGTAAGAGAATCAACAAAAAAATATGTGGGAATCATGTGCCCATAAC
The DNA here is from genome assembly GCA_947507595.1 of Pyralis farinalis. Taxonomy (NCBI): domain Eukaryota; kingdom Metazoa; phylum Arthropoda; class Insecta; order Lepidoptera; family Pyralidae; genus Pyralis; species Pyralis farinalis. Next base: position 1,897,194 of record OX382283.1, read on the forward strand.
CTGGTTAACCCCTCGAGCGTGTTAGGCCCGTATACGTGCCTAAGGCAAAATGGGCTGTAGTGTGCTAGGCTCGTATACGTGCGTAACGGTTTGGCCCACTTTTATTTCATTGGTTCTTCCGTATTATTCGTTTGGCTAGCTTGTAAATGTTTGTTCCTTGTCTATGGTTATTACAGTTTATAATAAGGTCGGTTTTGACCAACCTGTTGCTCCGAAGACCAGTAAAAAAATTAAATCAGAGTGAGTCGGTACATTTTTCCGTTTCGCGCCATTTTGATATTGCTGTGTGTGTAATGGATTCCGATAAAAATGTTTGTTATAAATAAACAGTCAGTGCTTTTTACATGTAATAAGCTTCAATCTTTTGGAAATGTTGTGTTCTTTCAAGTTATTCTATTACTTTTAGTGAATAACGGGATATTATTCGTGAAAAAACATTAAAAAATAGTGAAACCGGCATTTCCGACATGTCCGTCGTACGAAATTTATTTGTAAAATGTGTTTATGTTTAATTATTTCTTAGGAGTGTAATAAATATTATCTTGTGGCAAATTTATCCAGGAATCTGTTTCTAAAATTACTTTTTAGCGATTGTTCATTAATTTCGTGTAATAAATATCTGTTCATATCAATGGACTGAAGTGGACTGAAGTCACCTAAACTCCCCCACTAGAATGTGCTTGTTTTCATTTTTATAATAAATACATTAGACATTTGAATAGTTTCACGTGATTATAAAAGTCTCAACACTTTTCTTAAAATTATTCTAAGTCTACAAACACTTAATAGAATTTCATGGCCTGACTCTAATATTTCATTCCGCTTCACACGCCGGTCGAGTCGGTCGCGTTCGCACTCGACATCAAGTATAGTTTACGTCGCATAGATCAACTATATTCAATAAGTACTATATACTACAAGTGTGTGTGACGCGCGTACATACACGAAGAATCCCCACCCGTCTGCCATAGAGCTAGTTACAAATAGATAGAACATCGGACATAAGTTACAACATGACATCGATGAACACAACCTTTACTCAGGGAGGGGAAGGCAACAACAGCAGCATGTCTGTTGATGAAAATCAAATACTAATTCAGGATATGTCTACTCCAGCTTTCGTCACGCAGCGAAATAAGCAATGCTTTGCGTCTTCCAGTAAACTGCGTGAAGATTTTGAGGAACTTCAAAATTCTTTGCAAGAAATGATTGAGAGTATGTTTCAAACCTGGTTCGCAAAGCAGGATGAAAAAACATCGAGACTGATCGAGGAGATAAATGAAGTGCAGAAATCTAAGAAATTTCTTAGTGATCGCTATGATGATTTTAATGTTAAGGCCGATGAACTTCATAAGCGAATTTCTGCGCTGGAAAGTAGGTCTTATACCTGCGAAGGCAATGATCGTAAACTGTTAGATTTAGAATCCAGAATAGACAACATGGACTAACAGGCTCGTCTCTGCAATGTAGAAATCAAATCTGCCAGAAAAACGAGGAGAGGATCTCGTCGCCTTATTTGAAGATTTTGGAACTGCGCTGAAAAAACCTATAACCAAGCAAGATATTATTTCAGTACATCGTGTGCCTCATGCAAACCCGGGCAGCACTCGTCCAAAAAATATAGTGCTAAAGGTTGCCACCCGATGTCAGCGAGATGAAATTATAGCGGCGGCTTGCTTAGCCAAAGGAATTACGACAGAACAGCTTAAAATCTCCGGGTCTCTTCAGAGAATTTACGTGAACGAACATTTAACGTTGAAAAATAAAAAGCTGTTTCGAGAAGCCAGAGAAGCGGCCAGCAAGAACAATCATATTTCGACTGCAGCAATTAACATTGTCGGAACTGAATTTTGACGATTTTTACTTTAATGCACTACAAGTCTTAAAATATCAATATCTATGTCCTCGCAAAGTTTCAAATCTTAAACAAGACTGTATATCTATTTTTCATAATGAAAAAAGTAGGAAGTTTTCGTAGCGTTCAATTAACACTGTAGGTAAATACGTTGCGACATTGTTACGTGTGCGGGGGAGGGGCCGACACTCGTACGCCGCACGGATCTGCCACTTCACACTTAGTTAGCGGGCCGTGGGTACGCCCGGTGTTTCGTTTTTCAACTCGATTGTTTTAATCAAATTGATGGTTTTCTACTTGTTTTCATAATGTCTCGGTCTAAACGAATATTAGACTTGCTATACAAACATATTCCTATACATGAAATTCCAGTGAATCCAAAATTAACAGACACTGGTGTTCAAACACGATCCGGCCAAAAGAGAAAAATTAAGTAAAAATACCTTTAGTAACTTAGTTTATATCTACTTTTAATAAAAAATAAGTTTTTTTTTGTACTTTGAACATTTTGAAATATATTTTTCTTGCGGATATGGTAAAAACGTATTGTACCGATAATATTGTAGTGTGTGTCACATCCAACAGTGTTAACGGATTTTCATTTTAGTATTTGTGTCGGATGTACCATAACCTACATTATCATTTGCTTCGGGTTCATGAACTACTGTTGGATAAGTTTCTTTAGCAAGAAGGAGATAATAGAAATAACACTTAATGAAATGTCGGAAACAAATGAAACCCCAGATATAATTTGCCTAACTGAAACGTTTGTCAAGAAACATAGTGAGTCAAACATAAATCTCAAGGGCTATAAATTGGGCGCCTCATTTTGTAGGTCAAAGCAAAAACGTGGAGGTTCTTGTATTTTACACAATACATCGATTACAACTAAGGAACTACCTTTTCTGAAGGAAATGGCAACAGAACTAACTTTTGAATGCTGTGGATTAGAATTAGTAGAATATAAAGTTATCCTTGTGTCTATTTACCGCACCCCAACAGCGAACATTAGAATATTCTTTAATAAACTAAATCTTCTTCTTGAGAAATTAAAATCATTTAATAAATATATAATACTTACAGGGGACTGGAATATTGATACTTTAAAGAAAAATAAATCGTCTGGCGAATTAATAGAAACATTACTTAGCTACAATCTGGATTTGCATATCAAAACACCGACACGAAAGGAATCTTGTATAGATCATTTTGCGAGTAATATAAAGGACGCAATCGGATATACTAAAAACGTGTGCCTATCGGATCACAATACAGCTCAAATATTGACTGTACCGGTTAAGTCACGTAAGGAACCGCTTAAATCTTGGTTTGAATTGAGACGTGATTACAGTACTGAAAACTTGAATAAATTCAAATATTTTTTGACGAGCTATCCTTGGAGTAACCTATTTGATTTTGAGGATGTAGATGTTGATTTCACTCGATTTCATAATGAACTGATCCTCTTGCACGAATTGTGTTTTCCCAAATATAGAATTAAATGTTTTAATAGGGCTAACACAAAATCAAGATGGCTTACCAAAGGCTTAAAAACATCGTGCCAAACTAAAAGAAAACTGCGCTTATGTTATTATAAAAAACATACATATGATACTAAAATTAAATACCGACTATACTCTAAATTACTCAGACAATGCATACAATTATCTCAAAAAAATATAAATAAAAACTATATTAATACGGCTAAGAATAAATGCAAAGCCACTTGGAATATAATAAATAATAAAGACGATGCAAAAGACAACCATACTATTGAATACCTAAAAATAAATGACAAAATAATAGATAATCCTTCAGAAATAGCAGACGCATTTAATAATCACTTTATAGACTCAATCAATGTATTACCTAGTGGTTCTCAATATAATTCCAGTAAATTCAAGTTCATAGAAAGCAATTCTGCATCTATATTTTTAAACCCTACCGACGAAAATGAAATTGTGAAAATTATAAACTCACTAAACAATACAAATTCTACTGGTTTTGATGCAATATGTACCAAAATAATAAAGGCTTGTGCAAGTGAACTAGCACCTTTGCTGACACATTTTGTGAATCGTTGCTTTGAGGAGGGCAAATTTCCTAACACTCTTAAGATATCCATTGTCAAGCCATTATTTAAACGCGGAGAAAAGCATAACATAAATAATTATAGACCCATTGCCCTTATCCCAGTTTTGTCAAAGATATTTGAAAAAATCATGCAGATTAGATTAACTTCATTTTTCAAACAGCAGTGCAAAATGAGCGAGGAACAATTTGGGTTTCGCAAGGGAAGATCAACGGCGCTGGCCTGTTACTCCCTTATAAGGAATGTATTGATCCATATGGACAAGAGGGTTCCCGTATCCGCCGTTCTGTTTGACATGAGTAAAGCCTTTGACTCTGTCAATCATGATACACTCCTGGCTAAGCTCGAGCGTTATGGCGTGCGAGGACTTGCGTTTGATTGGGTGAAGAGCTATCTCAGTGGTAGGACGCAATTTGTGGAAATATCGAGGCTGGATAATATGTCCCTGAGTGTGACAGGCAGATCAGAGAGTAGGCTAAATAACTCAGGTGTCCCACAGGGCAGCATACTGGGTCCACTGCTCTTCATTATTTATATTAACGACCTTCCCAAATGTACGCAATATCCAGTTACACTTTTTGCTGATGATATTTCCCTAACAGTGCACAAAAAACCTAACGTAAACTATAATGATGAAATAAATACTGAAATAAGAAATATCATAAATTGGCTAGAATGTAATGATTTAAAAATTAACACGAGCAAAACAAAATATATTCAAATTTACAACAGAAATGGAAAACCCCAACAATTAACTGTTCAGCATCGCGACGATCCCATTGCCATGACCTCATCAGCAAGTTTCCTCGGCGTTGTAATAGACTCCGAACTAACATGGCAAAACCATGTTGACATGGTATGCCAGAGGATAAACAGGTTTGTGTTCGCTCCGCGGCCCCCGCGACTCCTGCGGGGCCAGCGCCCGCCAAGGCGTCAGCCTCTACCCCCGCGGGCAAGGAGGAGGGCCGCAAGGCCAAGGTGGTGCTCCCCGGCTCCACGGCCGTAATATTAAAGTTACGGCCGGAGGCAGCCCAAGGGGGGGCATCATATGCCTCGGCCCTGTTAAAAGCCGAGCGGGAGGTGAATCTGGGGGAGCTGGGAATCGGCTCGCTTCGGATCCGGAAGTCTGCGACCGGAGCGAGGCTCATAGAGGTACCAGGCTCCTCCAGTCACGAAAAGGCTGATGCCCTGGCGGCCAAGTTGACGGCCGCCTTGTCCGGCGTCGTGGAGGTGTCCAGGCCCATGAAGTGTGCGGAGTTCCGCCTCACGGGTCTGGACGACGCCGCTACGGCACAGAGGGTCCAGGCTGCGGTCGCGCGGGAGGGGGGCTGCACCCCTGAGCAGGTCCGGGTGGGCGAAATCCGCCCGGACTGGCGGAACTCTAGTTCCGCCCTGATGCGCTGCCCGCTCACGGCAGCAAAGAAGCTGCTTGAGCTGGGCAGTATCGGGGTGGGCTGGAGCAGGGCGCAGCTCCACCTGCTGAAGGCGCGCCCCATGCACTGCTTTAAGTGCATGGGTAAGGGGCACACAGCGGAGTTGTGCCCCTCCAAGGCGGACCGCAGCCGCCTGTGTTACAGGTGCGGGCAGCCGGGGCACATTGCCTCGAGCTGCTCGGCACAGGCCCGCTGTGCCGTGTGCGCCGACGCCGGACGGAAGGCGAGTCACGTGATGGGGGGCCGTCTCTGCAACCCCCCATCCATCCGCGGGAGAATGCCCCCCACCTCTCGCGGGAGTGGGCGGCAGGAGGCGCCGGAGGCTAGGATGTCCGAGTAATGGCCGGACATCCTCGCTTCCTACAGGCCAACGTCAACCACTGCGCCGGGGCTCAGGACCTTTTCCTGCAGACCATGGCGGAGTGGGACGTGGACGTGGCGGTGGTTGCGGAACCATATTTCGTGCCCTCCCGGCCTAACTGGGCCGGGGACCAGGACGGATCCGTGGCCATCGTCACGAGGCCTGGCGCCAGCCCCCCACTCGTGGTGAGGGCGAGGGGAGCGGGTTACGTGGCGGCGGTTCGGGGAGAGTACGCAATAATCGGTGTGTACTTCTCACCGAACCGCGACCTGCCGGCCTTGGAGCAGCTGCTCGACGCTCTCGGGTCGGCAGTGAGGCGGCTAGCGCCCGCCCAGGTTGTCGTGGCCGGGGACTTCAACGCCAAGTCCACGGCGTGGGGCAACCCGGCCACGGAAGCCAAAGGGCGGAAGGTGGAGGAGTGGGCGCTGGCCGCGGGACTGTCCCTCTTGAATAGGGGGACGGTCCAAACGTGCGTGCGGTGGAATGGAGGGTCGGTGGTGGATCTGTCCTTCGCCACCGCGTCCACCGCGCGCCGTATCGAGGATTGGAGGGTAGAGACGGGGGTAGAGACACTCTCGGACCATCGATACATCAGGTTCGGGGTGTCTCGAGCCCCCGGGAGTCCGGCGATTTCGTCCCGGTGGCGGAGCCGGTTCCCGCGTTGGGCACTCACCAGGCTCGACCGGGAACTGGCAGAGGAGGCGGCCATTGTCGGCCGCTGGGGCCTCCCACCAGTGGAGGATTTGGGCGCGGAGCAGGGGGCTGGTCGTCTCTGCGACGCCTTCACGGCGGTGTGCGGGGCGGCCATGCCCAGCGTTGGGCGTCCGCCTCCAAGGCGGGCGGTCTACTGGTGGTCGGCGGAGATAGCCGACCTCCGGGACGCTTGCAACGGGGCGCGTAGAGCGTACACTCGGAGCAGGCGTCGCCGCCCCCGGGACGAAGGAAGAGATGGCCATCTGCACGGCATCTACGTGGAGAAGAAGAAAGCCTTGCAGATGGCCATAAGTAGGGCCAAGGAGGGAGCGTGGCAGGAGCTGCTGGAGGGCCTAGACAGGGACCCGTGGGGCCGACCATACAGGGGAGCGCGGAACAAAATCCGCGCTCAGTCGGCCCCACTGACGGAGACCCTCCAGCCGGCCCTGTTGGAGAGGGTTGTCGGGGAACTCTTCCCCGACAACCCACGGGGCTACGCTCCCCCGAGGATGGCCCGATCGTCGGACTCCAGAGTAGAGGAGGAGGGCGCTCCGCTGCCCGTCACCGACCAGGAGATGGAGGCGGTCGTTGACCGCCTCCGAGGCAAGAAGAGGGCGCCGGGTCCGGACGGGGTGCACGGGAAGGTGCTAGCGTTGGCTCTCGTGCACCTCGGAGACAGGTTCCGGGAGCTCCTCGACTGCTGCTTGCGGTCGGGGTGCTGCCCGGGACCCTTCAGGGTGGGCCGGCTCTGCCTTCTGTTGAAGGGAGACCGGCCCCCGGACTCGGGGTCGGCGGTTCGACCGGTCGTTCTGCTGAACGAGGCGGGGAAAGCCCTTGAAAGGGTTGTCGCTTCCCGCCTCGCTCAGCACTTGGAGGATGGCCCGGGACCGGGCCTATCGGATGCCCAGTTCGGGTTCCGGGCCAGACGGTCGACCGTCGACGCCATAAGACGCCTAAGGTCGGTGACGGAGGATGCGGAGCGCGAGGGAGATGTGGTGGTGGCGGTGTCTTTAGACATCGCCAATGCCTTCAACAGCCTCCCCCACAGTACCATACTGGAGGCCCTCAAATACTTTGAGGTGCCTCCGTACTTGGGGAGACTGTTAAAGGCATACTTGGAGGACAGGGAGGTGCGCTACGAGGACGCGAGGGGCCAAATGGTCAGAAGACGCGTCGTGTGCGGTGTCCCACAGGGGTCCGTTCTGGGCCCCATCCTGTGGGACCTCGCATACGACTGGGTCCTGCGGGGCCGTCTCCTCCCCGGGATGAGTGTCATCTGCTATGCAGATGACACCCTCGTCACATCCCGGGGTAAGACCTTCGTGGAGGCGGCGCGGCTGGCCGAAGTCGGAGTAGGACTGGTGGTCAGCCGCATAGAGAGGCTTGGGCTTCGGGTCCGATTGGATAAAACCGAAGCCCTCCTCTTCCGCGGGACCGGTAGGCGGGGCCCCCCCTCGGGAGCGCACCTCCAAATTGGAGGAGAGAGGATAAGGGTGAGTGCCCAGATGAGCTACCTGGGCCTCACCCTTGACGGACGATGGACCTTCGGCCCCCACTTCGAGCGGTTGGGACCGAAGGTCATCAGAGCTGCGGCGGCGCTGGGTCGTCTTCTGCCCAATTTGGGCGGGCCCAGCGCCGCGTGCAGAAGGCTGTACTCCGGCATCTGCCGGAGTATGGCCACGTACGGTGCCCCCATATGGGCGGACGCCCTCTGCGCTCGGAACAGGGCTCAGCTGCGCAGAGCGCAGCGGGTCATAGCGCAGAGGGCAATAAGGGGGTACCGTACGGTAGCTTGGACGGCCGCGACCGCCCTCGCTGGCGACCCGCCCTGGGAGTTGGTGGCGGAGGTGCTCGCCGAGGTATACGGCTTCGTTGCTGAAAGGAGGAGTCTCGGCGAGCGCCCCACGTTGGAGGAGGTGGGGCGGTATCGCCAGCGAGGGCATACGGAAATGATGCGGAGGTGGGGGGAGGACCTGGCGCAGCCGCGGTACGGAGTCCGCGTCGCGGATGCGCTGCGCCCGGTCCTGGAGTCGTGGATGCGCCGTAGGCGCAAACCCCTCACCTTCCGCATGGTGCAGGTGCTCACCGGGCATGGGTGCTTCGGTGAGTACCTGCACCGGGTCGCGAGGCGGGAGGAGCAGCCGGGCTGCCACGATTGTGGCGCGGCCGAGGACACTGCCCAGCACACTCTGGAGCAGTGTCCCATGTGGTCTCGGCAGCGCCACGATCTGGTGTCCGCGCTAGGAAGCGCGGACCTCTCGCTCCCGAGCGTGGTCCGCTCCATGCTCGGGAGTGACAGTGCCTGGCAGGCGATGGCCTCCTTCTGTGAGACGGTCATGTCCCAGAAGGAGGCCTCGGAGCGGGACAGGGAGGACAATCCCTTGGCTGTCCCGCTCCGGAGACGGCGGACGGGAGTGCGGCGTAGGCGCTACGCGCACCTACTGCCGCCTCCCTAATCTGTGGGATTAGGGGTCAGGATGGGAACCTGGCCCCATAATGGTCCCGCCGCCGGAGGGGCTGTCCCAATTTGCCGGGATAGCCCCTAGAGAGAAAAAGTCCGGCCCCTTTTGAAGGGCTGGCCAGTCGCAGTGGTGCCCTGTTGCTGACAGATCCGGGGCACCACACCAACGCGGCCGATGGCATTTCGCGGGGTCGTTGAGTGGGTATACCGTCGGACAGCCGACGGGGAGTCCCACACTACCACCGGAGGCCACCCAGGCACCGGTGGTGTGCGTAACGCATTTTTCCCCGCGTCACAAAAAAAAAAAAAAAAAAAGGTTTGTGTTCGCTCTGTACCGACTAACTAAATTAGCCAGCTCTAAGACCGCTCTGATAGCATACCATGGGTATGTTGGATCTATACTGAGGTATGGACTGATTCTGTGGGGAATCAATCGTGTCTTCATTCTACAAAAGAGATGCATAAGATCTATTTGCGGTGTCGGACAGATGAAATCATGTAGACCCCTCTTTAAAGATTTAAAGATTCTTACACTGCCTTCCCTTTACATTTTTGAAATTTTAACGTTCACTAAGAAAAATGCTCAGCTATTCACAAAAAAACATGATGACTGTGATGGTAGGGGTGCAGAAAGGTACCCGTGGAAGCTATCTGTTCCCCCAGCAGCCACAACTTGTTTTATTAGAAACAGTTATAGTATGTGCGTTAAACTATTTAATTTACTTCCGAATCACATTCAAAATTTACAATTTAATGTTTTTAAAAGAATTATTCTTGGAATTTTAATTGACAACTCCTTTTACGAAGTGAATGAATTTATAAATTACTGCCGTGACGGTCACATAAAACGAATTGTAATTGAATTTTGACATATTGAGTTGAGTTACCAAAAATATCATTCAAATTGATTATTCATAATTATTTAAGTCGACATTATGACCATACTTGTATATATGTTTAATACTCAAATAATAGCATGACGACGAAATGTTTACACATCGATAGAACGATAAAACATGCATGTTCACCAATTAAATACATAAGATCTGAAAATGTACCTACCATGTTTTATGCAAATAAATATTTATTATTATTATTATTATTATAAGGTACTACCGACATTGTCACTTGTTCATCTTTCACAAGCTTTTGTCGCATATGTTATTTGTACATCATAAATTGGGGTTATGCTCTATGTGGTAAAACCGACATTATTACTTGTAAATAGTGATACAACTGCGGTCGGTTATAGCAAATATTGCAAATATAAGCGGAACTTTTACTTTTCCCTTATCTTATATGCCACATTTTACAATATTGACTGTATACATGTAATATGCGCATACCAACTTGGGATGATTTTGATGATTATAGGTGTAGTGTTAAAACGGGTAATATTATTATTTAATCCTAGTCCTACTAATATTGTAAACGTAAACGTTTGTGAGGATGTATGTATAGATGTGTGGAAGGATGTTTGTTACTCTTTCACGGGTAAACGGCTGAATCGTAGGTATATAATATGTTCTGGATTAATACGTAAGAGACTTTTTATCTAGGTAATTTGCTCACGCGGGGAGAAGCCGCAGGTAGAAGGTAGCTAATAATAAACGATATGTATCACTATGGCCGTTATAACCACAAGGAATTTATAGTCAGTCAGTCATGTTACTAGCAAGCGTATAAAATGCTAACTAAGCTTACATGTTAGCATACTACCGACATCTAAAATGTGCTCTAAAAGATATTTACAGTCAAGCCGCTTAAATAAATCTCTAGTTAATTTAATTTTTTGTAAATTATTTGTAGGAGAGGAATCCCCACTTCCTGAAAAGTTTCAAGAGGAACTTACAAGTACTGCTAGGAGACGTTTTTAACGATGGTAATAGGAACCTATCAGAAGATATTCCTTATACCGTGGATCCGAAACCTCACCAAAACATTAACACCAGCCGTCCCAGAAATTTCAACTTTGACGTCAATTTATGAAATAGTTAATAGTTTCAAGTGTTATTTTGCGAAAGTCAAATTTACATGCAATTTGATCCAACCTGCCTTGTGTGCTTCCACCAATTAGTTCATGCGGCCTAGCGCCGGCCGGCACCCACCCACTACTGTTAGTAAGTGCACCATGCCGACGCTGCCATGGCTGCTCCGGTAGTCTCTGCCTCGGTTGCTGCGATCGTCCGCCATCTGGAACAGAATCCGCATGCACCCACCACCACCGTCGCTGGCACGACTGGCCTGCTCGTCGCTACGACACGGCGAAACAGCATCTCCACGAGGCATCATCAGGCTTTGTAGACGTTAATCATAAGAATAACATGCTCCAAGTGACAAATCCATCGCAGTGCCGTCCCTTATATTGAATTGAGGGTGGGGGTGGATAGTGTGAGCGAAACGATATTTAATAGTGGGGAATGGTTTACGTCAGTCTGTTTGTTCATGAGTAATTTTAGAATTTTTATGTTTATTAATTTCTAATTGTTCCCTAATATTTAATTTTAAACCTTTGTCTATGGTGTGTAAAATTTGATATGTATTAGTGGGGGATTAGTTATGTCCTTTGTCTATGAGATGCTCGGCGGTGAAGTGTGCGGAAGCACACAAGTCAGGTTGGATCAAATTGCATGTAAATTTATGAAATCCCAAACCTTACAAAAAACGATGAATTGATTAACTTTTTCACATCGATTGTTTCTCGTACATCTTTACTAGTGGCATTAAATGTCATACAATCTATTTCCGATTCTAGGACTGATGGCAAAGTCGTCACTCACAATAAAAGATCTAATGAAATTGTTGACCTTACACCCATGCCGTCACCGATTTCAATACAGGCCCAAAATTATGAAAGCCAGTTCTGTGCTTGTTGTGCAGATTGTATGATGATTATAGAAACATAGAATGTAATAAAGTTTAAACACAGTATGATTAAACTTTATTGTGAATGGTTTGATGCTAGCAAATATTCCTCAAAAGCAATAACAAAAAGACAGTACAGGGAAATCGCTAATCAGAACTTCAATCTGTCATTATACAAGCCAAAGAAGGATAGATGGATATATGCACGTATTTGAAAATAAACCTGCGTGTACTGATGAAGACAAACATGCATTTTCTAAACATCAAGTTCGTAAAAATAGAGCTCGAGAGTTAAAGAAAATCGAGAAATAAGAATCTAAAGTTAATATAGATGTCGTGCCACATTCGATTTTCTGAAAGTTTTAATGGCCCCCTATGTGGAAGTGAGCGTGCTTTATTACAATAGGAGGCTGACTACCTTGAATTTTACTGTTTATGATCTGGCTTCTAATATAGGTTCTTGCTACATGTGGCACGAAGGCACTGTTAAGCGAATTGGATCAATTGAGGTGTCTAGTTGTCTTTTGAATTTTATTCAACATCATATTGAATGAGGGATTAAAAAATGTCGGTTTTGGCCCGACAACTGTTTAGGCCCAAACCACAATCGAATTGTTTTTTCAATTTATTTGTTCGTGGCTAAAAAAAAATAGAGTGACCGTCTCTCATCGCTTTCTTGAAAAGGGCCACACACAGAATGAAGACGACAGCGTCCACGCTACAATTGGACGAACTTACCGCCCCATAGCAATTTAGGTGCCAGGAGAGCGCTATTGCTTGGCTCGGTGGGCCAAACCTGAAGGTGACCTATGTAAGAGTTACCTTCAGATTTGATACAGCAGATGAAGCAAGAGCACTTCTTCGATTTCAAAGCCTTGCTAGCTAATAAGAACTGAACGATAAGAGAGGTTAAAGTTAATGCTGAACAGTATGATCGAATAGAGTACGATTTAGATGATGAGCCAAGTACAATAATTGTGATACGGGCGGGAATGCGAAACAAACAACGTTTGGCAAACGAATTTGATTTGAATCAGGCTTATGATGGACCTTTACCTGTCACCAAAGATAAATATAAAGATTTGACAGACCTCTGCAGAGCTGGGAATCATACGCGAATGCTATCACGATTTTTATTTTAACTTTCCTCACACTAATGCTGCCAATTTTGTGAATGATGAAGATGATTCGGACTAACTATTACATTGAATTAGATACGAAGTATTATTAAAGATAACCAAGTGCCATTATTATTAGGCTGTGATTAAACTAATTATTGTATCTTTTTACGATATGATGCCTGAGATGTCTTTCAGAGAGGAAAATATTGTTCTATTTTATTTAGGTTATATGATTGAAATTGATCTCGATAATATTGTTATGTCATTATTTCAATAATTAAATTGCAGTGATGTCAGTTTCGTTTGTTATTTTTTATTTCAAAAAGTTTATTGTGTACGTTATTAGAATAGCGATTTTTGAAAATGCTTACGTCGCACTCTAATTATAATGTTGATAACGAAAGTATCACTTAAAAATACACAAATAAATAAAAATATTATTTATTTTTATTTTGACTTATAAGTATATTTTCTTTTGATGTGATAATGGATTATTGGTTAGATAAATATTTTTGAATGCCGTATTTCCGACATAATCAAGAACTAAATCTCCGATTAAAACTGTAGGATGTTCCATTTCCAACATAATCGAGAATTAAAACTCCGATTGATATTGTAGGATGTCCCAATTCCAACATAATTGAGAATTAAAATTCAGATTAACATTGTAGGATGTCCCACTTACAACACAGTGGCTTAGTGGTCTGACGGCTAATAACGTAGCATGTACCTTTTTTCACATTTCCTATTTATTATTACACTTTTTTATTTTATGATCTTTTCGAGTATTCAAAACTATTGCCCCATACCAAATTTTGTGTCGATACATGGTCTTATGCCAATTTTATTCCTATTTAAAACTTCATTCGGCCATACTGAAAAGTATCGATTTTTCACTTACGACATTGTTAATTGCTGCAGTCGAATTATGTGTGGATTAAACATGGAGTTGTTCTTGTTCGTGCTAGTGATACGTCACCTGTGTTTGCTTTTAGGTCCATGGCTGACTTGGCTAAGTTTACCAAAACTCATAACATAAACTAAATGCTCAGCAATATAATTATCTGAAAAATTCTAAAGATCGTATTCTAGACTTATTTATAACAAACATGGATAATTGTACGTGCGAAGTTCCTGCAAGTATGTTACTATCTCCTGACTCTTACCACCCGCCTTTTTATATGATTGTATCATTGTGTGCAGAGATAAAATTAATGCCAATAATTTCAGCTCCCCGATTTTCTTTTTTTGAGGCAAACTATGATGTAATAAATAAAAGTATTCGTGAAGTGGACTGGGAGAATTTGTTGCGGGGGTTAACGCAACAAATTCTCCCAGTCCACTTCACGAATACTTTTATTTATTACATCATAGTTTGCCTCAAATGCGGTCAATGTATTTTATGAACACATATACAAAATTATTAAGAGCACGGTTCCTGTACGATTTTCGAAGCCAAGAGGTTATCCTGTTTGGTTCTCTCGACCACTTATACATTTATTTAAAAATAAAAACAAGTCATTGGTCAGTTGGAAAAAATCTGGAAATATGAGCGATTATAAGACGTTTTCTGTTTACAGGATGCGTTTTAAAAAAATGTGTTCCGAGTGTTTTAATAGTTATATTAACTCAATAGAGGAAGGTCTCCGGAGGGATGTACGAGTTTTCTGGTCTTATGTAAATAGCCGCAGGGGTGGCAGCGGGGTCCCGGGCACTATGAATTATAAAGATCGTACTGCTAGTAAACCAGAAGAAATTTGTAATTTATTTTCGTCATATTTTGCATCAGTTTATGAAAATAGTAGCAACTCTCTATTAAGTACCAACCATAATGATAATACTAACTTTATATTATCAGATTTATCATTTAGTGTCGAGACGGTGACCAAAGCGCTGAAGTTGTTGGATATCACCAAAGGTGCGGGTCCTGACGGAATCCCACCATTTTTTATAAAACACACTGCCACTACTCTTAGTTTGCCACTTACAATTATTTTTAATCGTAGTTTGCGTGATGGTGTTATGCCAATTGTATGGAAAAGTGCTAATGTAGTTCCTGTTTACAAGAGTGGCTGCAAAGGTGACGCAGAAAACTACCGCTCCATTTCTATTATATCCATTATGGCGAAGGTGCTCGAGAGACTTGTCCATGAAGCTATTTATTCTACACTTCATAACGTTATTATACCAGAACAGCATGGCTTTGTGAAAGGTAGATCCACAGACACCAATCTTTTAGTATATACTAATTTTCTATTCAAAAGCATGGATGATCGTATGCAAGTGGACTCAGTCTACACTGATTTCCGTAAAGCCTTCGATAGGGTGGACCATGCAATGCTATTGAGCAAGATTTCCTTCAGTGGCATGCGTGGCAATCTCTTTCGTTGGTTACAGTCATACATTACTAACAGAACCCAAAAAGTTGTAGTTAATGGATTTACTTCTGCAGCCATAACTGTATTATCTGGAGTGCCTCAGGGTTCAATTTTGGGTCCCTTGTTATTTGTGCTATTTATCAACGACATAGGTAACTGTTTTAAAAATAGTCAATTTCTTCTATATGCAGACGATCTAAAACTTTTTCGAAAAATTACTTGTGTAGATGACTGCTTTAAGTTACAGCAAGATTTGGATCGCCTCTCCATGTACTGTCATAACAATAAATTGCAATTGAATATTTCAAAGTGTAAATCTATAACCTTTACGAAAAAAAAAACAATTTTATACAGCATATAGTTTATGTAGTTCACCTCTCGAGAAAGTATCTGTTATTTGAAAGATCTTGGAATTCTTCTAGATTCAAAATTGCATTTAAATTTACATATTGACCTTATCACGAATAAAGCATATCAACCTTATAGATTTGTTATGCGTACATGTCTACATTTTAAGAGACCACACACATATACTTATTTATATTTTTCATTAATTAGATCGCAGTTAGAATATGCTTCTGTTATATGTAATCCCCTGTATAATATTTATATAGATCAAATAGAATCTGTCCAACGTAAATTTCTTCGTAATGTTTATTATAAATGCTACCATTCACGATTGCCTTATGATGATCTTTTACATAAATTTAAATTTCTTTCTTTGAGAAATAGAAGGTTACTTCTTGATTCTATGTGTTTGTTAAAGTTGTGTCATAATGAATTTGATTGCGTAAATTTAACTAATCAAGTGTATTATCGTATCCCTAGTAGTTCTCAGCGTATACGTGATAAATATCCTCATCACTTATTTATGCTTCAGAACTGTAAAACTAATGCTGGTATACGTGCACCACTGCGCCGTATAATGCAATCAAATAATGATTGCTTCAATTCTATCGACATCTTTTCATTATCTAAGCCTGTATTTAAAAGACAGGTCATTGATATTCTCAACTCCTTGTAAAATGCTTATATGTAATATTTAATCATATTATATAGTGTCGCGTAGTTACTGTTTCTAGCTCCATCTGTTTGTAACACTATTTAAGTATATTTGTGGATAACGGTGTTGGCTGTACAATAATTTAACATAACCTTAGAAACATTGTTTACGTAATAATTTATTTTACTTGCTGTTTGTTGTCCTGAATAAAATAAAATAAAATAATATTGTCTATGTATTTTTCTCCAAAGCTTTAAGGTTGAAAATTGCTTAGCTGAATTAAAATGTACTCACAGTTGTTCCGGTTTCACTCACTTCACTACACACGATGACGTCACGCTAGTTCCTTAGTTTGCCGTCAGGGGGCGCTGTTGTGTCTAGATCAATTTCTTCAGTACACCAGTCCGCCGCCAGGGGGCGCTGCTGCTGCGCAGACTCTCAAGCGCGCGTAAATTCAAAATTGCAATCTGTCACGCCTCGCCCTTGACAACAACCTATTGCCCGTAGATGCGAAAGACAGGCTCGTGTCATGTAATACTCCAAGTGTCAGATCCGACAACGAAGAGACCAAATGTTCACCGCCGTTACTTCAAAAAACACAAACTCAATCGAGCGAAATAAAACCAATTTATTTACTTCTCAACTGGTAGTGTATTATGATACTCGCAATTACCACACAATTACATTAAGGCAGAAAAATATCTTTTTTTTTTTTGACCTGACTATGTAGTTAGCCCCGAGTGAGCTGTTACTACGTCGCCGGACTAAAGAGGCGGGCGTGAGGCGCCACAGCCTAGCAAACTAAGTATAACGACAGCCTAAGGCCCCCCGAGAGGGGTCGAACCTCGGCTCAGGACGTCGTTGGAGAATCTAATCGAACACGTGGGTTCGTGCCTGAAGGGCCTTACGGAGAGAGGCGCTCAGGTACCTGGACTACTCGGTACCTGGTGTATCGCGCAGAATTACTAACTCTACGCACCTGGATCCGCCGAGCGCGGTGTGTGTGCGGAGTGTTGGGGTTGGAGTCGGAGAGGGAGATGTAGGGGGCGTTCGCAACATTAATGCGATCATCGGGATCAAAGAGTGAATTACCTCTTTTAATAATATTAACTCTTTTAATAATTTCTTTGCATCCGTAGGTGACAACCATCAAACGTCGCAACCACAAGGACGTTCCGTTCTAAATCCTACAGAAAATACAATGTTTCTCTATCCAGTGGATTGTGATGAGATAATAAAAATTATTAAAAATCTTAAGAACAAAAGTTAGTTTTGGTATAGACGAAATTCCACCCATGCTGATCAAACAATGTGCCAATGAACTAGTCCTTCCTTTTAGTATTTTGGTAAATCAATCGTTCGAGGAAGGTACTTTCCCTGACCAGCTAAAAAAGGCAATCATTAAGCCCATCCACAAAAAACACCAAAAGACTGATCCGAGCAACTATCGACCAATAGCTCTACTGCCTGCAGCTTCGAAGGTATTTGAAAGGGCTATGTGTAACCGGGTATATAACTTCTGCGAAAAGTATAACATTTTTGATGACAGTCAAAATGGTTTTCGAAAAAAAAGATCCACAATCTTGGCAATTTTCAAATATATTCAAAGAATTCTTGACATATTAAATAAAAGAAAGTACGCAATAGGTATATTATTGGACATGACAAAGGTCTATGATAGAGTACAATATTACATTTTACTGAATAAACTATTTGGTATAGGGATTCGAGGAACAGCCCACATGTGGTGTGAATCATACTTATGTAATAGGGAACAATTCGTAGATATAAAATATTTCAATCACGGAAAACTACAGATAGAAAACATTAGGTCTAACAATAGCTATATATATATATATATAAACGCATCAATACCACAGGACAGCGTCATTGGATGCCTTTTATTTCTTGTTTATATCAATGACCTGCCTAAAATATTGGAAGAATATTGCGTCCTCTTCGCTGACGACATCTCAATTCTTAGTTCATGCGAAAACGAAAATAACCTAACAGATAAACTGGTTAAAATATTGCCATGTGCGTCAGAGTGGATGAACGAACACAACTTAGAAATCAACTCCTCTAAAACCAAATTGATGATTTTTCATCCGCACCAAAAGCGACCCTTAAATATAAATTTTAATTTTAATGGCACAGAGATAGAATTAGTTAATGAATTCACGCTTCTGGGAATAGAAATAGATAAAAACATAAACTGGAAATTACACATTAAAAAATTGAAAAATAAACTCTCTAAATTCACATACGCACTACGAGAAATTAAAAAAACTACAGACATGCAAACGTCACTTGCCTTATACTATGCTTATGTTTATTCCCTACTCACATATGGAACAATATTATGGGGAAATAGCACAGACTCGAATAGTATTTTTACGAGCCAAAAGAAATTAGTAAGGATACTGGCTAACATAAAAGCTCCTGAAAGTTGAAAACCCTACTTCAAAAAACTTAAAATTTTAACCCTGCCATCCATATGGCTCAGTCGTGACGAGCTCGATGGCTCAGTCGTGAATGACGCGACTTTGACACCAACGCTCGTGGGTTCGATTCCCACACAAGGCAAACATTTGTGTGCATGAACATGTCTGTTTGTCTTGGTCTGGGTATTTTCTATGTATAATAAGTATGTATTTACAAAAAAAAAATGTATTTACGTATGTTTATCAGTTGTCTAGTACCCATAACACAAGCTTCGCTTAGTTTGGGCTAGATGGCGCTGTGTAATTTGTCCGACAATATTTATTTATTTATTTATTATATACATTTTGGAATTATGTAAATTTGTTCGAAAATACCCTGAATTTTACACAAGACGAGAACAAATTACACAGGACCGCACTCTCAGACACAGAAATAAATTAATCATGACAAATTCTCGATTAGCTCTGCACTCTTCGGGCCCTCTTGCTATATCAATAAAAATATATAATAAAATCCCACAAATAATTAAAAACTTAAATAGTGACATGCAATTTATAAAACATTTAAAAATATTTTTAATAGACAAAGCCTATAACAATTTGAATGAATTTCTAAATGACATAATAAAATAAATTAATGATTTTAAATTATTTATCGACTGTTTTTTTTATATATCTTTTTTTTTTTTTGATTGGTTAATTTAAAATTATGTTCTGATTTTAATGGATTTGATTTCCTCCTCTCTTCTATTGCAGTGCCCATCAGGGTCCATAATGATCTGAATGTGTTTTTCTTATTTACACCACCTATGTATGTAACATTATGGAAGCAATAAAGACATTTGATTTGATTTGAATTTCGCGGTCTGCGCCGAAACCTCCGGGCATCGATCCGCGGGGTATAATTGACAGCGCGGGCTATCAATGGGTTGGGGTGTTGGGAGGCAGTTTGGAAGTAGTGCCTAGACGCTTCCTTCATGAAACTAATAATGGAAGGGAGTTCAAGGTCGAGATGGAGATCTGCGACCCTGAAGTAATGAGGGGCGCCGGTTGCATTGCGAGCAAACCGGTTTTTAAGAAAAATATCAAATTCATACGCTACTATATAAAATGCAAACATAACATGATATACAAAATAATCAAAACAGTACAGCGCCATCCGTTGTTACATAACTGAATTATATGTATGAGTTGAACAATAAGTACTGTAATGGTACCAGCAATTCTTATCGATAATACGATTGTGTAATATTATTCAAAATTGAAATGGCTTAAAATTCCTTAAGATTGGTGTATGGTCGAGTCAGATGCAACTTAGCAGGGCTCACACGTGCGACCCATTATATATTTTTTGAGAGTTGACGCCGAGCGCGCCAGGTCTATGCAAGCGAATCAAAGATCCTATCTATCTATCTATAACTTCACGCCAAATCCCTTGCGGGGTAGGCAGAGAGAACCGAGCGCCACGTGACTCGATCCTTACATATCTCACTCGCTTCTTTAACATTCATTGCTCTTCTCATGCACGCACGCCGGTTTCTAGGGCTCCTGACATCACCTTCTGATAGAACATGACCAATTTGGTCATGGTAGGTAAGTCTTGGCCTTCCCCGGCTCCTACATCCTTCCACTTTTGCATTGTATATCTGCTTCGTCATTCTTTCATCTTGCATTCTTTCTACATGCCCGAACCATCGGAGCATGCCTCTTCTTATTTTAACACCGACGCTCTCTTTCAGACCAACTCTATTTCTAACATCATCATTGCGAATACGGTCTACGAGCCTTACGCCACAAATTTTGCGCAGCGCTCGCATTTCAACCGCGTTTATTCTACTTTCATGCTCTTTCTGCCATACCCAACTCTCGCTTCCATAAGTTAGCGTTGGGACCAACACTGCATTGTGTATAGCGAGTTGTGCCTTCTGGCTCAGGATTTTACTGCCGAGAAGTTTTCCCAACGCTCCATTCACACTATTCCCAGCACTCACTCGTCTTTCCACATCTGCGGTGTACCTTCCATCCCTGCTGAAAGCGCATCCAAGATATACAAACTCATCCACTTGTTCCAACACTTCATCATCAATCGTAATCCTTACATTAGTTCTGGATTCTTCTCATTCTCATTCTTCTCATCAAAGATCCGTGGGGTATAAAAAGAAACTACGGAAGATATGCCGATGTCTTGGTGAAATTCGAAAATTGACAATGAATACAAGATCTAAACGATCTGTTGGAAATATTTATAACGAGTAATAGATGTTTGAGAATAAAATGGGATTACAAGTGGATCGATGTATCTCTGCCCTAAGGTACAGTCCTTGGGTGTGATAGACAGACTCAGTCTGTAGTTTATTCGGGTATTTAGAATAAGATCTAAATTTTAGTACTAATCACGGTTAATTAGCATGTGTGAATTATGCATTATTCGATAAATTAAGTTAGTTGTAAGACCTAGTCTGGAGTGGATAATGTGTACGGAACCTTGCTTCTAAACACAGATCGGCGTGACGTTTTTACGGGGGTAAAACGCGATGGTGTACGGCGCGAGGGTGTGGCTGAATGCGGTGTCCTTATATAGAATGGGAATAAGGAGTCAAGACACATTAGCCGATACTGACTTGTGAGACGAGGTGTATCTCGTGAATTCTTAAATTTTGCATTATTGTAACTTAAGTAATCAGCATTCGTTCGGGGCTATTTGGCGATAAGGTTTGTTAACCAATTCTTATAGTTTTTCTTTAAATTCGCGATAGTTTGTTTAAAGTGGCCTGTTATTTGGGCAGTGATTAATGCAATCAAAAATTGTGGAAACCCTGCGGTGTTAACTAAAGCGATATTTGATTGTCTAGATTCAAATACACGATTTGGGACCGTTTAAGGTAAGGCGGACCAAGTCTTCTCACATGACACTAGGGACCGCTTCTTTCAATGTACAATAAACTCACTGGAGGAAGTGTAATTCACATTTATCGGATGTCGGGGCGACTATGAATCCCTAGATTGATAGCATCTTCAATTTATTGCTAAAAATCTAGACTTACGTGAGTCTGCGTAAGTCACATTCGAAGTTAACGAGCCGTAGAATTAGGAGATCAGATACACACACGCTCGTTGGCTGTCTACACAAAGTTATATACACATATATATATTTTATAACACAAATATTTATGCACAATGTCCACAGGCACACTCGCATTAGGGCGTTAGGTCATACCCGGGTCTTTGTTTCGCCAAATTCGCGGTCGGTATTCATCTAGATAGCCGCGGATTAACGAAGTCTGTTAGATAATCAGGGTTAAGATTAGAGAATTAAAAGTTGTAAGGTTCCGTATAGAATCCATTAACGACTAATTATAAATAAGTGCTTGTTTTGCATGAGTTTGGATGTATAAAATAAGGTGGATGTTTTTTTTTTTTTTATTATTATTATTATTTGGGAGTCTAACAGCTCAATGATCAATATGTATGATTAAATATGTAACCTTATTACTAATTACAAGACTCCACCATTGTGTAGTTAAACAGTTAGTAACTCGAGCAGCGTTTGAGCTAATAATAAATTTATAAGAAAAAAACAATAACTAAGCGCAATGTTGGATGAAACATTTAACAGGAAAAGAAGTCCTTTGCCACATAAGTTCTAACAGAAGCAGTGCTGGTGCAGAAGAGGTCGATATTCATATCGTGATTATTAGTTGTAGTAGATGCCCTGTGTACAAATGCGTTACGTCTGTAGTTACTATGCGCGGTGGGTACATCCACTCGGATACGCTGTCGCAATCGGGGGTCGCTACAGCGTATACTAACCATTGATAGCAGTTCCGGGCAGTCTACTGAGCTATTTGCAATTTTTAGTAGGTAGCATATATCGCTAACCTGGCGTCGCGTACTAAGCGGTAGAAAGTGGTAACGTTTGCATCTATGTTCATAACTTTCAGATAATAGGCGAGTTTTAAAATCAAGGTATCTTAAAAATTTACGTTGTAGCATTTCAATACGTGTTTTATAAATTTCGTATTGCGGGTTCCAGATTTGAGACGCATACTCAAGGTTGCTACGCACGAAAGCGCAATAAAGTGTTTTAATCGATTTTATATTATTAAATACAGCTGAAGTCCTCATGATAAATCCAAGTGCTTTTGATGATTTATTTAAAATATGATCGATGTGTTTGTCAAACAATAATTTACTGTCGTGTATAACACCTAGGTCTTTAATCTCTTGAACTTTGATAAGATTTGTGTTTTTTAGCATATAACCTTTATTTAAGGGTGAGGGTTTGCGTGAGTATGACATGTAAAAGCACTTGTAGGTGTTGAGATCTAATCTATTTGTATGACAGTATACTTCGAACCTTAATAGATCAGCCTGTAAATCATCAATGTCGGAATTACTACGTACCATTTTCAAAATTTTCATATCGTCTGCAAACATGAGTATTTTAGAATTTAGAAAACATTTGTTGACATCATTTATAAATATAGTGAATAGTAATGGTGCTAGCAAAGAGCCTTGAGGAACTCCCGAGGGGATTTGAGACCAATCCGACATGTATCCGTTCGAGACTACAGCTTGTGTACGATTATCAACGTAAGAGCAGAACCATCTGTGTAGGTCTCCATGGATGCCAGCCATGGCCAATTTATGCAGTAATATACAATGATCGATTCTGTCGAAACATTTACTATAATCGGTATAGATGACATCCACTTGACCCACAGTATCCATATCTTTTGTGATAAAATCGTTAGCCAAGATTAAATTGGAAACAGTTGAACGTTTACATATAAAACCGTGTTGTTCATCTATGAATGAGGACTTCAATGCAGCATACACTTGATTATGAATTTCTCTTTCGAGTACCTTTGCAAACAAACATAACTTGGATATAGGTCGGTAGTTTTCTATATTGGATTTATCTCCTTTTTTATGAGTAGGTGTAACTAGGGCAGATTTCCACTTTGCGGGCATTTGAATACATAACGCCTTATGAAGAGGATCTTCAGGCACCAGAGGATGGGCGCATGCCGTCACTATTATAGGAGCGTTTGACAAGCTTAAGTCTAGTATTCGACCCATGCTATTTTGTTCTGCATTATATTGGTTAAGACTGCATGAATTAAGTGTGTAAAAAAATTCTACAAGGTGGTCACCCTCTATATTAGTAGGTGTAAGTTCTGGTATGTTGACATTATGTGACCATGATACATGACGGCCGAAATTAAAATCACCTATAATTTTTATAAATAAATTTATCGAGTGGGTTAGTTGTAACGATTTCAGCTAACTTATTTTGAAAATTAAATAGTTGTGTCTTATAAGAATTACCTAACTTTTCTTCCAGAAGATATAGTACACAAATATGAGTATTATATGACACACCGGGTTGCCGCTGCCGCATAGAAACAGTAACCCATAGGTCTGCCTCTGCGGAGCTGCGCCATTCCTTCCTTTCAATAATCGTCAAGTCGCGTCGCGCAGCTATCATTACTCCACCTCCCCTAGTCTGACGAGTGCGAGAATAATTCCGGTCTCGTCTCCAGAGTAGATAACGATTATCCAAAAGTTCAGAGTCGTTTATACCGTCCAATAGCCATGTCTCAGTGATTGCAACAACGTCATAGGAATTTAAGTAAATATTTCGCAAAAAATTAATTGTTTTCGTGCGTAGGCCCCGGGCGTTCTGGTAATATATATTAAGTGACATTGTGGTATGTATGAACTACAACAAAGTATGTAACAACTAGTAAAATAATATTAGATATTCGCCAAAACATTATGATTTTATTTAGTATATGTGTTTTAAACCCGCATATATTATAAATGCACAAATATTGTATAAATAATAGTAACATTAAATAATATAAAACACTAATTAGATGCCAATTAATATTAAATGTTGCGAAAATAAGGTAGAATGCGATAACTTTGAATGAGTCGTTAAACAAAAGATTAACAAGTAGCAGGGTCTATGTCAACAAGACGCGTACCAAATGCGACCAACGATCACTCACATTGGGAATCATTTTTATATAATGAGTTGTTTTACCTGCTCCGCCCCGGCAACATACTTCATCGATAACAGATTCTTTGGTGCAAATGCCTCTCAAACCATCAACATGTAAACTGGATAGAGCGAAACACATTAATAACATTTGAAAACTAAAGTTATAGACACACACATAAACATAAACAGAGCAAATTGCTATAACAGTTAAAGTCACAACTGTCACAAGGCACTTGCTTCCAGGTTGCATAGATCCTTCTCTGCTGAAACCATGATTATGGGTGAGTTGTCGCATCTTCTCATAAATGTTTTGCAATGTTTCACCCACAAATACTGAAAAGAAAGCTCCTTCAGTTTTTTGGCTTTCGATAGAAGTAATTTGTTGTGGATGGTGAGATGATCGTTGACATATATATTACCCCCCGTCCCGAGATTCAGGGAGGCGGCCGATAGTGGGCAGTCTTTCATACTGGGTCTAGCGGCGGCGATAAAGTCATCCTTAACGTACCGACTGTTGAAACCAACAATTATCGGCTTATGCTCACTATCCCGCGAAATTAATTGAGGTCTTTTCTATAGGGTAGTTCACCTTAGACCCTATACTGGCGACAATAGCAAACAAGTTTTCATTTTTGCTTTGTTTCACTCCTTTGATCTCAATATTGTTCATTCGTGCCCATTGCTCCTTATTACGGCCTTCCTCCTCCAGTGTATCCAGTCGACCTTGCACTGACATGAGCTGGTCCTTCTTAGCGTTCTCAACCTGCGACAGACGGTCCTCAACCCTCCTTATCCGTGCCTCGGCGGTGCCGACGGCCTCACGCCTGACATTTGCGCTCGGGCCATCAACAGTGACCCTGAGTTCTTCCTGGCCCTTCTTAATAAATGTCGAGCCCTCCGCTACTTTCCTCGGCTGTGGAAGGGGGCCCTCGTAATTGTCCTTCGAAAACCAGGCAAGGACTCGTATACCTTGCCCAAATCGTACAGGCCGATTGGGCTTTTGCCTGTCTTGGGCAAGGTATACGAGAAAATGCTGATCGCTCGCCTCAAGCACCACATTCTACCGAGGATTAGTACTCGCCAGTACGGGTTTATGCCACAAAGGGGCACCGAAGACTCCCTCTATAACCTGGTGCAGCACATCCGCGCCAAGCTTGACGAGAGGAGAATGCTCACTCTCGTATCGCTGGATATAGAGGGAGCCTTCGACAACGCCTGGTGGCCGGCAATCAAACTACGACTGGCTGAGGAAAATTGTCCTCTGGGCTTGAGGAGAGTGATCGACAGCTATCTCAGCGATAGGACGGTCAGAGTTAGGTACGCCGGGGGGGAAACCTTGCGGTCCACCACCAAAGGGTGCGTCCAAGGGTCCATAGGAGGACCGATTTTGTGGAACCTCCTATTGGATCCTCTTCTGCAGCAACTCGACCTTGCGGGGGTGCGCTGTCAGGCCTTCGCCGATGACGTCGTGCTGATGTTCGACGGCAACACTGCGCTGGATATAGAGAGACAGGCCAATGCCGCTCTCGAGCATGTGAGGGCGTGGGGTGTCAAAAACCGTTTGAAGTTTGCGCCGCAAAAGACCACCGCTATGCTGATCACGCGCAAACTTCGGTATGATACCCCGCGCCTTACCATGGGCGGGATAGACATTGGCATGTCTCGGCAGATCAAGCTGCTGGGGTTGACGATTGACGCGGGTCTGACGTTCAATGCGCACGTGGCTACTGTCTGTAAAAGGGCAATAGCCATATACGGGCGCCTTGCGCGTACGGCCCGCGTCAGTTGGGGACTCAACCCTGAAGTAGCGAAGATCATATATTCAGCCGTAGTGGAACCTACGATATTGTACGCTGCCGCCGCATGGGCTCCAGCGGTCAATAAGCTGGGCATCCAGAAACAGCTCAACAGCGTACAGCGGGGCTTCGCGCAGAAGATCTGCAGAGCCTACCGCACGGTCTCCCTGAACTCCGCACTGCTGCTGGCCGGGGTGCTGCCTCTTGACCTCAGAGTGCGCGAGGTCGCCTCTTTGTACGAGGCCAAGAGGGGGCTACCCCATCCGTTGCTCGGGGACAGGGAGATCGAGCGGATGGCCTCCAAGATCGAGGCCCTGCATCCCGCGGAGCTAGATAGCTTGGAGTTCGGCAGCCTGGTGGACGAGGAACAATGCAGGGCACACTCCAACTTTGCCCTGCGAATGTTTACGGACGGCAGCAAGATTGAGGGCCGGGTTGGCGCCGCTGTATCCATATGGAACGGCGGCGCGGAAACCAAGGCCGTCAAGCTTGCTTTGTCGTCCTACTGTACCGTCTACCAGGCGGAACTCCTGGCTATCTGCACGGCGGCCGAGTACGCTTTGAGCTGCGATGGACCCAGTATCGGCATCTTCAGCGACTCCATGGCGGCGCTCCAGGCGGTGGCGAACGTCGAGTCCCCCCATCCCCTGGCGGTGCAGACACGGGACGCTCTTAAACTGTGCAAAAGCCAGGGTAAGAGCGTCTCGTTGTTCTGGATCAAGGCACACGCCGGGTTGGAGGGGAACGAACGTGCCGATGAACTCGCCAGGAGCGCCGCACTGGGGTTGCGGAGGCGGCCAGATTACGACCGCTGCCCTGTCTCATTCGTCAAAGGTATGATCCGTAAGGGGACCATTGACGAATGGGACAGGAGATACAAATCGGGAACGACAGCTTCGACGACGAAACTGTTCTTCCCGAGTGCGGCGGAGGCGTACGGTATCGTGGGCAAAATGGTGCCGTCGAGCATCACCACGCAGGTCCTCTCGGGGCATGGAGGTTCTCCGTGTACTTGCACAGATTCAAGTGCGCGGATGACCCATCCTGCTTCTGCGAGCCCGGCGTGGATCAGACAGTGCAGCACATATTGTTTCGGTGTCCCGCATTCTCCAAACAGAGGTACGATTTGGAGCAGGAGTTGGGAAAGCGGGTCACCGAAACTACAGTCTCCGAAATAGTGATAGGGAAAACTCGAGCAAAATTTTTAAAATACTGCGTCAGTCTAGCCAAGGCTACTATAGATCGTAACAAGCAGAGCAGCTCCGCCTAGGACTAATGCTGTATACCTCGGCTATATTTTGTATAGCCGATGGGATCGCGGTGGCTAGGTGGAGCTGTGAAGCTCGCTGTCGCCCGTGTCTGGACTGACGCAGTATAGGGAGGGAAACTGGAAATATGTAGTTATGATAGCTTCACCGGCGTTCTAAAATGGGCCAAAAAGTATTTTCGAAAATAAAACTGTAAGATGATGAATGGAAGATGAATTGCGGAATGAAAGAGAGAGTGATGTATGAATGTGTTTCTTTATATGTGTAAAAATTTTGTTTTTTAATAATAAATGATAATGTCATAAAAAGAGCCTTGCCCATGGCAGGGGTGCAAGAAAAAAAAAACCCTCCTTATCCTGGCGTCGAACTCATTTATTGAGTCATTTGTTGCTTTTACGCTTGCCCTTAAATCTGAAAAGTCCTCACGCAATGCTCTAACATCCTGGATTAGTGTCTCCAGTGGGGTGAGCCTAACCGCCAAGGATCTGATTTCGGCCAGTAGAACAGATGTTGAGGGTTGATCTGTTGGAAATTCCTTGGGAGAAGTAGGCGTAGTAGGAGAGACAACAACATGAGGAATTTGCTGAATTTGTTGACCCGTTGTTTTACACTTTTGGCAGCGCCACGTTTGTCTCCGCTCGCCCAGCTTACGGTATCCACCCTCCGTTATCCCAGCACAATGATAGTGAAGATCCCTATCATAGGCATTGCAGTGCGCACCATCGATCAACTTATCCGAACACGATGGGCAAGTTTTTGGATCCATTTTAAGTGTGATATTTATTGAGAGGTTGGGAACCACTGATAAGTGCACTTATGATGCGCGTGCTCTTCTGATCACAGTGTTAAAGCGAGGCAAAAATAACAGCTATCTCTTACCGCGGCAGGGGTGAAGGGGTGTCCCTGCGCTTGCGTCGCTGCGTGTCCAAGCGTTGAACACAAAATAATATTTGTATTATTGATTATTAAAATCTGTCAGCGTTATACATGAAGGAGACTGCAACGGTGCTTCATCGAAGTTGCTCATGGTGATGACGTGGGTATGTGGGCGAGGATGCTATTTTTGAAAGAGATAGGCCGGTAACAGAATATAACTGAATCTCCTTTAATTAAACTTAATCACAAAAATAAAGGCACTTATTGATTATACATCTTAATATAGTTCGATAGCAATCTTAATATCAATTAAATGTGATCAGATATTGTAGATCGTAAGCGATTCGTCACGCACGCAGTGCCTGGGCGACGGCTCGTTCAAAAGTGACAAACCAACATGGCCGTCCCGCTACCATCGATATGACGCTTCGCTAGAGTGATGCGGTGTCTCGCTTACTCTCGATCCAACTGACAGCTTTCAATAGACGCGCCGTCACGGCCAGACTGACGTACGACCGTCCTCGGTCGTGCATGTAAATCGATTCCTGTAACAAACACTATCAACCACTGATTCATCCGCTCGTCTATCCTGAAAACTTGTAATCATAAATTTACAATATTTCATCATCATCAGGAAGCCATTAGATCTCTATTATTAGATCTTTGCCACGTAATGCCATCTGGCTACGGCGGGTGAATCCTTACAACTAAGCCGCACGGGTATAGCCCGGATGTCACCGCCATGTTAGCCAGGCTCTACTACATTCATCTGGTCTGCAACACCAGGATAGACCACAAAACTTGGAACATTATACATCTGGTGCACAATACCAGGATAGACCACAAAACTTGGAACATTATACATCTGGTGCACAATACCAGGATAGACCACAAAACTTGGAACATTATACATCTGGTGCTCAGTACCAGGATAGACTTCCAAAGTAAAATCACAATTCATCTGACCTTGACCATTGAATCCCTTCAACCAACTCCTCAAGAGTATGGCCCGGATGTCAGCGTCAAGTGACCAGGATAGACTGATATATCTAGTTAATAGTAAAAACATAGGCGACATACCTTGTAATTATGAATTATCTTGCTCAGTGTGAATTTCGAGTTCATTTTCAATTTCCCAAGTTTCAGGATCCGAATGTACACTCAAAGTATCGGATCCCGCAGTCATGGTAAGCGACCCAGTGGAAACAGTGTCCAAGCGTACGGTCAAGTCATCGCAAATACTATCTCTTTTATCAGGATGAGCATTCGTAAGGACATCTTCCGGATCACGCGACGCCGTCTCGGCCTCCTCATCATTCAACAAACTATCGGCTATTTCCAATAAACCGTTGTGTCCATGGGGTACTGAGCGTAAGTTCTCGTGCGCAAACTTGTAAATATGATGAGAACCACTAAGGCTCTTAAGTTCGTAACGATCATTATCCAATACCGCGGTTATTACAAATGGACCCTTAAATTTTTTGTCTAATTTGGTTTGGTTTCGTTCGCATTTTTTTTATAAAAACAAAATCCCCTATCGCGAATGGCTTTATTATAGCGCGACCTCGATTAAACCTTTTTACTTCTGATGCAGCTGCCTTTCGAATATTTATCGAAGCATTTTCTCTTATCAAGTCGACGTTTAGGCGATTTTGTATATCAGAGCCTTCTGGCTTAAGTCTAGATATTCCTAGAGATTGTGATCGAATTCCAAACATTAGCTCCGTAGGTGAATACTTTGTTACAGTGAACTTAGTGCTGTTAAGAGCAAGTTGTATATTGCCTAGTTCATCCCGCCATGTCTTATTAGGGTCATTCTCGACTATGGTAAGCAAACTTTTAAGTATTCGCATGACGCGTTCCACTTGGCCATTTGCTCTGCTGGACCCGGTTGCAATAAAGTGAAGATCTATTTTATGTTCTGCGCAAAAATTCTTGAAGTCGGTGCTACTATAACAACGTCCTTGGTCAGCAATTATAAAGGCGTCAATTATTACAGAACAGTACTCTTTTTGATCGCTTTTACCGCTCAATTTTCCTGAAAAGTCAATATGTATGGTATGCCAGGGCACCGAAACTTTTGGAATAGGGTGAAGCCGAACTGGCTGCGCACCCGATATACCTTTTGAGGCTTTGCAGACAATACAGGAGTCTATAAATTTACGTACACATTTAGACATTTCAGGAAACCAATACTGCTCATAAAGTTTATCCAAAGTTTTATCTTTACCCAGGTGCTGAATTTCAGTGTGTATATGGTTGATTAGAGTCCAGATAAGAGAACGTGGCACAACTGGCAGCCACGCGGTTGTCTTGTTTCGTGAAATTTTCCTGAATAACACTCCGTCTCTAACGTCGTATGTATCAGCAACTGTATTTGGTAAGCCGTCGCTGTTGTATTTCGAAATTAGGTTTTGTATTTCACTATCACGCTTTTGTTCGACTTTGAGCCAGCCTTGATGGAGTTCCACATATTGAACCCGCTTAATTTCGATATTTTTTGTTGGTTTGGAAGTGCTAGCAACAAGGTTTAAATCAGGCTGAGGGTTTCGGGACAAAAAATCCGCATGTTCCATCCCTTTTCCTTCCCGGTAGACGATATCAAAATCGTAAGCTTGCAAATAAGCCCACCAACGATGTACGCGTGGTGTAAGGTCCCTTTTGGACTTTGAGGCCTTGAGAGAATTGCAGTCCGTGAATACCGTGAACCGTCGGCCATAGAGATAGTGCCGAAAATGCTCTACCGCTCGTACGACTGCCAGTGTTTCTAGCTCGTACGAATGGTAGCGAGACTCAACATCGGACGTGCGTCTACTGAAATATTCTACGACATGGGGTAACCCTTCTCTCTTCTGTATAAGAATTGCGCCGTACCCTTCACAACTTGCGTCAGTGTGAAGCTCGACAGGCAAATCGGGGTCAAAAATCGTTAAAACCGGCTCGGATGTTAAAATACGTATAATTTCATTACGTATGTGTTCGTGGTTTTCAAACCATTTAATGGGTCCCTTTAATTTTGTTAATGGGTACAATGGTCCGACAATACGAGTAAAACCTGGTATAAATTTTCGAAAATACGAAGCCAGTCCAAGGAACTGACGGACATGCGTAGCGGTTTTGGGCTGTGGAGAATCCATTAAAACCTGAATTTTTCTCGAATTAGGTCTAACTTTACCAGATTGGAGAGTGTATCCTAAATAGTCTATTATTTGCTTCATAAATTTACATTTTCTAATGTTGAATGAGAATCCTGCCCCCGATAAAGCTCCTAAAACCTCGTCTAGACGACTCAAACCCTCGGTTATTTCAGAAGAATAAGCCAGTACATCATCCATATATATCAATGGCTCATCAGTAAGGTGATGTAAGGCCTTAGCAATACTCCTCTGGTAAACCGAAGGAGCATTTCGAAGTCCAAACGGCATAGCCAAATATTCGTACTGCCCTTCAGGCGTTACAAAGGCAGTCTTTTCAATAGAATCAGGGTGAACAGGTATTTGGTGAAACCCGGATGCCATATCTAGAGAAGAAAAGTATTTAGCTCCGGTAAGTTGATCAATTTGTTCCTCTATACGGGGCAGAGGATAATGTTCGGGTCGTGTGTTAGCATTAAGCTCTCTGTAATCAACACACATTCTATCTGAATTGTCCTTCTTTTTAACTAAGAGTATTGGGCTGGCAAAAGGAGACGTACTTTCCCGGATAACTTTTGCGTCCAGCAGTTGTTGCACTTTTTCCCTAAGTATTTGCTTTTCTACAGGTGCCAGTCTGTAAGGACACCTCTGGACCGTCTTGTGCGGATCTACCAACTCGATTTTTAGTTCCCCAGTCCTAACGCGGCGACTAGGTATACCTTCAATGAAATAATCTGCATATTTATTCAATATTGATATCAATGAAATTTTATCTTCTCCGCATAAATCTGTATCAATTTGGCTAAAATCTGGTATATTTGTACTAAATTCGCAATATTGAGATTGTTCTCTAGGGTAAAAAGCAAGACTGTCATTGTCAATTTTTACAATAACACCTCTATCTAATATATCTCTGCCGATTATCACAGGATCTGAATCTCGCGATTTTGTTTATATAACGCTCTCATTTCTATTTTTATTTTGGAAAAAAAAGGACATATTTATATCTGTAAATGTAACATCATGGTGTCCGGTAGGGATTAATTCTCGTTCGATCCCGTGAATCGAACACGGATTAATTTTGGTTGGGCGTTAAGTGGCGGATCCGTCGGGCCTGTAGCCAGTCTGAAAGCATATTTATTGATATCAGGCGGTTATTCACTCGACTGATATGGTTTGGGTACCGGGCACCTTACAAATAAATGATGAAGTTTCTTAAAGTACTATAAGGTTGGAAAACCTTGAACACGAGAGCATAAATTGCGTGATAACGTCCCGTGTGAATAATCAAAAGAAACGCTATAAGCGTCAATAGACTTTGATTTCCGATAAGCCTGTAATCCCGTCAATATACCGAGACAGTAATTAACATGTTCTAAAATGTTAAGGCAGTTCGTCGAGTGAATTCACCCTCAGTGAATCCACTCCGATCCAGTCCAATCAATTGGTAAAACCCGAGCAGGGTTTAAGAGCTCTTACACAATCAATAAAGCGCACACATAACTTATAATATATAAATATATACCAACGGACTTGGAATAGAAGGCTTGGAGCAAGTGGCTATTAGTTGCAACAACAAATATTAAATAAAAGTCGTACGCATCCAAATACATATATATAAATACATTGTTTCTTGGCGAGTTTCTTTGCTTTACATTATGTCATTCACAACTTTAGGATGATATAACAGTGTCAATACGCATAATGCACCTTGGTAGGTATAGCCTAACTACTGCTTTATGCCCTACTTATGTGTTTCGTGATAAACCTACCTATGTTACCTAAATACCGACTTATGTGTTCTATATTCAACTAAAACCTATCTCCCAATCTTGTGTACAGATGAATTGCAGTTATATATCGATTTATTGATATATATCTATTGATATAAGATATTTCGATGCCTTGGTGCCTAGGGTCATATACACGAGTTAGTAAGGGAAGTTCGCCCATAAACTCGGGATTAAGCGAGTTTTAATTGCATGTGTGTGGTACGTATTATGGTATTTATATCGTGGCTAATATCCCTGGCCAGGTTTATTTTCCCATCACACAGCTAAGGCCTTTTGAAGCTGGTTTCTTCGCAAAGAAACAATGTATTTATATATATGTATTTGGATGCGTACGACTTTTATTTAATATTTGTTGTTGCAACTAATAGCCACTTGCTCCAAGCCTTCTATTCCAAGTCCGTTGGTATATATTTATATATTATAAGTTATGTGTGCGCTTTATTGATTGTGTAAGAGCTCTTAAACCCTGCTCGGGTTTTACCAATTGATTAGACTGGATCGGAGTGGATTCACTGAGGGTGAATTCACTCGACGAACTGCCTTAACATTTTAGAACATGTTAATTACTCTCTCGGTATATTGACGGGATTACAGGCTTATCGGAAATCAAAGTCTATTGACGCTTATAGCGTTTCTTTTGATTATTCACGCGGGACGT
This sequence comes from Pyralis farinalis, assembly GCA_947507595.1. Lineage (NCBI taxonomy): Eukaryota > Metazoa > Arthropoda > Insecta > Lepidoptera > Pyralidae > Pyralis > Pyralis farinalis. The sequence goes on from OX382283.1 coordinate 1,931,435, forward strand.
TATCACGCAATTTATGCTCTCGTGTTCAAGGTTTTCTAACCTTATAGTATAGTATAGTATTTGTAAGGTGCCCGGTACCCAAACCATATCAGTCGAGTGAATAACCGCCTGATATCAATAAATATGCTTTCAGACTGGCTACAGGCCCGACGGATCCGCCACTTAACGCCCAACCAAAATTAATCCGTGTTCGATTCACGGGATCGAACGAGAATTAATCCCTACCGGACACCATGATGTTACATTTACAGATATAAATATGTCCTTTTTTTCCAAAATAAAAATAGAAATGAGAGCGTTATATAAACAAAATCGCGAGATTCTTATACTAAAACATCAGAGACATCAGAGAGTGGTAATCGTGTTGATTAGTACGGACGTGTCGCGCTCTAAGCAACAGAAACACTCGGAACCATAAACCATGTTGATCCGTCGGTCGGTCTATTTTGACACCAAAATTGTATAACGCTGACAGATTTTAATAATCAATAATACAAATATTATTTTGTGTTCAACGCTTGGACACGCAGCGACGCAAGCGCAGGGACACCCCTTCACCCCCGCCACGGTAAGAGATAGCTGTTATTTTTGCCTCGCTTTAACACCGTGATCAAAAGAGCACGCGCATCATAAGTGCACTTATCAGTGGTTCCCAACCTCTCAATAAATATCACACTTAAAATGGATCCAAAAACTTGCCCATCGTGTTCGGATAAGTTGATCGATGGTGCGCACTGCAATGCCTATGATAGGGATCTTCACTATCATTGTGCTGGGATAACGGAGGGTGGATACCGTAAGCTGGGCGAGCGGAGACAAACGTGGCGCTGCCAAAAGTATAAAACAACGGGTCAACAAATTCAGCAAATTCCTCATGTTGTTGTCTCTCCTACTACGCCTACTTCTCCCAAGGAATTTCCAACAGATCAACCCTCAACATCTGTTCTACTGGCCGAAATCAGATCCTTGGCGGTTAGGCTCACCCCACTGGAGACACTAATCCAGGATGTTAGAGCATTGCGTGAGGACTTTTCAGATTTAAGGGCAAGCGTAAAAGCAACAAATGGCTCAATAAATGAGTTCGACGCCAGGATAAGGAGGGTTTTTTTTTTCTTGCACCCCTGCCATGGGCAAGGCTCTTTTTATAACATTATCATTTATTATTAAAAAACAAAATTTTTACACATATAAAGAAACACATTCATACATCACTCTCTCTTTCATTCCGCAATTCATCTTCCATTCATCATCTTACAGTTTTATTTTCGAAAATACTTTTTGGCCCATTTTAGAACGCCGGTGAAGCTATCATAACTACATATTTCCAGTTTCCCTCCCTATACTGCGTCAGTCCAGACACGGGCGACAGCGAGCTTCACAGCTCCACCTAGCCACCGCGATCCCATCGGCTATACAAAATATAGCCGAGGTATACAGCATTAGTCCTAGGCGGAGCTGCTCTGCTTGTTACGATCTATAGTAGCCTTGGCTAGACTGACGCAGTATTTTAAAAATTTTGCTCGAGTTTTCCCTATCACTATTTCGGAGACTGTAGTTTCGGTGACCCGCATTCCCAACTCCTGCTCCAAATCGTACCTCTGTTTGGAGAATGCGGGACACCGAAACAATATGTGCTGCACTGTCTGATCCACGCCGGGCTCGCAGAAGCAGGATGGGTCATCCGCGCACTTGAATCTGTGCAAGTACACGGAGAACCTCCATGCCCCGAGAGGACCTGCGTGGTGATGCTCGACGGCACCATTTTGCCCACGATACCGTACGCCTCCGCCGCACTCGGGAAGAACAGTTTCGTCGTCGAAGCTGTCGTTCCCGATTTGTATCTCCTGTCCCATTCGTCAATGGTCCCCTTACGGATCATACCTTTGACGAATGAGACAGGGCAGCGGTCGTAATCTGGCCGCCTCCGCAACCCCAGTGCGGCGCTCCTGGCGAGTTCATCGGCACGTTCGTTCCCCTCCCACCCGGCGTGTGCCTTGATCCAGAACAACGAGACGCTCTTACCCTGGATTTTGCACAGTTTAAGAGCGTCCCGTGTCTGCACCGCCAGGGGATGGGGGGACTCGACGTTCGCCACCGCCTGGAGCGCCGCCATGGAGTCGCTGAAGATGCCGATACTGGGTCCATCGCAGCTCAAAGCGTACTCGGCCGCCGTGCAGATAGCCAGGAGTTCCGCCTGGTAGACGGTACAGTAGGACGACAAATATCTATCCCGCCCATGGTAAGGCGCGGGGTATCATACCGAAGTTTGCGCGTGATCAGCATAGCGGTGGTCTTTTGCGGCGCAAACTTCAAACGGTTTTTGACACCCCACGCCCTCACATGCTCGAGAGCGGCATTGGCCTGTCTCTCTATATCCAGCGCAGTGTTGCCGTCGAACATCAGCACGACGTCATCGGCGAAGGCCTGACAGCGCACCCCCGCAAGGTCGAGTTGCTGCAGAAGAGGATCCAATAGGAGGTTCCACAAAATCGGTCCTCCTATGGACCCTTGGACGCACCCTTTGGTGGTGGACCGCAAGGTTTCCCCCCCGGCGTACCTAACTCTGACCGTCCTATCGCTGAGATAGCTGTCGATCACTCTCCTCAAGCCCAGAGGACAATTTTCCTCAGCCAGTCGTAGTTTGATTGCCGGCCACCAGGCGTTGTCGAAGGCTCCCTCTATATCCAGCGATACGAGAGTGAGCATTCTCCTCTCGTCAAGCTTGGCGCGGATGTGCTGTACCAGGTTATAGAGGGAGTCTTCGGTGCCCCTTTGTGGCATAAACCCGTACTGGCGAGTACTAATCCTCGGTAGAATGTGGTGCTTGAGGCGAGCGATCAGCATTTTCTCGTATACCTTGCCCAAGACAGGCAAAAGTCCAATCGGCCTGTACGATTTGGGCAAGGTATACGAGTCCTTGCCTGGTTTTCGAAGGACAATTACGAGGGCCCCCTTCCACAGCCGAGGAAAGTAGCGGAGGGCTCGACATTTATTAAGAAGGGCCAGGAAGAACTCAGGGTCACTGTTGATGGCCCGAGCGCAAATGTCAGGCGTGAGGCCGTCGGCACCGCCGAGGCACGGATAAGGAGGGTTGAGGACCGTCTGTCGCAGGTTGAGAACGCTAAGAAGGACCAGCTCATGTCAGTGCAAGGTCGACTGGATACGGTGGTTGTTTACCTAGGAGGAGTTATTAGGTGGTAATGATTTTCGCAGTGGAGTGTGTGCCATGGTGTTCTTTGTTGGTTGTTTTGTTGTGTTTCTGTGGTGTTGTTTATTGTTTGTTGTGTTTGTCGTTGGGTGTGGGCTGTCTAGGGTTCGGTGACGAACCTAGGCAGCCGAGTCCCGGTGCTACCGGGTGGGGATGATGTCGGGGTCCGACAGTCCCGTGGAGAGTGGCCTCCCGCAGGAGCCACAGTTGGTAGAGGTGGAGGTGGAGATAATGTGTGGCGGAGGGGAGGAGACCGACACTATGTCGGTCACCACCCTCTCCGAATCCGATCTGGGGAGGAAGAGGCTGTTCTCTGGGTCGGAGACCGAGACGCCGGATGAGCGTGCGAAGTTGCCTACTGCCAGGCGGGGAAAGAGGGGCGGCATTGCTCCCAGCCTTGTCAGGGCCCGCCGGCAGCTTAAGGAGAGGCAGGAGGAGGCCAAGGAGGCGGCCATCCTAGACGAGCTCGGTGGCGCAGTGGTATAACGCGCTGTTACGCGACTTTGACACCAACGCTCGTGGGTTCGATTCCCACACAGTACAAACAATTGTGTGCATGAACATGTCTGTTTGTCTTGGTCTGGGTATTTTCTATGTATAATAAGTATGTATTTACAAAAAAAAAATGTATTTACGTATGTTTATCAGTTGTCTAGTACCCATAACACAAGCTTCGCTTACTTTGGGGCTGGATGGCGCTGTGTAATTTGTCCGGCAATATTTATTTATTTATTTATCATCCAGGCGCTCCTTGAGAAGCGGGCCCTCAAGAGCCAGAAGGGTGGAAAGGCAGTGGCCGGAAGCGCCGAGGTGGTGAGCCCCGAGGCGTCGATAGGAAGCCCCGAAGAGAGAAGCCCTGAGGGGAAGGCGGTGTGCCTGGCCGATGAGGGAGCCGAGGAGCTCTTGGTGAGGGGCGACGGGATGCTGGGCGTCATCCTGGACCTCACCGGCAAGTCGGCCAGCCTAAAGGGTGGGTACGCCGCCAATATAAATATTATACAGGGGATTACATATAACAGAAGCATATTCTAACTGCGATCTAATTAATGAAAAATATAAATAAGTATATGTGTGTGGTCTCTTAAAATGTAGACATGTACGCATAACAAATCTATAAGGTTGATATGCTTTATTCGTGATAAGGTCAATATGTAAATTTAAATGCAATTTTGAATCTAGAAGAATTCCAAGATCTTTCAAATAACAGATACTTTCTCGAGAGGTGAACTACATAAACTATATGCTGTATAAAATTGTTTTTTTTTTTCGTAAAGGTTATAGATTTACACTTTGAAATATTCAATTGCAATTTATTGTTATGACAGTACATGGAGAGGCGATCCAAATCTTGCTGTAACTTAAAGCAGTCATCTACACAAGTAATTTTTCGAAAAAGTTTTAGATCGTCTGCATATAGAAGAAATTGACTATTTTTAAAACAGTTACCTATGTCGTTGATAAATAGCACAAATAACAAGGGACCCAAAATTGAACCCTGAGGCACTCCAGATAATACAGTTATGGCTGCAGAAGTAAATCCATTAACTACAACTTTTTGGGTTCTGTTAGTAATGTATGACTGTAACCAACGAAAGAGATTGCCACGCATGCCACTGAAGGAAATCTTGCTCAATAGCATTGCATGGTCCACCCTATCGAAGGCTTTACGGAAATCAGTGTAGACTGAGTCCACTTGCATACGATCATCCATGCTTTTGAATAGAAAATTAGTATATACTAAAAGATTGGTGTCTGTGTATCTACCTTTCACAAAGCCATGCTGTTCTGGTATAATAACGTTATGAAGTGTAGAATAAATAGCTTCATGGACAAGTCTCTCGAGCACCTTCGCCATAATGGATATAATAGAAATGGAGCGGTAGTTTTCTGCGTCACCTTTGCAGCCACTCTTGTAAACAGGAACTACATTAGCACTTTTCCATACAATTGGCATAACACCATCACGCAAACTACGATTAAAAATAATTGTAAGTGGCAAACTAAGAGTAGTGGCAGTGTGTTTTATAAAAAATGGTGGGATTCCGTCAGGACCCGCACCTTTGGTGATATCCAACAACTTCAGCGCTTTGGTCACCGTCTCGACACTAAATGATAAATCTGATAATATAAAGTTAGTATTATCATTATGGTTGGTACTTAATAGAGAGTTGCTACTATTTTCATAAACTGATGCAAAATATGACGAAAATAAATTACAAATTTCTTCTGGTTTACTAGCAGTACGATCTTTATAATTCATAGTGCCCGGGACCCCGCTGCCACCCCTGCGGCTATTTACATAAGACCAGAAAACTCGTACATCCCTCCGGAGACCTTCCTCTATTGAGTTAATATAACTATTAAAACACTCGGAACACATTTTTTTAAAACGCATCCTGTAAACAGAAAACGTCTTATAATCGCTCATATTTCCAGATTTTTTCCAACTGACCAATGACTTGTTTTTATTTTTAAATAAATGTATAAGTGGTCGAGAGAACCAAACAGGATAACCTCTTGGCTTCGAAAATCGTACAGGAACCGTGCTCTTAATAATTTTGTATATGTGTTCATAAAATACATTGACCGCATTTGAGGCAAACTATGATGTAATAAATAAAAGTATTCGTGAAGTGGACTGGGAGAATTTGTTGCGTTAACCCCCGCAACAAATTCTCCCAGTCCACTTCACGAATACTTTTATTTATTACATCATAGTTTGCCTCAAAAAAAGAAAATCGGGGAGCTGAAATTATTGGCATTAATTTTATCTCTGCACACAATGATACAATCATATAAAAAGGCGGGTGGTAAGAGTCAGGAGATAGTAACATACTTGCAGGAACTTCGCACGTACAATTATCCATGTTTGTTATAAATAAGTCTAGAATACGATCTTTAGAATTTTTCAGATAATTATATTGCTGAGCATTTAGTTTATGTTATGGTAAACTTAGCCAAGTCAGCCATGGACCTAACAGCAAACACAGGTGACGTATCACTAGCACGAACAAGAACAACTCCATGTTTAATCCACACATTATATGATTGTTCTTGCTGGCCGCTTCTCTGGCTTCTCGAAACAGCTTTTTATTTTTCAACGTTAAATGTTCGTTCACGTAAATTCTCTGAAGAGACCCGGAGATTTTAAGCTGTTCTGTCGTAATTCCTTTGGCTAAGCAAGCCGCCGCTATAATTTCATCTCGCTGACATCGGGTGGCAACCTTTAGCACTATATTTTTTGGACGAGTGCTGCCCGGGTTTGCATGAGGCACACGATGTACTGAAATAATATCTTGCTTGGTTATAGGTTTTTTCAGCGCAGTTCCAAAATCTTCAAATAAGGCGACGAGATCCTCTCATCGTTTTTCTGGCAGATTTGATTTCTACATTGCAGAGACGAGCCTGTTAGTCCATGTTGTCTATTCTGGATTCTGGATTAAAATCATCATAGCGATCACTAAGAAATTTCTTAGATTTCTGCACTTCATTTATCTCCTCGATCAGTCTCGATGTTTTTTCATCCTGCTTTGCGAACCAGGTTTGAAACATACTCTCAATCATTTCTTGCAAAGAATTTTGAAGTTCCTCAAAATCTTCACGCAGTTTACTGGAAGACGCAAAGCATTGCTTATTTCGCTGCGTGACGAAAGCTGGAGTAGACATATCCTGAATTAGTATCTGATTTTCATCAACAGACATGCTGCTGTTGTTGCCTTCCCCTCCCTGAGTAAAGGTTGTGTTCATCGATGTCATGTTGTAACTTATGTCCGATGTTCTATCTATTTGTAACTAGCTCTATGGCAGACGGGTGGGGATTCTTCGTGTATGTACGCGCGTCACACACACTGGTAGTATATAGTACTTATTGAATATAGTTGATCTATGCGACGTAAACTATACTTGATGCCGAGTGCGAACGCGACCGACTCGACCGGCGTGTGAAGCGGAATGAAATATTAGAGTCAGGCCATGAAATTCTATTAAGTGTTTGTAGACTTAGAATAATTTTAAGAAAAGTGTTGAGACGGGGAATCCATGCCCGATTTAACTTCGAAGTTAAACAGCGTTTAAACACTTAGAACAATTTGAAGATATATAGACTTGTAAAAACTGTATGTTTTTATCTACAACTTCTCTTTGAGACTTGCAATAATTTTCAGTGTTGAGTTACGGTTGTGATTGGACCTAGCGTTTGAACATTATTTTATCTTAATATAGTTTTAATTTATTAGTACACTAATGAATTGTGTTTTTAAATTTACTTTGTAGATGAATTTTTGTTTTTTTGCTTGAGTTTGTTTACATTGCGAAGATATTTTTGGAACCTATATTTATATAATTATGAACATGTATTCGTTGATGTGTTGACGTTCAGATTGGTTGCTATAAAACTATTAACAACGCTGGATTAAATTTTAAAAAGTCTCCTAAGGACCGCCTAACTCGTGCTTATATCGAAACTAGTCTTGAATCTCAGTGGTCAAGCTTTATGAGCAATCATAATCAGCTTATCGCTAATTATGAGGACGAGGATTTATAGAAGACTACGTATGGTAAAAATGATATTTATCAAATAGCCGAAGAACTTTATATTTCGTTTATAAAACTGAACTTAAGGAGAAGTTTAATTTAGTTAAGGGTGAGTTGTCAAGGGCAACTAATAGTTCAAGAGAACAGGCACAAAGGAGCATTCGCTTGTCAAAAATTATTACGTACCAACCTTCTCATCAAGCTCAAGCAAGGCGCTTGATTCCGCGCGGTTAGCGGCGACGCGCGCGGCGACTGGGCGGCGGCGCTTGCATACGACGCGCGGCGCGGCGGCAACGGCGATTCAGTTTGATGCGGCGGAGATAGCGACATCTGTCGGTTAGCATCCGAGACGTCGGCGACGCTCGCTATGCGAGCGTATGAGGTTTGACGCGAATCTCCGTACAGTATTTTATGTACTTCGCGGTCTAAACTACTTGCGTTTTCGACGGACGTCGACGGGGAATTCGCGTCTCTAACAGGCGTGCTTTGCCGTTCCGGCGCTTGCTGAATAAACAGCAGCTCGATGCTGCCGACGGAAGGGTCGCTCTGATCGGATTCCGAGTCAGCAGGCTTCTGCCTCTTGTCTACGTGCGCGACGCTGTCGTCAGACGAGGGCGGAGTGAAGTGAGCTCGCTTCTGCGAGACCGGGGGCGGATTTGAAGGGCCAGCAACGTCGGTTGGTGGCGCGGGAGACGGTGAACGCGGGCTCTCTTGGGCCTGCGTGGAACGAAATCCTAAATCGGCGGGATTGACTGGAACTACTTGCCCAGTTTGCAAGTTCCTGGAAATGAGTTGCCGACCCGCGAGCGGGATCAGCGACTTCCTACCCTTCTTAGGGGCGATGGGAGCCATCCCTTCGGCTAGATACCTAGGGTTGGGAAGAGGACTTGACGGTGGTGATGGAGTAGGAGACTTGGCCTTGCGGTCAGCCATCCTACATAGTAGCGGGCTAAGCCCGTGAAGCTAGGGACCGAATTTTTGCCTAGTCCGGCAGCAGGCTTGACAAAAATCAGTATGGCCCCACGAACTGAAGTGTGTTGGTTGTAAACGCGATAACGAGTTTACAACCCGCACGGGACGACTGTTTGTGGCAACACCTCTTCCTGTAAACAGTCGGAGGTACTTGTCACAAAACAGCTCGGCTCAGCCAAAATGAGCCCGAGGACAAGGACAGACACCCGCTTTTCCCGAAGGAATCACGGGTGCGGACACGAAACCATAACAAAGAACAACAAGGAGGAACGGACAATTTAACAAGCAGTGTAGATGGACTTAATTAACGTTTTTCTAAATGAAAAACGTTAATTAGTTCCCGTCTAATGCACTGGCACGAAGCCCGAGCGCCGACGAACCTACCCGAGACGTTTTCTTTTCCTTTCTTGGGTCGTGCACCCGCGGGACGGGTGCGAACGGGCCTCGAGCTATGCGCTCTTTGCCCGGGCATTCTCCGACAGTGGAACACTGCCGGGTGTTTTATTCCCGCGAAACTGGGAGTGGAAGAAAGTAAAGACATGATAGCGCCATGCCACACGTACGTGCCGACACTTCGCAAGGACAGTATACGAAAAGGAAGAAAACAATCAACGATTGTAAGAACAATAACAACGGAGAACCCGGAGTTTTCTGCAGGACTGACTTTTGGCTGCATTCAGACGGATGAATCCGAAGATTAATCACGTCTGAATGCAGCCACCTACCAAATAGTAGCCCTGTGGCCGTAGGGCCGCCCGGGGCTCGCACCGCCGCATATGCAGCGGAGCGCTCCCACAGGGCGCCCCGGTCACACAAGGTAGCCGACCTAACAAACCAAATTAGTGTGCATTCAGACGGATGAATACAAGTATTAATCACGCCTGAATGCACACTTGACAAAAACCCAGCTTTGTGTGCATGAGGGAGTGCTAGGGGCCCCCGGACACCAGATGTGTACAGTGCCGGCCTACCCCATTGGCACTCCCGTGCACACATCGCTCTTGCGTGAGGACAATATGAATAAAAACAAACACAATAGGCTGAACTACGGCCTCTTGAAGGCGGGTGTTGGGTACATGAATGTATATACCCGTAGGTATATACATTAATGTACCTTGACTGAAATAAATAAAAGGATTAATAGTACACTGGATGGTTTATAGAGGATAATTGAGTATAGGAATGGTAGTAGGGTGAGCATCAAAAACAACAACGCAAGACCGTGCACAACAGCAAAAACGAGACAAACAAAAACCAACGACAAAAGTTTGAACAAAAACAACGGTAAATCGCGGCCTATCTACTGTGCTTTTTGTCGCGTCCCCGGGATACCTCACCCGAGTGGGCACCCGAGGACGTCAGTTTTGGAAGCTAGCTATGCTTGAGTGTTGTTGTGTTTGGTCGGTCCCTCACAATTAGTACTTGTGTTGGACCGGCCAAACCCAACCTAGTCGCTGCACGGCATACATACCACCCATGTGGCAACGACCGACCGTTCCGGAGTGTAGGCGGGGGTCGGGTAGCGGCGCGTCCGTCGATTCCACTAGGACGGGCGCACTCACATACCGTACCACTACGCTGCTCGCCCGCTTGGCCTAGTCGTTGCAACTATGGGCTACTTGCACGCCGTGGGGCGCTCTAGCGGTCTTGTTTGGTTGGTACGCAGCTTCCTACCCTTGGCGGATAAGCAGCTGCGTTAGCGCTTGCGTGGCCGCCGTCCAAATATCTTCCCCGGCGGCAATGGACTTAATCATATCGACTAGGATCCATACTATTTGAGCGATGGGATCACTAGCCGTATGAGAGGGGTGGGTTGGAGGCCTACGAGCTTCCGGGAGGGGTCTGGTGCCTGGGGCGCCACGATGGGTGCCAAACACAACAAAAGCAGCGGATGATGGGATGCTGCAAAAGCAGCGGGAACAGACAGCTACGCTTTCCTCAGACCCAGAGCAAGCTCCGGGAAAAGTACACATGTTTAACTGCTATCCAATGCGAGTGGTCGAGTTTCTCCGTCACCGTTGCACAAGTGCGTCAGTTCCAGATAGCTCGATCAGCACGCCGGGGATGGGTGGGGCCAGCAACGGTTCACTTCTCTGGAGCACACGAGAGCTACACAGATCGGCGCACACGTTGGGCCGCAAGAGAGTAGTGTTCAGAAGGCGTCGGCACTAGTACCAACGCAATCCGCTCGAACGACTCTCTACCCGAGACGTCATCATCATCATCGGGTCGTATAGCTGCAGTATACTGCAGTTATGCTACGGGCCTCGAACCGTGGTTCCTTACCCGGGCCAATCTCCAGGGGCTATCACCCCTGGGTAATTTATACCGTGCTTACGCGGTGTAGGACAAAGAATGATGTAATCTATATTTATGTATATATATTTATTTTATCATGGATAAACTTTATTAATTGGGTTCACTTTAAATTTAATTCAATTCACACTTAACTTGTTAACTCACTGTTAACCAGCCAACTAATTTATTGAACAATGATGATGACTTGAATCTTCTCTTCTCTTCTAGTGCCATCTCCTGGTTTGCTGCTTTGCTGTGTGTGCGCTATGCCGAGCCGTGCAGTGGACGACCACCACTACTTCGCAAAATGTATTTGGTGTTAATTGTTATGGTTAAGGTTAAGGTTATGGTTAAGTTTATTATTAAGAAATTATTGTATTACTTTTTAAGTTTAGGTATACTGACCTGTAACTTCAAAAATATATCTATGTTACATTAATAAATTTATAAAACACCTTTAATGTTTTCATTTACTTATCATTCATTTGAAGTCACCGGTCTTGTTAAGTATTTTATCATTTTACTTCACTTATTTATTATTAAGTGCTGTAAGAGAGAGAGCAGCCAGGGCCGGTGGGCGTCCGTCAGCCATCCAACAGTCCTACCATTTAGTACGACCCCGCCCCCGGCGCCCCCGGCGCTCCTCTTGTTTGTTATTGTTTTGAACATACCATCACCTTAGTATCTTCATTATCCCTGATTAATTAATTCCCTCGGTGTTGCCCTCTTGGACTCATCCGGTGGCCTAGAGTGCAGAGGGGCTATGTTGCGTAGGTGAGTGTGGCGAGAGTTGTCGGCTCTGTTGAACAAGTTTTTGGTCAGTTTCGTCACAAACTCACTGATTGACTCTATTTTTAAATCTCTTGTAATGGTTTTGTTTGCGACGAAACGACCAGCATTGGTTAGTACCCTTAGTGAGGTGTATTGCTGTGTTTGTAGCCTTTTCCTTTGACTGGGAGAGCAGAGCGCATACCAAGCCGGCGCGGCGTACGTAAGCCGGCTGCGTATGTACATTTTGTATATACTCACTTTAGTTTTAAGTGGTAAGTTTGATTTAAGAACCGGCTTAAGCGCGCCGCGCGCAGCTTTCGCTTGGTTTATCGCATGGTTAATGTGTGCGGTCATTCTGAGTGAGCGGTCTATATTTAGACCTAGATATTTCACCCTGCTCTCCCACTCAATGTGTTCGCCTCTCAGGCTTAGTGTGGTTGCCGGGTGTCGTAGATGGGGTCCCACCTGCATCGCTACGGTCTTACTTACATTGACCGCCAGTTTCCATTTATCGAACCATTCTGGGAGGCGGTCTAGTAGTCGTTGCAGTCTGTTAATTGCCACTTCTCGTTTCCGGGAGGAGGCGAAATAGGCGCTGTCGTCAGCATATAACGCCAACATAACCCCTCTCTCTCCCTCCAGTCTGTCTTCCTCAGGCAGGAGAGGTATGTCGTTAGTGTATGTAGTGTAAAGTGTAGGTGATAAGCAACTCCCCTGGGGCACTCCGGCCGCCGCCTTTCGCGGTGTCGACGCGGTACCCTCTACCTCCACTGTAAAGGAGCGCTCCCTCAGGAACGATGCGATCACACGCACCAGCTGGTGCGGCGTGTTAGTGTGCTCTAAGAGCTTATATATAAGGCCCTCGTGCCACACCCGGTCGAAGGCCTTCTCTATATCGAGAAAGACTCCCACCGTGGTGCGGCCGAGGTTCCACTCCTCCGCCAGATGGTGAAGTACTCGCACCAGCTGGAGCGTGGTCGAGTGTTGTTCCCGGAAGCCGTGTTGTTCCTCTCTCGGGGCTAAGTATGTGCGCAGCCTTTGCAACAGTAGGCGCTCGAGCAGTTTTGCGCTGTGTGTAAGCAGGGTAATTGGCCTGTAGTTGTTAGCATGCCTTCTATCTTTGCCTGGTTTTGGCAAAACTATAATTTTGCCAGGTTTCCAGCAGTGCGGGAAGTGTGCGGTCCGGAGTACCCCATTCGTGATGCGCGCCATTGCCACCATTCCCTTACGCGGTAGCTGTTTCAGCATTTCGTTGGTGATCCCGTCCGGGCCCGGCGCCTTACGCGCAGGGAGCCTATTAATTGTGCGTCTTACCTCCGACGGAGATACGAAGTGCACTCCGCTCAGTTCCGACGCTGGTGATGCTAAAAATTGGTGAACTCTTTCATTTACCTGTTTATGAAACTCCCTGATCGTAGGCGACGTTCCCGCCGGGACCGGGTTCGGTTTAAAGACCTTTTCAAAATGGTCGGCTAGTAACTCCGCTCTCTCAGCCGCACTGTACTTCCTCTCTCCTGCCTGATCAAACAGTGGGCATACCGGTGGGGCCTTTCTTGTGAGTTGTCTATTTAATGTATATAGGTTCGCCCTGTCTTCGGTGATATTATCTATCAACGTCTCCCACTCGTTGCCTCTCCATATGTTAATTCTTTCGGAGACCTCTTTTGTTATTCTATTAAGGTCACTCTTGACTCGGGGGCACCGCGTACGCGACCAAAGTTTTCTTAGTGAACGTTTTTCTTTGATAAGTTTAGCTATATTTATGGGTATGACCGATTTTCTTTTTGAATTTAGTGTTGCTTTAGTGGTGGCCGCCTCCCTAGCCGTTTGCATGGCCTCAGAAAGGTTTTTGGCGGCAGCCTCCACTTCTGCTGGGGAATTAATTTTTCCCATGAGGGAGTATTGAGCTATTTTGGATCTATATATTTCCCAATTTATTTTATTCCTGGTCGGGCGCTGGACTGTGTGCGGCGCCCCCATGTCAACAGTGACCATAATAGGTAGATGTTGGGTCGATGCCGAGTACAGTACCTCTATGTTGATTATTTTCTGTACTGCTTTAGCCAGAACTATGTCCAATACATCCGGGCTGTGGTTGATGTTTGAGGGGACGTGGGTTGGGGCTGAAGGCCCCAGAACCGTGTACCCATGCTGCTGAGAGTCTAGTAACAATTTTCTCCCTGCTGGGTTGGTGGTGCGAGAACCCCAGACCGGACTTTTTGCGTTGAGGTCTCCCACCGCCTACGCAGCACCTCCCTCTTCAAACATAGCCCGGATGTCGGACGAGTGAAAGAGCGGCCCCGGGGCTCTATAACAGGAGTAAACGCGCAGTTCCTCCTTGTTTGCTTGGATTGTAACTCCTATACTATCAGTTGTTATGTAAGCTTTGTGCTCAATTTCGACGTGAACACAATCCCGGTGCACCAAAACCGCTGTGCCCTACGTGCTACGCCCTGTGCGCTTGGTTGGCAGTCCCTACGGTAAATGTGATAGTTCGGTATTTTAAATTGGTTTATTGGTTTTAGCTTTGTTTCTCCAAGCAATACTAAATGTGGGTTGTACTCCTGAGTTATTAACCTAAGCTCCTGTTTCTTGTCTCTAACTCCCCCGGGGTTCCAATAAATTATCCTAAGCTCCTTATCCATGTTTAGTTAATAGTTGTGTAAGGGCATTTTGGGCGGCTGTAAAAATATCCACCCCTGCGGCTATATATTTGAGCATGTCAACAAGTTTGTGGAAGTTTGTCGCGACGGTGGGCCCGATGATGGGCATGAGTCGGGTCCTGTGACCGCTTTACTTTTACGCTTCCGCTTCTTTTTGGCTCTCTGCCTTGAGCGACCTGGGTTTGCTGGCGGAGCAAGTGAGGTAGGCATTTGTTCAATAAGATTGATTAATGGTGATATCTGTGTTATTAGCTGGGGCGCTGTTGTCACTGGCTTCGGACGACCTTTTCTGTCCCTGCCATTTTGCCACCCGTCGGCGACTTCCTTCTCTGTGAGCTGAAGTGGCTGCGGTCTCTGTTTAGATTGGCTCGTTGTTTGAGTTCTTTGGGATGTCAACGTTCGTGAGGGGGGGGGGGGGGGCCCGGTACTTGCAGCCCTCTGCGTCTCGCCTCCCTCCTGAGTGCTGCGCAGCGTTTGTCGTTCGCTGCGTGGGGTTTACTGCAGTTGGCGCATTTTAATATTCTGTTTTCGTCCGTGCAATCTTTTGCGAAGTGCTCTCCCGCGCATTTGATACACTTGATTGGTCTGTGGCAGTTAGCAGACGAATGACCAAATGACTGACAACGGTGGCATTGAGGTACGCGCTTATTATTTCGCCAAGCCTCAATGGTGATCCCCGGCATGTACAAAAGTTCATCTATTGAATATAGGTGGGCCAGTTCATTTTGTGAAAGGTGTTCTAGCTGTACATGGTATACCCCTCCGTACCTACCCCAGCTGGTTGTGGATATGGGGCGCACCATTTTGACTGAGTAATCCAGCTCTTCCAGGGCTGCTGCTATATCTTCGTTGCTGGTGTTCATAGGCAGTCCCTTGATTGCAACTTTGGTAGGGATTTCCTCTTCAATTGCGTAGCAGTACCATGATAGTGATGGGTCGTTCGCGCTTATTTCATTTAAATACGCTTGCACTACCCTATATTCATCGGCGGTTTTTGGTAAAAATCTAACCCCTAATTTAAAAGGCTTTGCGTTGGGAGGGTGGCTTAGTTTGTTGTGTAGCTTATTAAAATGCTTGGGCCAGTCAGGTAGGTTCTCCACTATGAGTGGCGGGTAACTTTTAGTATTTTTGAATCGTACCTCTCTTTGTATAGGCTGCGTGGTTGTTTGCTCCTGTGATGGTGCGGAAGTTGTAATCCGCTGACCGCTCTGGATTCTATTCGCTATTTCTGCGTATGTTCGGTTTATAGAAGGCGATTTATCTGTGGTCGGGTTGTTGGCTGCACCAATTTGTTGGTAAGAAGTGTTGTTCAGATAGGTATTGTGCGTATTTGCCTTACCTGCCAGGCTCTCCGTAGAGGATCGGGAGAAGGCGAACTCCGGCATGGAGATGTTAGTAATTTTCTCCTCCTCTTCTGACTGACTCCCTCCTTCGTCGCTTGCGTCACTATCTGAGCGCTGCGGCGATTGTGCTGGGAGCATCCTCCTCGTCGTTGGCACTCTCCTTGCCTTAGGGGTAGACTCACCTGTGTGCCGGTACACTCTCCTGTTGATGGGAGTACCTGCGCATTCACCTGTTATTTGTTGCTCGGCGTTGATTGGCGATGTGTATGCTTCTAATTCGCCCTTAGCGCGCTTTTCTTCCTGCATGATGTCGCTCGTTGGCGACGGCGATGGTAGATTTCTTTTGCCGGTACCCTGGTACGAACGGTTGCCTTCTACTGCTGTGCTTGTAGAGGCTGAGGTACTTACCGTCGTGAATGCCGGCGTATGTATGCTGGGTGTAGGTAGTGTAGTTGGTAGCGGGCCTCTGAAACCTAAACAGGCTTCCGCTGGTATGGTGACTATACGTCCTTCAATATCTCGGGATTACTGCGAAGCAGTAAGTGGACAGCGACGCTTTCCTCGTCCCTGAGCAAGCTCGAGGGAGAGTACACACGCTTAACTGCTGGTCCAAAAACGAGTGGTGAGTTTTCCGTCGCCGACGCACAGGTGCGTCGGGTTCAGTCAGCTCAACCAACACGCCAAGAGAAGGGTGCAGGATGCGTCCACTCACTGCAGAAGCAGCGGGGGGGGCCAGCAACGGTTCACCTCTCTGGAGCACACGAGAGCTACACAGATCGGTGCACACGTCGGGCCGCAAGAGAGAAGTGATCGAAAGGCGTCGGCACTAGTACCTCAGCAATCCGCTCAAACGACTCTCTCGGGAAAGAGATAGTTTTTCTTTCTTTCTTGGGTCGTGCACCCGCGGGACGGGTGCGAACGGGCCTCGAGCTATGCGCTCTTTGCCCGGGCATTCTCCGACAGTGGGACACTGCCGGGTGTTTTATTCCCGCGAAACTGGGAGTGGAAGAAAGTAAAGAGATGATAGCGCCATGCCACACGTACGTGCCGACACTTCGCAAGGACAGTATACGAGGGGGGAAAAACAATCAACGATTGTGAGATCAATAACAACGGAGACCCGGAGTTTTCTGCAGGACTGACTTTTGGCTGCATTCAGACGGATGAATCCGAAGATTAATCACGTCGGACTGCAGCCACCTACCAAATAGTAGCCCTGTGGCCGTAGGGCCGCCCGGGGCTCGCACCGCCGCATATGCAGCGGAGCGCTCCCACAGGGCGCCCCGGTCACACAAGGTAGCCGACCTAACAAACCAAATTAGTGTGCATTCAGACGGATGAATACAAGTATTAATCACGCCTGAATGCACACTTGACAAAAACCCAGCTTTGTGTGCATGGGGGAGTGCTAGGGGCCCCCGGACACCAGATGTGTACAGTGCCGGCCTACCCCATTGGCACTCCCGTGCACACATCGCTCTTGCTTGAGGACAAATGAATAAAAACAAGACAATAGGCTGAACTACGGCCTCTTGAAGGCGGGTGTTGGGTACATGAATGTATATACCCGTAGGTATATACATTCATGTACCTTAACTGAAATAAATACAAGAATTAATACACTGGATGGTTTCTAAAGGATAGTTGGATATGGGAATAGTAATAGGGTGATCATCAAAAACAACAACACAAGACCGTGCACAACAGCAAAAACGAGACAAACAAAAACCAGCAACAAAAATTTGAACAAAAACAACGGTAAATCGCGGCCTATCTACTGTGCTTTTTGTCGCGTCCCCGGGATACCTCACCCGAGTGGGCACCCGAGGACGTCAGTTTTGGAAGCTAGCTATGCTTGAGTGTTGTTGTGTTTGGTCGGTCCCTCACAATTAGTACTTGTGTTGGACCGGCCAAACCCAACCTAGTCGCTGCACGGCATACATACCACCCATGTGGCAACGACCGACCGTTCCGGAGTGTAGGCGGGGGTCGGGTAGCGGCGCGTCCGTCGATTCCACTAGGACGGGCGCACTCACATACCGTACCACTACGCTGCTCGCCCGCTTGGCCTAGTCGTTGCAACTATGGGCTACTTGCACGCCGTGGGGCGCTCTAGCGGTCTTGTTTTCAAAAAAGTCAAAATCTTTTTATTCCGTAAAAATGGCTACATTTGTTTGGAATCGTCACAATTTTTTTCCCTACCGTGCAGTTTATGACTAGGTGAGCACTGATAAAAATACTGCCAAAAAACTCAGGCATCCCTCTTTTGGTATCCAAACAAATTTACATATTTTATTAATTACATTATAATTGGATCGACTCACTCCCAGGCATTTTTATCATTAATATAGTCAGATACTTCATAATATGCCCTGCTACACAATTTGGCTTTAATAGTAGTTTTAAATTTGTTTATTGACAATTCTCTTATATTGCTGGGAAGTTTGTTATAGAACCGTATACATTGCCCCATAAAAGAATTAGGTACTTATTTTGTGGAGACGGCTTGCATGTAACACAAGATTATGCTTATATCTAGTATTTATGCTATGAGTATCACTCTTTTTACAAAATGAGTCTATGTTTTTATGGACATACAAAAGATTTTCATAGATATATTGCGATGCGACTGTTAAAATATTTATTTCTTTGAATTTTTCTCTAAGGCTCTCCCGGGGACCAAGTTTGTAGATAGCTCTTATGGCTCTCTTTTGCAATAAAAAGATGGTGTTAATGTCCGCGGAATTACCCCAAAGAAGAATTCCATATGACATAATACTATGAAAGTAGCTGAAATAAACTATTCTAGCCGTATCAATATCAGTGAGCCGTCTAATAGTTTTCACTGCATAGGCTGCAGAACTTAGTTTTCCTGATAATTTTTCAATTTGTGGGCCCCATTGTAGTCTGGAGTCAATTGTTATACCCAAGAACACAGTTGTCTCCACAGGGGCTAAATTAGTTCCATTAACATGTACATTGGTAGCCACCTGTCTTACATTAGGTGTTGAGAACTTAATTACTTTAGTCTTTTTATCGTTTAAAAGCAGATTATTAACACTAAACCAATGAATAACTTTAGAGAGAGTATCGTTAACTTCGTCATAATTACCTAACTGTCTATTAATTTTGAATGTCAAAGAGGTATCATCCGCAAACAATACAATCTCATGTTTATCCCTTACATAATAAGGTAAGTCATTTATATAAACTAAAAATAAGAATGGACCTAGAATTGACCCCTGTGGGACTCCCATAACTACAGGGGACCCCGAAGATCTTTTACCATTAACATCGACCTTCTGTATCCTATTGGCCAGATAAGAAGACAGAAGTTCGAGAGCCTTGTTCCTGATACCGTAGTGGTGTAATTTTCTGACAAGAGTGTCATGGTGCACGCAGTCAAACGCTTTAGACAGATCACAGAAAATTCCCAAGGCATCTTGCGAACCCTCCCATGCCGCGAATATACTTTTAAGCAAATGAATCCCTGCGTCTATAGTTGAACAACCTTTCGTAAATCCGAACTGTTTCCTATGAAGCAAATTATGTGTATTGAAATGTCTGAGCAACTGGCTAAGCATTAGTTTTTCAAAA
This sequence comes from Pyralis farinalis, assembly GCA_947507595.1. Lineage (NCBI taxonomy): Eukaryota > Metazoa > Arthropoda > Insecta > Lepidoptera > Pyralidae > Pyralis > Pyralis farinalis. The sequence continues at coordinate 1,950,820 of OX382283.1, forward strand.
ATTTTACTGAGAATGGGCAGTATGGAAACAGGTCGAAAATTCGAAGGGTCCGAACTATCACCAGATTTACATAATGGAATGATTTTACTATGTTTCATCAAGTCAGGAAATACACCAGATGCCACACAACAATTGAAAATTGTAGCTAAATGTGGAGCGATTGAAATAATAATAGAAGAAATGGTTTTGACAGATAGACCCCACAGATCTTTAGTGTTTTTCATATTTATTGATTTAAAAGCGTTCAAAACATCTTTTGGGCTTACAGCTGAAAATTCAAATATTGTGTCGCATTCTACCACGCTCTGTTTGAGAACCAGTTCAGCAGATATAGAAGAAGACATAAGATTTCTCGTAGTAATAAGAGGAATGTTAGAAAAATATTTTTCAAACTCAGTCGCAATTTCTACATCATTCTTGATATCTATATCATTTATCTTTAACCGAAAGTCTCGACTACGTACTTTCGCTCTACCCGTCTCATTATTTATCATATCCCAAACAGATTTAATAATATTTGTTGAACCATTAATTTTATTTCTTAAATATATAGACTTAGCATTGGAACAGGCTCGTTTAAATATTTTGGCATAATTTTTTACAAGTTCTTGAAAAGTCGGATTGTGATTACAGGTCCTTTCTTCATAAAGTTCATACAATTTATTCCGACTTTTGTAAATACCAGGAGTTGCCCAATCACTGAATGTCATACGGTCACTTACAGACAGTCGTTTTGGAGTAAAGATTGTACTAGTGATTAAGCTAAATAACGAGCTGTACAAGTGGTCCGGAGTACCGTGACAGGGCAACAATACAATTTTTTCTGCTATATTAGACTTAAATCTTTCTAAGCGGTTTTTACTAAATGGTATATAATTTATTTGCTTTCTTTGTATTTTTGAAGAATTTGGGAATGAAACCAACTGACCTGAATGGTCTGATTGTACTTTATTAATTATAGATTGATACAAAGGTTTTACAGTGCTAAATATGTTATCAATACATGTAGCACTTGTAGCAGTTACTCTTGTTGGCTCTGTAAAAATATGATGCAAATTGTATGATTTAAATAAATTTAAAAAGTTGTAGGTAACAGTATTTTTCTCCAAAATATTTATATTAAAGTCTCCACAAATTATAACAGTTTTATGGTTATTAGATAATTTATTTAAGGCATCCTCCATGATATTTGAAAATGTTTCAAAGGGCGTGCTAGGAGGTTTATACAGGTTCATAACAATGAATCGTTCCAATTCAATGCATGAAATCTCTACAACTCGCTCAACAGAGAGGCTCACAATGTCACCCCTTTCTTTAAATTTAAGCAACTTATTTAATAACATTAAGGAGCCACCATGTATAAAGTTATCTCTGATGAATGAGCTTGCAACCTGGTGGTTATTGAAGTTGAAAATGAATTGATGGGGTTTTAGCCAGTGCTCAGTTAGACATAAAATATCAATATTGCTACAATTCATAAACAACTCCAATTCTAACTCCTTTCCTATCATCCCCTGAATGTTTTGGTGCACCAGGTTGATACAATTATTATTCTTTCTATATTCTTGACAATTTACAATTGATGGGGATATAGTATTATTATTACTTTTAGTTCCATTTTTAATAATGTTATTATTACTATTTACATTGCCAGAGTAAAACTCTATTGTCTTGTAACCTAATTTAAAGAATTTGGAATACCTTCCAAGGTACCATTACTCAATGTCAAATTATCTTTTTTTTTTTTTTTTTTATTGTTCTCTTGATCTGCAATCAGTTTAACTACTATAAGCAGATGTGTTGAATGATTGTAGAACGGGTCGAGTGTGCCTTCCAGTGAAGACATCTACTCAGGAGATTACTATATTAGTTTGTTGTGTTCTTTTGCAGTATATCTTTCCTCTTGAGACGTTTGCAATAGCCTTGGCGTGTCAATTCGGTTGCAAGTTTGTTTGGATGGTTTATTAACCGAGCTTCATAACTTTTGGATACCTTAGCAATCTCTTCCTTTATATTAGTTATTTTGAGATGTTGATGAATCTCATTATTTGTAATTAACCATGGTACTTGTGATATTGATCTAAGGATACTATTCTGTGCCCGTTGCAGAATTGAGATGTTAGAATTGCTAGCACTACCCCACAGCTGTATTCCGTACATCCATATAGGTTTCAGGATGGAGTTATAAATAAGCAGTTTGTTATCTGTTGAGAGTGTGCTGTTACGTCCCGTCAACCAGTATAGATCTTTATACCGTATGTTGAGCTCTTTTCTTTTAATTTTTATGTGATGACTCCATGTCAACCTTCGGTCCAAATGTAAGCCAAGGTATTTCACAGTATCTTTATGAGGCAAGATTGTATTTCCTAGATGTACAGGTGGGCAATTTCCCTTTTTCAGAGTGAAGGTGACTTGTACAGATTTACTTGTACTAGCTCTGATCTTCCATCTATGGAGCCACTCTGCCACTTTATTTAGCCCTTTTTGTAGAGTATCTGTAGCTATAACTGGATTGTTGTTGCTAGCTAGAATGGCTGTATCGTCTGCAAAAGTGGCTATGGTGACATTTTCGATTTGTGGAAGGTCTGCAGTATAAAGGATGTAAAGGACAGGACCCAATACAGATCCCTGTGGGACCCCTGCTTTCACTTCGTAGAATGTGGATGTTGCTCCAGCTTCCCTTACTTGGAACAGCCTGTCCTTCAAGGTAGGATTGCAGCAGTAAATAAAAGCTATGTGGAAGATTTGCCTTGATTTTCCATAATAGTCCATCGTGCCATACTCTGTCAAAGGCCTGTTCTATGTCTAGGAATACTGAGGAACAGTATTCTTTATTTTCCAGACAATCTCTAATTTTATTGCATACTCGATGTACCTTTTTTTTTTTTTTTTTTTTTTTTGTGACGCGGGGAAAAATGCGTTACGCACACCACCGGTGCCTGGGTGGCCTCCGGTGGTAGTGTGGGACTCCCCGTCGGCTGTCCGACGGTATACCCACTAAACAACCCCGCGAAATGCCATCGGCCGCGTTGGTGTGGTGCCCCGGATCTGTTAGCAACAGGGCACCACTGCGACTGGCCAGCCCCTCAAAAGGGGCCGGACTTCTTCTCTCTAGGGGCCGTCCCGGCAAATTGGGACAGCCCCTCCGGCGGCGGGACCGTTATGGGGCCAGGTTCCCAGCCTGACCCCTAGTCCCACAGGTTAGGGAGGCGGCAGGAGGTGCGCGTAGCGCCTCCGCCGCACTCCCGTCCGCCGTCTCCGGAGCGGGACAGCCACGGGATCATCTTCCCTGTCCCGCTACGAGGCGTCCTTCTGGGACATGACAGTCTCACAGAAGGAGGCCACCGCCTGCCAGGCCCTGTCGCTCCCGAGCATGTAGCGGACCACGCTCGGGAGCGAGAGGTCCGCGCTTCCCAGCGCGGACACCAGATCATGGCGCTGCCGAGACCACCTGGGACACTGCTCCAAGGTGTGCTGAGCAGTGTCCTCGGCCGCGCCACAATCGTGGCAGCCTGGCCGCTCCTCCCGCCTCGCGACCCGGTGCAAGTACTCACCGAAGCACCCATGCCCGGTGAGCACCTGCACCATGCGGAAGGTGAGGGGTTTGCGTCTTCGACGCATCCACGCCTCCAGGACCGGGCGCAGCGCATCCGCAACGCGGACTCCGTACCGCGGCTGCGCCAGGTCCTCCCCCCACCTCCGCATCATCTCCTCATGCCCTCGCTGGCGATACCGCCCCACCTCCACAGACGTGGGGCGCTCGCCGAGGCTCCTCCTCTCGGCGACAAACGCGTACACCTCGGCGAGCACCTCCGCCACCAACTCCCAGGGCGGGTCGCCAGCGAGGGCGGTCGCGGCCGTCCAGGCTACCGTACGATACCCCCTAATCGCCCTCTGCGCTATGACCCGCTGCGCTCTGCGCAGCTGAGCCTTGTTGCAAGTGCAGAGGGCGTCCGCCCATATGGGGGCACCGTACGTCGCCATACTCCGGCAGATGCCGGAGTACAGCCGTCTGCACGCGGCGCTGGGCCCGCCCAAATTGGGCAGGAGACGGCCCAGCGCCGCCGCAGCTCTGATGACCTTCGGCCCCAACTGCTCGAAGTGGGGGCCGAAGGTCCATCTCCCGTCCAGGGTGAGGCCCAGGTAGCTCATCTGGGCACTCACCCTTACTCGCTGTCCTCCTATTTGGAGGTGCGCTCCCGAGGGGGGGCCCCGCCTGCCGGTCCCGCGGAAGAGGAGGGCCTCGGTTTTATCCAAACGGACCCGAAGCCCAAGCCTCTCTATGCGGCTGACCACCAGTCCTACACCGACTTCGGCCAGCCGCGCCGCCTCCACGAAGGTCTTGCCGCGGGATGTGACGAGGGTGTCATCTGCATAGCAGATGACGCCCATCCCGGGGAGGAGACGGCCCCGCAGGACCCAGTCGTATGCGAGGTCCCACAGAATGGGGCCCAGAACGGACCCCTGTGGGACACCGCACACGACGCGCCTTCTGACCATCTGGCCCCTCGCGTCCTCGTAGCGCACCTCCCTGTCCTCCAAATACGCCTTCAACAGCCTCCCCAAGTACGGAGGTACCCCAAAGTACTTGAGGGCCTCCAGTATGGTACTGTGGGGGAGGCTGTTGAAGGCGTTGGCGATGTCTAGAGACACCGCCACCACCACATCTCCCTCGCGCTCCGCATCCTCCGTCACCGACCTTAGGCGCCTAATGGCGTCGACGGTCGACCGTCTGGCCCGGAACCCGAACTGGGCATCCGATAGGCCCGGTCCCGGGCCATCCTCCAAGTGCTGAGCGAGGCGGGAAGCGACGACCCTTTCGAGGGCCTTCCCCGCCTCGTTCAGCAGAACGACCGGTCGAACCGCCGACCCCGAGTCCGGGGGCCGGTCTCCCTTCAACAGAAGGCAGAGCCGGCCCACCCTGAAGGGTCCCGGGCAGCACCCCGACCGCAAACAGCAGTCGAGGAGCTCCCGGAACCTGTCTCCGAGGTGCACGAGAGCCAACGCTAGCACCTTCCCGTGCACCCCGTCCGGACCCGGCGCCCTCTTCTTGCCTCGGAGGCGGTCAACGACCGCCTCCATCTCCTGGTCGGTGACGGGCGGCGGAGCGCCCTCCTCCTCTCCTCTGGAGTCCGACGTCCGACGTAGGGCCATCCTCGGGGGAGCGTAGCCCCGTGGGGTGTCGGGGAAGAGTTCCCCGACAACCCTCTCCAACACGGCTGGCTGGAGGGTCTCCGTCAGTGGGGCCGACTGAGCGCGGATCTTGTTCCGCGCTCCTCTGTACGGTCGGCCCCACGGGTCCCTATCCAAACCCTCCAGCAGCTCCTGCCACGCTCCCTCCTTGGCCCTACTGATGGCCATCTGCAGAGCCCTCCTGCTCTCCACGTAGACTCCGTGCAGATGGCCATGCCTTTCTTCGTCCCGGGGGCGGCGACGCCTGCTCCGAGTATACGCCCTACGCGCCCCGTTGCAGGCGTCCCGGAGGTCGGCTATCTCAGCCGACCACCAGTAGACCGCCCGCCTCGGAGGCGGACGCCCAACACTGGGCATGGCCGCCCTGCAAACCGCCATGAAGGCGTCGCAGAGACGACCAGCCCCCTCCTCGGCGTCCAGCTCCTCCATTGGCGGGAGGCCCCAGCGGCCGACAATGGCCGCCTCCTCGGCCAGTTCCCGGTCGAGCCTGGTGAGCGCCCAACGCGGGAACCGGCTCCGCCACCGGGACGAAGTCGTCGGACTCCCGGGGGCTGGAGACACCTCGAACCTGATGTAGCGATGGTCCGAGAGTGTCTCCACCCCCGTCTCCACCCTCCAACCCTCCACTCGGCGTGCGGCGGACGCGGTGGCGAAGGACAGATCCACCACCGATCCTCCGTTCCACCGCACGCACGTGTGGACTGTCCCCCTATTCAAGAGGGACAGTCCCGCGGCCAGCGCCCACTCCTCCACTTTCCGCCCTTTGGCTTCCGTGGCCGGGTTGCCCCACGCCGTGGATTTGGCGTTGAAGTCCCCGGCCACGATAACCTGGGCGGGCGCTAGCCGCCTCACTGCCGACCCCAGAGCATCGAGCAGCTGCTCCAGGGCCGGCAGGTCGCGGTTCGGGGAGAAGTACACACCGATGATTGCGTACTCTCCCCGAACCGCCGCCACGTATCCGCCACCCCTCCCCCACACCACGAGTGGGGGGCTGGCGCCAGGCCTCGTGACGATGGCCACGGAACCGTCCAGATCCCCGGCCCAGTTAGGCCGGGAGGGCACGGAATATGGTTCCGCAACCACCGCCACGTCCACGTCCCACTCCGCCATGGTCTGCAGGAAAAGGTCCTGAGCCCCGGCGGAGTGGTTGACGTTGGCCTGCAGGAAGCGGGGATGTCCGGCCATTACTCGGACATCCCAGCCTCAGGCGCCACCTGCCGCCCACTCCCGCGGGAGATGGGGGGCGTTCTCCCGCGGACGGATGGGGGGTTGCAGAGACGGCCCCCCATCACGTGTGTGGCCTTCCTGCCGGCGTCTGCGCACACTGCACAGCGGGCCTGGGCCGAGCAGCCCGAGGCGATGTGCCCCGGCTGCCCGCACCGGTAACACAACCGGCTGCGGTCCTCCTTGGAGGGGCACAGCTCAGCGGTGTGCCCCTTCCCCATGCACTTGTAACAGTACATGGGGCGCGCCTCCAGCAAGTGGAGCTGCGCCCTGCTCCAACCCACCCCGACACTGCCCCGCTCGAGCAGCTTTTTTGCTGCCGTCACCGGGCAGCGCATCAGGGCGGAGCCGGAGCCACGCCAGTCCGGGCGGATTTCGCCCACCCGGACCTGCTCGGGGGCGCAGCCCCCCTCGCGAGCGACCGCAACCTGTACCCGCTGTACAGTGGCGGCGTCGTCCAGACCGGTGATCCGGAACTCCGCGCACTTCACCGGCCTGGAGACCTCCACAACGCCGGACAGTGCCGCCGTCAGTTTCGCCGCCAGGGCGTCAGCCTTTTCATGGCTCGAGGAGCCGGGGACCTCAATGAGCCTCGCTCCGGTCGCCGACTTCCTAATCCGGAGCGAGCCGATCCCCAGCTCCCCCAGATTCACCTCCTGCTCAGCCCTTAGTAGGGCCGAGGCATACGTGGCCCCCCCCCGTGGCTGCCTCCGGCCGTAACTTCAAGATTACGGCCGTGGAGCCGGGGAGCACCACCTTGGCCTTGCGGCCCTCGTCCATTCCTGCTCGAGCAGGAGGTGCCGACGCCCTGGAGGGCGGCGCAGGTGCCGCCGGAGTCGCAGGGGCCGCTGCCTTCCGCGGCTTGCGGCGGACCACATCGGTCCACGCCTCCTTTTGGACCTGGGTGGTCCGTGCCTCTGCCGGCGGCGTCACCGCGGCCGGCCTTGCCCCTGATGTGGACGGGCCGAAGCTCGTCCACGACTCCTTGCGGGCACTGCTGCGGGCGGGGCCCGATCCGGTGGCCGGTCGCGCCTGAGGGCGCACCTCAAGCTCGGCCGGCGCGTTCGCCTTTCTCGGCTCCGTCACCGGCCGACCCGCGCCCTCGATGGCCGCCCTCGCGGCCCTCGCCACCGCAGAGTTGTCGCCCGCCAATGGCGGACGGGCGACAACCGGAGGAGGCAGGCGCGACTCGATCGCGGCGAGCCGGCCGTCAACCAGGTTGCCGACGAGCCGGGCGATGTTGGCCTCCAGGGTCTGGAGATCCACCGGGCCCGCCGGCCCCTGCGCCCTCCTATCCTTCCGGAGCTCCTCGAACTCCCGGCGGTGCGCACGCACCTCCTCCCTGAGGGAGGCGACCTCCCTCTGCAGCCGTGCGTTATCGGCGCGTAGGCGGTGGGTCTCCTCCGCCTCCGTGCGCACCACCAGGGCCTCCAGGATCTCCCGGATCCCGCAGGCAGCCCTCGCAATTTTTGCGGCGTAGCCCCCCTTGAGGCTCGCCGACTTCCCCGTGAGGTCGAGGATCACTCCCAACATCTCCTCGCCCCTCACCATGAGGTCGTCGGCGCCCCTCCCGAGTGGGCCCACCGCTTCCCCCTCAGGGCTTCTCCCTTCGGGGCTTTTCTCTACCGCCTCGGGGCTCACCCCCTCGGCGCTTCCGGCCACTGCCTTCCCGCTCGTTTGGGCCCGCTTCTTCAGGAACGCCTGGAAGGCTGCCTCCTTGGCATCCTCCTCCCGCTCCTTAAGCAGCCGGCGGGCCCTGGCAAGGCTGGGAGCGATGCCGCCCCTCTTCCCCCGCCTGGCAGTGGCCACCTTCGCCCGCTCATCGGGCGTTTCCGTCTCCGAGCCGGAGAAGAGGCGCTTCCGCCCCAGCTCCGACTCTGAAAGGGTGGGGACCGACATACTGTCGGTTTCCTCCCCTACGCCACACATAATCTCCACCTCCACCAGTGGCTCGTCCGAGAGGCCACTCTCCCCAGGACCATCAGGCCCCAACATCGTTCCGCTCTCCGGGAGCACCGGGACCCGGCTGCCCAGGTTCGTCACCGAAACCTAGACACCCAACGACAAACACAAGAGACAATAACCAACACCACTAAAACACACCAAAACAACCAACAAAGAACACCAATACACACACTCCACTGCGAAAAGCAAACACCACCTAGCAAAACCTACCAGGTATCAACCACCTCGCCCACAAGTATCGTTTTCTAGCTTTGGTCACCACTCACCGGCCACTGCGTTACCGCGCACCAGGTGAGATGGGTCCAGGGCAGACTACGGGGAAGTACTAGAAAACACTTGGGGCCTGCCCCATACTCGATGTACCTGCTCAACTGTTGAATGTTGTTCACGAAAACCAAATTGATGATCTGGTATGATACTGTTCTCTGCTAGGAACGGTTGTAGTCTCCTAAGCAGAACTTTCTCAAATAATTTGGAAAGAACCGGGAGCAGACTAATTGGTCTGTAGGATGTGACCTCATTTGCTGGCTTCCCTGGTTTTCGTATCATGAGGATATGTGACACTTTCCAGAGCCTAGGAAAATATTGTACTCTTAGAATAGCATTGAATAGGATGGTAAGAAATACAATTGCTTTTCTGGGTAACTGTATCAATATCTCCTTAGTTATTAAGTCAAATCCCGGTGCCTTTTTCCCTTTCAGTTCTCTTATTGTCCTGCAGATTTCCCGTGGTGTGACTGGTTTGGGTGGAGGAGAGAGTTGAAAGTCTTGGGTTAAATTTATTTTCATCTCGGTTTCTAAGTTTTGTTGAGCCATGTTATGGGGAACAAAAACTGTGGATAGATGAGCAGCAAAGACATCAGCTTTCTCTTGTCGTGTTCTAGCCCAGCTATTATTAGGGGTTCTTATAGGCGGCTTTGATTCTTGTGGCTGGTTATATGATTTAGTGAATTTCCATAAAGAGTAATTTGTAGATGCCGTAGCAGTGAGGGACACCAGTTTTGATTCAAGAGCGATATTGCGCCAATCATGTATTGTTTCCCTTAACTTCAGGGCAGCCACATTAAGAGCTATTCTATCCGTTCTCAGTCTACTGTGATGCCAGACTCGGCGCAGTCTCCTTTTCTCTAGTAGTAGCTGCTTTACTTCTCTTGGGAAATTCAAGGATTCTGTTTTACGCCTTATAGTGGGTGTATTTAGCCAGCAAGCACATTCAACAAGAGTCGTGATATACTTTGTAGCATTTTCTAGGTCGTCGGAGGTCTTTAATGCAACTTTAAGATCTATTTTCTCTTCAAGGTATTCACGAAAGGACGACCAATCAGTGCATCGATTATATAATTTTTCCGGCTCATCATATTCAATAGGTAATGTACTAACCGTGAGTAGTACTGGAGTGTGATCAGAAGTACTATCAGAACAAGAAACAGATCTGAAGTGTTCTTTAGACATTCCTTTGATAATGAAGAAATCTAGTAAGTCTGGTTTCTTGTTTTTATCGGTCGGCCAATATGTTGGTTCGGAGGTGGAGACTACAGCGAGTTTGTTATTGTCTATGCTCATCTTTAATTGTCTTCCTCTTGTTGTTATCAATCTTGATCCCCAGTAGTTATGCTTAGCATTCCAGTCTCCCCCAGTCACAAAGCGATTCCCAAGAGTTTGGAAGTAATGTGAAAACATTTCCTCAGTGATCTTATGTTTGGGTGGGCAATAGACTGCCGAGACAGTAATGCATCCACAGTTTGCTTCAATTGCGATTGTAGTTGCCTGCAAGTAGTCAGTTTGGTAAGCAGGCCTTAGGTGATGTTTAAGAGACTTTTTCACAATTACTGCAGTGCCCCCATGTGCAGTTCCATCAGGGTGATTAGTGAGGTGAGTGGTATATCCTTGAATACGTATATTAGTGGTAGTGGTGCAATGCGATTCAGATATTAGGACAATGTCTAGATTATGCTCTTTGATTACTAACTCTATTTCATGTGTATTGAGTGCTAACCCGTTAATGTTCCAGGTTGCAATGTTTAGAGAGGTCATTTTGTCAATTTATCAACAAGCTTAGTTATGAGGCCCATCAAGACACTCATTTGTTGTAAGATAAGATCGAACTTTTCCGATTGCTTAATAAGCATAAGCTCCAGTGTGTTGTGTGTTGAGGGGGGTTCTATAGATTGTTTGACTGTTTCAGCATATGTTCTTTCCCGTGATTCAGCAGTGATACGAGGTGGTTGTCTGATTTCAGGTATTTTTTGACTTGATTCTGTTTTTAAATTTGTTCTAAATTGAGGTTTTGGTAGATTGGTAGATCTTCTAGCTAAAATTTCCTTGTAAACCTCACATCCACTAAAATTGGCTGGGTGAGGGCCCTGACATAAGGTACAAAGTGCAGGAGTGGAGCGATCAGTTTTGGGACAGTCAGACGTTTTATGTTGTTGTGCGCACTTGACACAGCGATAGGGTCGCATACAATAATTTTTTGAGTGTCCATATTGTTGACACCTTTGACATTGCACTATTGATAGTTTCTTTTTTGGGTCCTCAATAACCACTAGTTGACGGGCAATAAATCTAATATTTTTAGCAGCTTTATTATTGGGCCCAGGCAAGAGATTAACAAAGAATGTTGAGGTTGGTTTCTTATCTGGGCCATATTTGGAATTTATTATTTCTCCAGACACTATGTTTCCAGTCTCCTCTATAGCTTCTTTTATTTCAGTAAGTTCAGTTGTGGGGTGAAGGTTTCTGATGACAATTCTAAACAATCTCTCATCCTTCCTATTAAAAGTATGGCCTATGAGGCCATTTTCTCTTACCACTCCAATAAGTTTTTTATAGATCTCCATTTCAGTACAGTTTATTCGAAGTTGGTTTCTATTAATAATTTTGTAAGAGAAGTGTACTTTGTCAACAACCGTTTCCAAGAGTTTGGGGAGTTTGCTCACTTCATCTACACCATAGAGAATTATTGGTGGAGGTCTGGGTATTTTTTTCTCCTTTTGCTTGGTATCATTATCTTCAGTTAAATCTATTGGAAGATTGCTGAACCTGTTGGATGTCGAGACATGTTCAGGGGATGGTGTACTGAACATTTTCCTGCGTTTTGGGTTTCTCACTGTAGGAACTCGTTGCCAGGTGGGAGGCTTAATTGGATTACTTATTTCACCAGTTGAGGCAGTAGTTGGAAGCCCAGTTTCTCCTTGTTTTACATTATAGATTATATTTTGAATTTTTGAAGTTCTATCCAGCGATGCACTCCTAGGTCTACTAAGAAAAAGGCTGGGATGAAAAGCTTGCTGTACCAGCTTCTTATTGTTTCCAGTAACATTTACTATCTCAGGAGCCTGGTCACTCACTCAAATTATCTAACTGCTCAAAAGAAGCAGGGTTGTTAGCCAAACTTTTGGCTGGTTTCATAAAACAATATGATAGCGAATCTGCTATTTGTCTTTTATAAAAATTGCTAAGATAAAATTTATCTTCTGTCAAATTATAATATTTATTATTAAATATATTTATGTCAAGTATATGAAATTTGTCATCATATAATGTCAATGTATGCAATTTATCATTTAATCTATACCTAGATGCATTTTCCGCCTCGAGCAACAATTGACTGTATGGGAAAGTAAATAAAAACACTTTTCCCACATTTATCTGTTGTAACATATTAAAATATTTAATCATTATATGTTTATTTAAATTTCCTCTCCTCCCAATAAAAACAATTAAAGTTGTGTTGGGGTGGTAATCCCTCTTAACTATTCTATCTACTATTTGAGTGAAACTGGCTCCAGGCAAACAATAATTGGTAACGAGTTTTCCTGATTTTTGTAATAATAATTGGCCCATGTTTTTACCTATTTCATCACTATACATTATTATGTTGGAGTTATTATTTTCGCTATTATTATTTAATGATGATGACATCTGTTGAAAAGCACTACTATTAATGGCCTCATTCACATTATGGCTATGTACTTGACATAGTTTCGAGGATCGAGTTACCTGTGAACATTTCATCGGAGTTCGGGTTAATTCATTCCTATTGTACAAGTTACTAAGAGACGATAATTTTTGTTCATTTTCTCTCAAGTCTGCTACTAATCTATCCATACCTACACAGTATTCTTCAATATCTCTTTGAGCATCCTCATATTTTTTAGTCATTAAATCTAAAGAAATATTAAGGGTTTGGATCTCAGATTGTAGGTTTTGAATGATGTTTTTATATTCCCTGTTATTACTATTAAATTCTATTGTACATACACTAGCATGTTTATCCTGTATGTTCGATACTACAGACTCATCACAGGTTAAGTCAATTGTCAGTGACGGTGGATCATTCGTGTTTGAGATAGCAGAAGCAGTAACTAAGTTTGGAGCGCTATCTAGCAATTCATCGAATAACGACTGGGAATGAACAACTGTTGACTCCTGATGGGAACACTCCAGCTGATCAATTGTGCTTAGTGCCTGTTTCAATTTGGTTTCTAGCTGAATATTCCGTTCTAGAGTGGTCTCAAACTCGACCCTACATTGATCAAAACTACCTACCAAAGACTGCAATGTATTATTTTCTTGCAAAGCATTATCTAACTCTAAATTAATTTTAACTATCTTTTCCTTAAGTATCGTATTACTTTTAATAATTGACAGTGCTTCCAACTCATTGTCATCTCGCTCATTTTGCAATTTCTCTGACAATTCCTTATATTTCTTTAAGTCTTTTAAAGTTAATAAAAATTTATTATTTAATTCTTTGTATCGTAGCTCTGAATTTTTAACATCTTTTAAAGCATTTAAATACCTGTCATTTAACTCTTCATAGCGTGCCTCAGCCATTGCCTTTCTAGTCAGCATCATTTTCACCTCAAACCGTTTAGTTAAAAAATAAATAAGGTAGGTGTACCTAATTAGAATGCTACAGATTAGGTTATTGTATACTATATTTTATGGCTAATTCACTAATGGCAACTATATAAACCCATGTACTTTATGCAGTAACGAGTAATTATTTACAAGGAGTACTTAACTATTTAATATACTGTTTATACTATACTGTTTATACTATAGCTCCGGTAAGAAGTTGCTCAGGAACTAACTAATTCAATTATACAGTTAAATGTGTAACTTGTTGAGTTTATTGTCTGTGGCAAATTTGTATGCCTGTCATACAATTCCACTTCAACTAATTGTTAAGTGAAAAGAGACAAAAGCAGGGCCTGTGTGTGTATGGACGTCGCTCACTAAATCAGTGAGCTAGTGTAATGTTGGACTGTGTATGTTCTCAAAGCTATAGTAACAACCCTCAGGTTTGATGTTGTTTATATTGTTCGTGAGCATTGACCTCTTATCACAACGATCAGCTGTTATTGTATTTTTGTTGTAAAATTTAAGCACTAAGTTATAATGTATGAACTATTCTAAGGTATTTTCTCTATACTAATACGTAACATTAAAACAATAATAATATTCTGTTTTATAGGGTATAATTTTATTGAGAGCTATGAACGACTCAAGTACGTAACAGGTTTGTATAATATAAGCAATCGCGGTAGTTTGTTTTGTTGTCTATATAGAAGAAGGAAATAATAGATCAATAAAACTTACCAATGCGCATGAATTAACAGTAAAAAACAATCTTTCACAAGAAAACTAAAATCGAAAGTAAACGTTACGATATGAACTTTGAGTTTATGACAGTTGGAGCGCACAATTTCATTAATTATGTTCAAATACTGATTATTCTTTGCAAAAACATTTGTACACTATTTTATCACTATTTACGAAGTCAATTAAATAAATGAAATAGATAAAATGGGCAAATAAATATTAAAATTTAATTATATTATAGGGAGTAGTAAATTTGAAGAACTAGTTTCAGTGTTGCCAGAGAGCGAAAAACGTTTGGTTGGTACGCAGCTTCCTACCCTTGGCGGGTAACCAGCTGCGTTAGCGCTTGCGTGGCCGCCGTCCAAATATCTTCCCCGGCGGCAATGGCCTTAATCATATCGACTAGGATCCATACTATTTGAGCGATGGGATCACTAGCCGTATGAGAGGGGTGGGTTGGAGGCCTACGAGCTTCCGGGAGGGGTCTGGTGCCTGGGGCGCCACGATGGGTGCCAAACACAACGTTGGCACCGGTAGGGCGGAAAGTTGTGCGGCGGGCGGCGCCTTCGCTCGCCTGGGGCGCGCTAGTGGCGCCGCGGCCAAACTGAGGAACTTCATTGGTGGTCGGCAGTTCTGGCTGCGTTGGCAGTTGCGGTTGCAACTGTACTGCCGACTGAGGTTGAGGGCCCCTTTTCTTCTTCTTCCTTCTACGGGGCCGCTTCTTTCTGGTTTGTCTTGCCGGGTTTGCCGGCGGGGCAAGCGTGGTAGGTTGTGGTCCCTCTGCTTGTAGCGGCGCTGTTGGCGCGCTTAGCGCTGCAGGCTGGGACTGTGCGACCTGACTTGGTCGGCCGCGGCGGTCTCTGGCTATTTGCCATCCCTCAGCTTCCTCTTCCTGTGTGAGCCGCTGTGGGATGGCTCGTCCGACTGGTCCGACTGGTTGCTTAATAGGTGGGGCCCCGGGTAGTTGTATGCCCCGTCGCCTTGCCTCCCTCCTTAACACTGCGCAACGCCTGTCGTTGGCGGTATGGTTCTTACCGCAGTTTGCGCAGTGGAGAGGTTGGCCTTCGGCGACTTGGCGTTCGTCCGTAGTGTGTCCGCCTGAGCACCGGACACACTTCAGGGGTCTGTGACAGTTCGCGGACGAGTGTCCGAACCTCTGACAGCGGTGGCATTGCGCTAATCGTTTGTGGGATCTCCACGCCTCTATGCGGATCCCAGGCATATTGAGCATTTCATCGACCGCATAGAGGCGTCGAAGTTCCTCCAGCGACAGATGCTCTAACTGTATGTAGTACACACCGCTGTGACTACCTGACTTGGAAATTATGGGCCTCACCAATTCAACGGCGTACCCTAAAGATTCGAACTCGGAGGCAACGACTTCCTCCGGTGTGTTGAATGGTAGCCCGCGTACGGCTACCTTCGTGGGCAACTCCTCGGCGACTGAGTAGCAGTACCACGATAATGTGGGCTCAGTTTCGCCGAGGTTTCTAAGGTACGCCTGTACCGCACGAAATTCGTCGGCGGACTTGGCGGAAAACCGGACGCCTCTACCGTGCGGTCTGGCGTTGGGCGCGTGGCCTAGTTTTGAACGCAACGCTGAAAAATGTTGCGTCCAGTTGGGAAAAGTCTCCACTATGATGGGTGGGTATCCCTTCATCTGTGGAGGCGCTCCTGCTTGCACGGGAGGCGTCGGCGTCGGTGCTCTTACTTGAGCGACGCTCGGGGACGGCGAGTTAGCGACTACGTTTGCGTAGGTCGGCGAGGGCGGCATTTGTATGGGAGAGTGGGACATTTGCTGTTGGTTGATGACGTCATCGCGGCTAACAATGCGCGCATATGACGTTTGGCTGGAATCGCCGTAGAAAATATTGTGTACCTCGCGGTCGAGGCTGGCGCTCTCAGCCGACGAGGCGACGGTGGTTTGGCGAGGCGTGCTCTGCCTTTGTGGTAGGGGAGGTAGATATTGGAGTTCAACACTACCTATGGAGGGTTGATCGGATTGACCACTGCCATATGACTCCGATTTGGACCTCTGCCTGGCCCTCTTGTCGTCATGGGCGAAACTACTACCGTCTGACGACGGTGACGGGTAGTGGCGCTTGCTCGGAACTGGCGTAGCGCCTAAGACACCAGCAACTGGTGAAGGGAGTTGCCTCCTAGGAAGCGGGGTTGGAGAGCGCGGGCTCTCTAAAACGGGGTCGGTATGAAAGCCGAGTGCAGACGGCGCGATCTCCGTCACCTGCCCGGTCTGTAGGTCTCTGGCGGCCAACTGGCGGCCTCCAAATGGTTTAGATTTACGGCCCTTTCGCGGGGCTTGAGGTGGAATTCCCTCGGCTAGCGCCTCGGGGTTTAGAGGACGAGACGGTGGCCTTCCTTTACGGTCGGCCATCGTGGTAGGGGTGGGCTAGGCCCGTTTCGACGGAGGCTGAATTCTGCCTGAGACCGGTGAAAGCAGTGTCAGTCAGAATCAACCGACGAACGAGTCGAAAGGCGTATAGGTTGAAAACTCACAAGTGGGTTTACAACCTATACAAGCGGTATCCGTGGCTAACACCTCCTCCCGCGTACGGTCAGAGGTGACAGTCACTCAAACAAGGGACAAAACAAGGTACACGCTAACCCCGAAGGGCTTGCGAGTACGGGCGACGATAGACAAAGAGGGGGACGGCAACAAATGAGGGGGACGGAACACTACGAGAGGAAGAGGTTTGGACTTAATTGGCGTCTTTCAAAAGAAGGACGCCAATTAGTTCCCGACCGTATTTTGCGAAAACACAAACACACAGACGAAAAACACACGAAAAACAACAACAAAACGAACTACTCGACTGTGCGGCAGAATCGCCGAGCGCACCGAGCGGAACCGAAGTTGACCGAACGATACACCCGAGTACTCAGCCACACAGCCGTGCAGGAGCGCGCTGCGAACGCAGTAGCGCTACGGACGCCTGTCGGTAACGACGCTGACGATGCTCCGAGTGCACCTCGCAGAGAAAACTCGTACTTAGTGCACCCGGCGCAGGGACAGGGACGACGTGTGGATGGGAAGGGGTGGGGGGGGGGGGGATGCTGCAAAAGCAGCGGGAACAGACAGCTACGCTTTCCTCAGACCCAGAGCAAGCTCCGGGAAGAGTACACACGTTTAACTGCTATCCAATGCGAGTGGTCGAGTTTCTCCGTCACCGTTGCACAAGTGCGTCAGTTCCAGATAGCTCGATCAGCACGCCGGGGATGGGTGGGGCCAGCAACGGTTCACTTCTCTGGAGCACACGAGAGCTACACAGATCGACGCACACGTCGGGCCGCAAGAGAGTAGTGATCAGAAGGCGTCGGCACTAGTACCAACGCAATCCGCTCAAACGACTCAAAAAAAAGAGAGATAGTCAGTCAGTCAGTCAGTAGTTATCATGCACCGTAAAGGCGCGTGCGAGCCTCGAGCTAATAGCTCTTTGCTCGAGCCGATCTTCAAGGGCGAACCACCCTTGAGTATTTGTAGTCCGCTTACGCGGCTGTGGGAAAGTATAAATGTTTTATTTGGACTGACTGACTATGCAGTGATATTGCCTTCTAAGGGCCGACAAGAATAACTGACAATGTATTCAACATTTGTTGACAATTGTACAACAAGGGAAGGGATGGGTAGGGTTGACTGGGATGGGGTAACCACGCCGTACAACGCAGAACAACAGGAAGTCGGGAATGTGGTTGTGATGTTATTCCATCACAGCCTCATTCCCGGCCCCTCTCAAACGATAGCCCTGACGCCGCTAGGGATATACATGACTAGAAAACCCCCAGATACATACAGGAGCTCCACCCATGTATTACCCGCCGGCGCCAGAGTAATAACAAGCCGAGGTTGGGTTGGTATATAGGTGTATATACCCATAAGGTATATTCACCTATTTACCTTAACTGTAAGAAATGTTTATTAGTATATAGTACAGTATAGCATTTGCGAATGCATAAGCAGTGACAACACAAAAGCATAATCATGGATTTGTAAGTACAAGGATAAATCATGGATTTGTAAAATGAAAAGTGAAAAATGAATTTGTTTGTAATTTAAGTTAGTTTTGTTTATAAGTTAGAATTAGTTAATTTTTTGAAATTAAATTTTT
Organism: Pyralis farinalis; assembly: GCA_947507595.1. Lineage (NCBI taxonomy): Eukaryota > Metazoa > Arthropoda > Insecta > Lepidoptera > Pyralidae > Pyralis > Pyralis farinalis. The sequence continues at coordinate 1,968,936 of OX382283.1, forward strand.
AAAATAGAATTTTTGTTTGTTTTTATTTTTTAGTTTAGTTTATAGGAAGATACGTGACAATTTAGTCTGCTAATAGATCTCTAGGTCCGTCGCGACGCTCATTGTCAGGTGGCCTAGTATGAAGTGGGGCTATGCCCTTTATGTGGTCGAATTTGGAGCGGTCGGCGCGATCAAACATTGCTCGCGTCATGTCCACTATAAATTGATGGATAGTCCGTATTTTTACGTCCCGAGCGACGTTCGTTTTTAACGTATCTGCCGGCGTTGGTGCAGATTCTCAGCGCGACGTTCTGTTTTGTTTGCAGCCTTGCCCTCTGGTTTGGTGAACAAAGTGCATACCACGCGGGAGCGGCGTATGTAAGCCTACTACGTACGTATGTCTTGTAGATGGATAGTTTCGTCCGTAGTGGCAGTCGAGAGCTGAGGACCGGTCTCAGTGCCCCGCATGCAGCCTTTGCCTGGGTGGTGGCGTGATTGACTTGCGCCACCATACTTAGAGAACGATCAATATAGACACCTAGGTATCGCACTTTGCTTTCCCAGCTTATAGGTTGGTCCCGCAGTGTTAACGGAGGCGGGACGCGCTTCGTGCCGACCTGTAGCGCGACTGTCTTTCCCACGTTGACAGCCATGCGCCACAGGTCAAACCATTCAGGAAGTACGTCCAACAGCCTTGCAATCTATTTGCCGCGATTTGTGGTTTCCTGGATGCCGTAAAGTAAGCGCTATCATCCGCGAACAATGCAAGCATTACTCCTCTTTCCCCCTCGCGCCTTTGCGCCTCGGGCAGCAGAGAGATATCGTTTGTGTACACCGCGTACAAGGCCGGAGATAGGCAACTTCCCTGTGGTACTCCTGCCAAGATGGGTCGTGCTTGAGATTCTTGTCCCTCCACGCTGACCGTGAAGGACCGTCCGTTCAAGAAAGAGGCTATCACTCGCACAAGTTGATGCGGCGTGCTGGTGTGTTGTAGCAGCTTGTAGATTAGCCCTTCGTACCATACCCGGTCGAAGGCCTTCTCTATATCGAGGAATACTCCGACCGAGGTACGGCCGTGGTTTCTCTGGTCCACGAGGTAGTGGAGCACGCGCGCTAATTGGAGCGTCGTCGAGTGCCCCGCTCTAAAACCAAATTGTTCCTCCCTTGGTATGATGTATTGTCGTAGGCGGTATAGCACAAGACGCTCGAACAATTTAGAACTGTGTGCGAGTAATGTTATTGGTCTATAGCTTGATGCGTAGCGGCGATCCTTTCCCGGCTTTGGAAGAACAATAACGCGTCCGGGAGTCCAACAGCGGGGGAAGTGCGCTGTTCGCAGTATACCGTTTGTAATCCTTGCGAGTGCTACGATTCCTTTACGGGGAAGTTGCTGCAACATTGGTATTGTTATTCCGTCGGGACCCGGCGCCTTCCGCCTCGGGAATCTGCGTAGTACGCGTCTGACATCGGCCGGTGAGACAAACATGTTTCCTTCCAGCGGCTGCGCCGGTGTCTCGAGAAATTCTTTGACGCGGTGCACCACGTGCCTGTGGTGTTCGCGGACGCTATTTGACAAGTTTGGTGGCTCTGGGTTGGGTTGAAACGTGCTGGCCAGATGTTCCGCCAGCACCTCGGCCCTGTCACTGGCTGTATATTTCCTGTCGCCGTTTGCATCGTATAGTGGGCTTATGGCGGGTCGGGCTCTGGTCAGCTGTCGATTGAGCTGATAGAGGTTTGCGCGGTCTTCGGTGACTGTGTCTATTAAGGCTTCCCAGGTCGCGCCGCGCCACCTTTTTCACTCGTATCGACAGCTGTTCAGTAACACGGTTTAGTTGTTGTTTTATGCGAGGGCACCTAGTTCTTGACCAAAGTTTTCTTAGTTCGCGTTTGTTTTTGATAATTTTTTGTATGTCTCTCGGGAGTTCGCGCCTACAGTTAGTTTGAGAGGGGACTGGGGAGGACGCCGCCTCTTTTGCTGTCTGTATAGACGTTGTAAGGTGTACAACCGCAGCCTCGACTTCTTCTGCAGTTGTTAGTTTGCCCCCGAGAGAAAAGTTTTTAAGTTTTTCGGCATATAGTTTCCAGTCTATTTTGTTTCGCGGCGGTCTGTGAACGGTGTGCGGCGCACACATGTCGACCCTAGCCATGACGGGGAGATGTTGTGAGTCGATGGAGTACAGAACCTCCACCGACACACAGTGCGCCAGTTGTTTGTACATCAAGATGTCCAATACGTCGGCAGAGTGACGTATGTTTGTAGGAATATGCGTAGGCGATGATGGTCCTATGATTTCATATCCGTTTGTTTGTGCATCAAATTTTAGTGCTCGGCCTGCCGGGTTCGTCACTCTTGAGCCCCATAACGGATCTTTTGCATTGATATCTCCTATTTCTATAGTAGGGCTGTTTCCATTGAACAAGTTTTTGAAATCTTCTGCATGAATTTGCGGTCCCGGGGGTCGGTAGCACGCGAAGATATTCATTTCTTCTTCTCCTGCCCTTAGCCGTACTCCTATGTTGGCCAGGGATTTGAAGGGTAGGTGCTCCAGCTATTCGTGTATGCAGTTTCTGCGGACCAGCACCGCTGTGCCTCGGTAGGGGTATCCTGCCGCCGTTTGCTGGTCTCTGCGGTACACGAAGTAGTTGGGTATTCTAAGTTGTTTCTTGGGAGAAAGTTTAGTTTCCCCCAGCAGTACGACATGCGGTTCGTATTCTTGGGTGAGCAATCTCAAGTCCTGGGTTCTTGCATCGATTCCCCCGGGATTCCAATATATAATTCGCAGCTCGTTATCCACGGTTTGTGAGTATCTGCGTGAGGGCGTTAGTGGCCGCCGACCAGATATCGACGCCGGCCGCTATTTCACGTAACATATCAACCAGTATTCCTACGAGTATTGCTATTGGATCTCTGGTTGATTGAATGTTTAGTGGGCAGGGTGTATCCCGTGCAGCTTTGGCTGTTTGTTGGGTCGTACTTGGATCGGTTTGATTACTTTGTCCGGGTATGTTTCGCGATGTTTGCGTTTGTAATTGCGCTAGGGCGCCTATCAACCCCGCCCTAGCCGCTTGGGCGCCGCCTAACCCCGCCCCAGTGTTTGCAATGCCGCCTAACTTTCTCTGCGCTGTGTTTGTAAACACATTAGTTTGCGTTCGCGGTAACTGGGTGGCGCTACTGTCGCGGTTGGAGTTGTATATGGTACCTTTGAGCAACAGGTTGGATTTACTAGTTTGTTCATTCCTACTAGGCGATTGTCTGCGGGATGATGGACAGCTCTGGGTTTGTGTTTTAAGTTGACTTGGGAAGGCGGCCTGGACATCGCCCCCGTCTAGAGTATTTTTTGCGCGTTTACGATTTTTACGTTTTTTGCGTTTTATGTTTTGACCCGAGTTCGCGGGGGGCATTAATGTAGTGGGTTGTGTACTAGCGAGTATGTTTGTTTGTTTTGGTCGGCCCCTCTTGTCTCTTCCTGTCTGCCATCCTTCTGCTACTTCCTCCGCAGTTAGCTGCGCGGTTTGTATGCGTGCGGGTTGGTCACGGCCGAGGGGGGGGGGGGGGGGCTGAGAGCTGTATGCCTCTCCTTCTTGCCTCCCTGCGCAGCACAGCACATCGTTTGTCGTTTGCTGCGTGCGCCTTTCCACAGTTTGCGCAAGTTGGTGTCCCTTCAGTTCTGTCTACTGGACAGTTGGCACAGGTATGTTCTCCGGCACATCGGATACACTTCTGGGTTCTGTAGCAGTTATTTGACGAGTGTCCAAAGCCCTGACACCGGTGACACTGGGCCAAACGTTTGGTATTGCGCCATGCTTCAATAGTAATGCCCGGCATATACTACTCTGTGTAAAAAGTATCGGGAATATGTCAATAAAAAGACCCGCGTAAAAGAGGTCGTTCTAATTTTTTTACTGCATGTTGGTAGCACTGTACTGATTTAGCGCGCAAAATTTGAGCGGGATCTGTCATTTAATTTGTTTTAAACTACACTTTTTGTTGGTCATAGTTTTGAGTCCTCGGCGATTTTTACAATGGAAAATATTGTTGAACAAAGAGTGTGCCTTAAATTTTGTGTTTCAAGTGATATTTCATGTGGTGAATCACTAAAAATGTTGCGAAATACCTACGGCGAATCGTGTATATCGAAAACAAGGGCTTATGAATGGTATAAGGCTTTTAAAGAAGGCCGAGAAGTAGTAGTAGACTTGCCTCGTTCTGGTAGACCTTCAACCGCTACGACCAGAGAAAACATCGACAGAATCAAGAAGCTAGTGCTCGAAAATCGACGTATGAGTCTGAGAGAGTTGGCTAGTGAGGTGAACATATCTTTTAAGTCCGTCCACAACATTCTCATTGACATTTTAGGCATGAAACGCGTCGCCGCTCGACTAGTTCCAAAAGAGCTCAATTTTGTTCAAAAAGCGCAGCGAAAGCATGTCGCTGAAGACATGGTTTCCCGAGCTTCTACGGATCCGACCTTTATGAAACGTATAATAACTGGCGACGAGACATGGGTTTATGAGTACGACATGCAAACAAGCCAACAGTCTTCAGAATGGCGTCTCGAAAACGAGCCGAAACCCAAAAAACCGCGGCAAAGTCGCTCCAAAATCAAGGTGATGCTGACAGTTTTTTTTGACTACCGTGGTGTGGTTCACTCCGAATTCCTTCCAGAGGGAGAAACAGTGAATAAAGAATATTATTTAGGCGTCATGAAGCGTTTGCGTGAGAGTATCCGCCGAAAACGTCCAGATTTGTGGCAACACAACTCATGGATGCTGCACCATGATAATGCACCATCACACACAGCCATTATAGTGAAAGAGTTTTTAGCGAAAAATTCAACAAAAGTTCTCGACCAAGCACCGTATTCACCTGATATGGCTCCGTCTGACTTTTTTTTATTTCCCAAGTTAAAATTACCACTTCGAGGAAAACGTTTTGAGTCGATAGAAGCCATAAAAGAAAATTCGCTGAATGAGCTAAAGGCCATACCGCAAATAGCCTATGAAAAATGTATGGAAGACTGGGTGAAGCGGTGGAGATGTTGTATTGCAAGCGATGGGGCCTACTTTGAAGGCGATAAAATAAATTTAGATGAATAATTTGTATTTTTTGTTTTATTGACAAATTCCCGATACTTAGTACACAGAATGTACATTAGCTCATTTATAGCGTACAGACGTGCGAGTTCCGGCTCTGCAAGATGTTCTAGTTGTATGTGAAACACGCACCCGGCTCGGCCTACGTTCGATGTAATGGGCCGTACGTGTTTCACAGTAAATCCTAGCGAGTCGAAGGCGGCTTTGATGTCTTGCTCGGCTGTATCCTGTGGCAGACCGCGTAGTGCGATTTTTGTTGGCAGTTCTTCAGCAACTGAATAGCAATACCACGTGATGGAAGCATCTTTTTCAGTTAGCTCTCGTAAGTAGGCTTGAATAGTTCTATATTCCTCCGGTGTTTTCGGAATAAAACGTACTCCTTGTTTAAAGGGTCTCGCATTTGGCGGCTGGCCGATCTTGGTACGCAGGATGCCAAAATGGTGAGGCCAGTTCGGCAGTCTCTCTACAACAATTGGTGGGTATCCTTTTATTTTAGGTACTGCTTGTACCGGAGGTGTGGATGCTCTGGATGGCGGATTTGAATTCTGCCCGCTTGTGGTCGGTTGTGCAGCGGCGTTGGCATATGTACGTCCGTTGCGAGAAGTAAGTACTTGGTTTGGTTGGGCCCTGTTTTCGTCTAGTTGACGGTACGACGTTTGGTTGTGGTCGTCCATTATGACTTCGAACTCGGGACGGTCGTTGTCGAACACAGGTTGTGGTGGCGAGAGTGAAAATTCTGCCATCTCGGCGTGTACTCTCTCGGGGGTCGGATTTTCATTTCCCGAGGCATATTCCTCTTCAGCGGACTCATGCCCGCTTAGTCTAGGAGACTGGATTGGTGGCAGTATTTTCCTGGGCTTTCTATCCCTTGGTGGTAGCGGTGTTGACTGTCTATCCTCCTCCGGGGTAGTCAGGTTGGCCGGTGTTTGCTGAGATTGCCTGAGCGAGGAATCGTCATCAACATCTTCTTCTTCGACTTGTTTGGTGCGTTTTTTATCGTGTGCTATGCTTCCATCCGAACTGGCGGACTGTGGGTGGTCACGCTTGCCGCCGGCGTGCGAGCCAGCTGACTTCTGTTCGTCTGGAGCAGCAACTGAGGTATGTGCGGGTGGCCCTTGGAATCCTAGTTCTGAAGCCTCGAGCATAAAGATTTTGCCGGTGTTTAGTTCGCGCACCGCGATCTGCCTTCCGTCAAAGGGTGGTTTGCGGGTTCTTCCGCGTTGAGGGGCCGACGTAGACGCTTCTGGTTTAGGCATCCTAGGAGGGATGTCGTCAGGCGACTCTGGAAACGCGGGTTTTTCCGGCGAGTTTGACATTTTGCACGGTGAGTTGGTCTAAGCGCGCCTAACAAAAACTCAGATGACGTCCTTACTATCTGTAAGATAGCTGTCCGCCATCCAATATCCGCCAGACGAACCTACTTTGGGTTTATACTGGTTGCATCATGCTGGGTAGATGCCTCCATTACAAACCCTGTTGTACTAACCTCCCCCCCCTCGCGGAGGAGGGGGCTCGCACAACGAAGACAACACAATATAATAACAACACTATACTCCCGTCTCGGCTGAAACGAGCCCGGGTACAACACGAATATAAAAGTACTAACACAGAATATAAAATAATAATATAGGCACGGGGGTGCACGACCCCTATGAACAGACACAAACAACAAGAGCTAGTATGCTTGGGCTAAGTTAGTAATCTTTGTAAAAAGATTCTTAACAGCCCAGTCAACGCGCTAGGAGTGCACCAAGATCGCTGACCAATGGTGAGCTCCGAATCCTACCGAGTACCCCCGAGTGACCCCGATCAGAAAACTACGTTCACCGAACGGGACCACCGAGACCAACGACAAGGACGCAGAATAGGAGTGTCGTGCTGCGAACAGCGGAGGTGGCCAGCCACGCTTTCCCTTCCCTGGAGCGAGCTCACAGGGCGGTACCGGCGTTTAACTGCTAACCGTTTAACGAGCTGTCGTGCCGCCGAGGCTACACAGACAAGCAAGTCCAGACGACTCCTATAAGAGAGATAGCAATAGCCAAAATCGCCCAGACCTAGAGGCAATACCTGATCGTGCTTGCTTTATTTGTGTCTAAAATGTTTGTAAGTTGTACTATTATTGGATACTGATTAATACCTCAGGGGTATTTTGTACTGTACGTGAATACTAGTAGGGCTGGGAATAAAACCAATCTGTATTCTGATCTAAGCTGGTATATTTGTACTGAGTTAAAAATGTGATATATCCAAAGATAAACAACGCAACCATAGTGAGATGCAATATGACGCTAACGCCATCTATTGACACACTTTGAAACTACATACTATAAATTTGTTTGCATCGTGAACATACCGCCCACCAAGGACATAGTGACGGAATGTCCTTCCTTTACATGAAATACTGTACTAAATTATTATAATGTGTAGATTAAGTTTAAACGTTTTACTATTTCATAACAACTGTTTGTTCTGATAAAAATAATGTACAAAAGCAAAAAAAAACAATAAATTCTAAAACATAAGTATAAAATATCAGTGCCCTTATTCGGGCTTAGTATAAGAACTTTAACATAAATAACAATCTTAAAATGAATACATCGTAACCTATGACTATGACCTATAAAATTAGCTATAATAATACACTTCATTGATCTGCAACGGATAAAATACATAATTTAGATGTTGGTCTTTTAACAGTAGAAGCCCCCGTGCGCAATGTGACTACACGGGTGATGTTATCATTACCGGGATGTTTGCATTCAACGCGACCTAATAACCAACGACTTGGCGGTAAATCGTCTTCCTTGATCAGAACAATGTCTCCGATCTTTGGCTCTGGCACTTGAGAGGACCATTTATATCTATGCATGAGATTGGACAGATATTCGTTAGACCAACGTTTCCAAAACGACTGGACCATCCTCTGAACATATTGCCACCGAGACAAGGAACCGACATTTGAACCTTCATAATTATAGTCGGGTACGTTTACTATTGGCTCTCCGATCAAAAAATGTCCGGGAGTCAAAGGCAGTGGTTCACCTGGATCATCACAATTAATAATACTCATAGGCCGCGAGTTCAAGCAAGCCTCCACCTGGTAAAGGAGTGTACTCATTTCCTCAAACGTGAGTTTGGCTTCACCAATTACTCGTTTAAGGTGATATTTCGTAGATTTCACTCCCGCTTCCCAAAGCCCACCGAAATTAGGGCTGTGTGGGGGAATGAAATGCCATTCAGTTCCATTTGCTGCAAGGTGTTCTGCTATTGATGGTTGAATGGATGCTAAATGTCGCAACTCTCTGGATGCACCGATAAATGTAGTGCCATTATCGCTCCATAATTTGGCGCAATGACCTCGTCTTGACACAAACCTTCTAAAGGCGGCCAGAAAAGCTTGTGTGGTCATGTCACTTACCACCTCTAGATGTAGTGCTCGCGTAGACATGCACACGAATAAGCACAAGTAGCCTTTATGTGAGTGCTGACCACGTCCTTTTGTTGTCCTGATGCTTATCGGTCCGGCATAATCGACGCCGCTGTGCAAAAATGGTCGCGCGGGAGAATATCGAATGCTTGGTAGAGAACCCATTAATTGACTTCTTACGCTTGCTCTCTGTTTGGCACAAATTACACATTGTCGGACATAATTTTTAATCATGTTCCTGGCACCGATAATCCAGTAGGCGCTCCTCAGATAATTTGTCATTAGTGAGGGGCCTCCGTGCAGAGGTTTAAGGTGTGCATCTGCTACGATAAGGTAAGTCAGGTGACTAGTACTAGGCAGAAGTATTGGATGTTTTATCTGTTCATCCAACTGCGCTTTTTCAATTCTGCCTTTAACTCTCATGATGCCATTGTTGTCTATATAAGGACAGAGAGATCTTAGTTTACTTGATTTTAATTGTATATAGCCATCTTCTTTTAACTGTTTGTATTCTATTGCAAATATATCTCTTTGTACTTTTCTTACACAACATTCTAGCGCTGATTCAATTTCAATTCTTTGTAAATAGTTTGTTTTAATTGTACTAGTTTTAAGAAATCGACGAATATATGCAACTACTCGAATTAATTTTGACAGCGAAGAAAATCTTTCAAATATAGAATAATCGGGTTCTTCTGGAATAGTTACTAAATGTATTTTTGTACAGGCTTCTAAATCGATATTTAAATCCTTGGGTCTTCCGTAGCTTATAGTTTTGTTATTAAGGAATTTTGGTCCAGTAAACCATATTTCATGGCCGATAAATAAACTGGGTAATATTCCCCTTGAGGCACAGTCTGCTGGATTTTCTTTAGTGGGGACATGAAACCACTGTGGCGCTCCTATTGTGGTCAAAATGGTTGAAGTTCTATTGGCTTTAAAGGTTTTCCACCTACTAGGGTGACTGTTCAGCCAACCTAGAACCACCATGGAGTCAGACCATGCTTTGATATTTTCATTTGGGACGTTCAGTACTGCTGCCGTATCAGACAATAATTGTGCCAACAATACTGCTCCACACAGTTCCAAGCGAGGGATACTTATTTGCTTTATGGGTGCTACTCTAGTTTTCGCAACCAACAACGAAACCTTCACATTACCTGCACTGTCGACTACTCGTACGTAAATAACTGCAGAATAGGCTGCTTTGGAGGCATCGCAAAACCCGTGGAGCTCCAATTCTTCGCCAGTTCTTGTACCTAGCCAACGTGGTATCCGAACTTTGGTAAGCAGCGACAATTCCTCTCGGTAAGTATTCCATTAACTTATTAATTCTGCATTTAGCTTCTCATCCCAACCAACGCCAGCAAGCCATAACTTCTGTATAAATATTTTAGCTAAGACCACACTAGGAGCTAACCAACCTAATGGGTCAAAGAGTCTGGCAATATCCGAAATTATTGATCTTTTAGTTACAGGTGCAGTCATCGGCGGAGGAAGATTCACGGAGTATTGAAACACATCTTCATTACGGTCCCAGGTAAGACCAAGTATTTTAATTGTGCTATCTATTTTAATCGTAACTTCTTTATTGCCTTTGTTTTCTATATGAGTTGTACTATCATTTCCTAAATCCATTGTCCTTTTTTGGGCTTCTCCTATGTCCAGCTCTTTTCCTAATATGTTTTTCTCTATATCCTTTTTCCATGTACTTTTCCGTAGATTGGTTTGTTCTGTTTCTTGTGTCCTTGTTTGTCCTATTTCTCCTTTTATTAAATTCCTCTTCATAATATTTATTATTTCTAATATTTCTTTATTATAACTGTTCCACTTTTGTAATTTGAATCCACCCTTTCCTAACAGTTTTGTAATTTGTTCATAAATTTTTACACCTTCTTCAGTTATATCGCATCCAGTCATCAAATCGTCCATATAGAAACTATTTAACACGATGTCCTTAGCAACAGCATAACTATCGCCTTCGTCATATGCCGTTTGATGTAGCGTTCTGACAGCTTGATATGGAGCTGACGCTGTACCGAAGGTGACTGTGACTAATTCGTAATCTTTAATCTCATCAACAGGATTGTCTCGCCAAAGTATTCTTTGAAACAAGGCATCTTCTTCAGCTATTCTGACTTGGCGATACATTTTAATTATGTCTGCCACAAGTCCGATTGGGTGAGTTCTCCATCTTAAAACAGTATGCCTTAAATCAGTCTGCAATGTTGGACCAACCATCAGCGTATCGTTTAAAGAAATACCTTTTTTGTTTTTCTGAGAAGCATTGAATACTACATGGACCTGGGTAGTGGTTTTATCATCCCTGATGACCTCATGATGTGGTAAGTACACGGCTTGTTCTCGCATACTATCGTTTTCTTTTATTGGTCTCATATGTCCAAGCTGCAGATATTCCTTGATAACTTCCGTATATTTTTTCTTTAACTCTGTATTTTTTCCCAATCTTCTTTCTAATGCTCTAAATTTAGTTTCAGCGATTTCGCGCGAATATCCTGACCTGCAAGGAGGATCTTCATCTCGAAATGGTAATCTAACTACATACCTGCCGTCTTCGTTCGTGGTTCGTGGCACACTCTACAAGTTGTGAGCTTCTTGCAATCGTATACGAAGTGGTTACTGCCTAAACAGTTGAAACATATTTTATTCTTTACTACAAAATCACGTCTACTAACAATAGGCTGTTTAGAAAACTTTTTGCAGAAACAAAGTTTGTGAAATTCTGAGCAATACTCACAACGCATGATTGACGTATTGGTAGCCAACATCACTTTAGGATTGTGACCGTGTGAATTATGATTAATCTGATGAACTACTGCCCTTTTCGGTTCTATACACTCCAGTGCCCGAAAACGATTTTCAATGAAAACCTTAAATTGTTCAAAGGTTGGCAAATCGTTATTGGAATCATTTGAACTTACGCTCAACTCCCACTGTTTACGCGACTCAGAATCTAATTTAAAAGTTACTATGTGAATGATAATCACATCCCATGTACTCACATCTATATTCAAATTTTTCAGTGCGTTTATACAATCAGTAGTCGTATCTAATAACTCTTTTAATAAACTAGCTGACTCAATATTCATACGTTTTTGACCAAACAACCTTTTCAATATGCAATTGGCTAAGTATTTTTTATTACTATAACGCTTCTCTAACTGATCCCAACATAGGTTATAATTAGCGTTTGTTATAGGAGCGTGTCTAATTAATTGTTCTGCTTCACCCGTAAGGTGACTTTTCAAATAATGGAGCTTTTGCACGTTATCTAGCGAATCGTTTTTATGTACAAGAGACACAAACAGGCTATGGAAAGAAGTCCATTGGTCGTATTTACCTGAAAAAACTGGAATTGAGATTTTCGGGAGTTTCACGAATGCGCTGCTTGAATTAGACTCCCTATCTGTATTATTCACCGATTGTACTGATTCTACCTTCTTTACACAAATTTTATTGAGAGTGGTTTTCATTACACATTTATAAGTTACATAAGTATCTTCAGTTGCGTCGTAAATATTTTCAACGTGCTTTTTCTTTATTTCCTCTATGTCGAAACTCTCATAAAGTTTTGTATTCGTGTCCTTAAATTTTGCCCAATCCCTCTCTAACATTTCCTGTCTGGTTTCTATATACTCTATTATTAATCTCTCCTTTGGAGATTTTTTAAAATTATTATATCCTTTCTCAATAACATTTTGTAAATCTTTTAAAACATTAATGATTTTATCCATTTTTGTAAATGTAAATATAAAAGTATAAACAGTAAAAATAGGCAATTTAATGTATAATTGAATAAGTAACAAAAACTTCGGAAAACCAATTAAAATTAAACTCAAGTAAATAAAAATGTAAACAAACTTATGTATGAAACAAACGTTTAACAAAAATGAGTTTTTCAATCTAATGTATGATTTCTAAATTGCAAAGTACGAAAAAAATTATTACTAAAGTTATTGAACAAACACAATATTTAAAAGTGTAAAATTTTCTAAGTGTTTGACAACCGAGCGGAAATCGGGCATAGATTCCCCGTTCCGTCGTTTTTTAAGAGATTATTCTAAGTCCTTAACTATCACGAAAATTTTACAAGTCTAAATTTATTTCTCTTAAAATTTTCTAAGTCCAAACTTCTTCATAAAAATTCTATGTTAAAATTGTTCGTATAAATAAAGTTCAAAATATCTTGATATTTTTCTTCTATAGTATATTGACAAAGTTAAAATCTTCATATAAATAGGGCTCAAAATTGCTTGAAATTACTCTGCACTTTCACGTAATAATATATCAATGTACTCACGGTTACACCTCCCTCACACATACACAGTAGGCGAACTCGTTGCTCTTGAGTGACGTCGATGGTGGCGCCCCCTGGTGGCGACCCGCTGAACTGTTGCTGATGTTCGTCTTTACTTGACGACGTTTCTGCTGTAACGTACCTTGCCGCAGCGATCCACTGCGAGTACGGGTGGCGTATGATCCCAACTGGACCCGTTCTTCGAAACTTGTACTATCCGGTCTCGTAGGACCAATGACTAATACCTTAGGGGTATTTTGTACTGTATGTGAATACTAGTAGGGTTGGGAATAAAACCAAACTGTATTCTGATCTAAGCTGGTATATTTGTACTGACAATTTGATCCAAACTACTTTGTGTGCTTCCGCTCCCGATTAGTTCATGCGAACTACTGCCGGCCGGCACCCACCCACTACCGTTAGTAGATGCATGCCGCCGCTGCCATGGCTGCTCCGGTCGTCTCTGCGAGTGTTCGCCATCTGAAATGTGAACCGCATGCACCCGCCACCGTTGTTGCCCTGGCTGCTCCGGTCGTCTCCGCGACACGTGTTTCGCCTCTCCACGAGGCATCCTCAGGCGCTGTAGATGTTAGTCGTTAGAATAACATGCTACGAATCATTCGTACGAATCATACGTATACGATTGCCTGTAGATTTGACTTTCGCAAAGTAACGCCTGAATATTTGTACTGAGTTAAAAATGTGATATATCCAAAGATAAACAACGCAACCATAGTGAGATGCAATATGACGCTAACGCCATCTATTGACACACTTTGAAACTACATACTACAAATTTGTTTGCATCGTGAACACATACATTTGACCCCTTTTCATATAAAACCATAAAAACTTTTGCTAAAGTTATTGTCAAAACCTATGGGTCAGTGAAGTTTTACATATAAATGTTTTCATTATCAACTTAAAACTACGTTAATAGGTACATCTATTCACTATTGAGCTGTTGCAGCCAGTAATTTGCCGTTATAACTTTATTATATACCTGGCTTGCAACAGCTCGTACCTATACTAGAACACATGTAAAACTTATCTCTAACAAAGTATGTATGTAAAAACTGTATAAACCTATTCTATTCATTACATAAAACAACTAATACAAAACAACTATAACTGTTAACTATAAAAATGTGCATCACTTATACTACGCGCGACGGTTATATATTTATTTACATAGTTGTCGCGAACATATACTCCCGCCGCAGCTATCTCAGCTGGAGCCATTGTTCGTGTTCGCGCCGTCGACCGTCGCTGTAGGCAGGATCACCAGCTTCTTGGTGGGCCTTCGCAGCACGCCCTTGTTGGTCCGCACGTCCACCGCTCGTGTCTCTCCGTCCGGTCCGGGGTAGGTAGCGACGACTACACCTCGTGGCCACAAGTTACGAGGTAGAGTGCCATCTGCTATCAAGACGAGGTCATTGACCCGGATAGCGCCGTGTGAAGCGCGTGGGTCCCGCCGGTGTTGGAGTTCTGGCAGGTACTCCTTCACCCAGCGACTCCAGAAA